>CM064488.1:46825741-46883822 GCA_032716605.1 Paralithodes platypus
AAATATTTGTTGTTAAAAGTTTTGTTTTAAATAGGTTTTTATAAATACGTTCTTCTAAATTGATTCTTATAAATAGGATCTTCTAAAAAAAATCGTTTAAATAGGTTCATCTAAGTTTCTTATAAATAAATTCTTCCAAATAAATTTATCTACATTGGTTCTTCTAAATAGATTCTTCTAAATAGGTTCTTGTAAAATATTTGTTTATAAATAGGTTCTTCTCAATAAGATTTTCTACATAGATTCCTCTAAATATAAATATATGGTCCCAAAGCTAATCAAAATCGTCTGGAGTTAGGTCAGGTAGTGGAAAGACAATATAAATCGTGTTAAGGGGGTAGTACTCGCTTTTCCTGGACCCCCTTCTCCCTCATATTTAGCATATTAGTTTGGAGGTTTTAAGACGTTCGTTCCGTTAGTTTGGCGAATTTGACACCTTTCGCCTCATTTTGTTATCAATATTAAGACCTTTAGTGCCCTTCAGATGTTGATTTTTACCTGGCGAGCGATAGCGAGCCTCTAATTTTAGAAGGAACCAACAAATTTATCTTGAAAGGGGGTGTTTTTCTAAGCTTGATGGAGGTCTAGCGAGGAAACTCAAAAATATATTAATATATAAATATATAGACCAAAAACAAATCACTACCCCCTCAACCCTCGGAGTACCAGCGACGTGTGTTATATTTTAAGGGGGGATCTCCACTTGAGGGATTATTTTCTTGACCCCTTTCTCCCTCATGTTTAGCCCCATTGCTTTTGATATTATAAAACGTTTGCCCCATTAGTTTAGCGATTTTAAGAACTTTCACCCCATATTAAGACCTTTCGTGCCATTCAGGTGTCGATTTTATCCTGGCGAGCGATAGCGAGCCTGTAATTTAAGAGGAACCGGCCTGCGGCCGGGACATTTTTCTACCGAAAAATGTACAAATTTATCTTGAAAGGGACTCAAGGGGGTGTAATTTTAAGCTTGATGGAGGTCTAGGGAACAAACTAAATACCTCCCCTTAATATAGCAATATTTTGACGATATGGTCCAGCTTAGGAAGGATCTGTGGTAGTTAAAAGGGTTGCTTGAGATAGCTTGAAGCCTTATAATTGCTAGAGGTCCTTCTTAAGCTGAATAAAACCGTTTAATAGCTGCCAGAGTATGATGAAAAGGACGTCCCTGGTACTGAACGGGTTAAGATAAATAAGAGCTAATGTAGGAAGGCAGAAGAAAACGAGGTACCGATTTAAGAAGAGATAGTGAAGGGGAGGTGACGTTATAACCCTAAAGTTGTGTGAGAGAGAGAGAGAGAGAGAGAGAGAGAGAGAGAGAGAGAGAGAGAGAGAGAGAGAGAGAGAGAGAGAGGAAGAAGAAGCAGAAGAAGAAAGAGGAAGAACAATATGAGAAGGAGGAAGAAATATGAGAAAGATAGTAGGGAGGAGGAAAAAGAGTAGGTGGAAAGAGAAAAAGAGGGGGGGGGGGCTGCTAGGCCAAGTGAGGAAGAAATGGGGCAATGTGGAGTGACAAAGTGCCACTAACATGCCAGCTCGCTCTCGCTCTCTCTCTCTCTCACACACACACACACACACACACTCTCTCTCTCTCTCACCTCCATCCCTCCTTCCTCTCTCTCTCTCTCTCACCTCCATCCCTCCTTCCTCTCTCTCTCTCTCTCTCTCTCTCTCTCTCTCTCATCCTTCATTTAGTCTCATCAAGTATTCCCGTAAACATTAATTAAGTCACCACCTCATTAATAAGCCCAACTCTCCTGACACTTAACTTTATATTCACCTTAAGGGGAGATATGTCGCTTTCATAGACCCCCTTCTCCCTCGTCTTTAGGTACATTAGTTTGGCGATTTTATGAACTTTCGCCCCATTTCCGTCAATTTTAAAACCTTTCCTGCCATTTAGGTGTCGATATTTTTCTGGCGAACGATAGTGAGCCTATAATTTTGGAAGAACCGGCCTTCGGCCAGTACATTTTTCTACCCAAAAAATTTACAAATTAATCTAGAAGTCTGAAATTGTCAAACACCGCCCCGAATGGTCTTAAAATCGACAAACTAATGGGGAAAACGTCTTAAAAGTCTCAAAACTAAATAGGCTAAACATGAGGGAGAAGGGGATCGAGAAAAAAGCTCCCTCAAGTGGAATAATCCCCCTTTATCAACACAATTATAAGTTTGTCTTAACCCTTTGAGTACCAGCGACGTGTGTTATGTTATATTATGGCTACATTTACACGACTTTATGAAGCTTAGCAAGGATATATGATAGCTAAAACGATTAATTGAGATTGTCTGTAGTCATTTAATGGGTAAAACTCCTTCCTAAGCTAAGTAAAATCGTCTATTAGTCTCCAGATTATAATGAAAAGGGACGTCACCGGTAGTGTACGGATTAACTGACGGTAATATGTCCCGATCTTCATTGCTCGACTGATGCGAAGATTGTGTAGCGCAATACGTAAAGTTATGGAAAGTTGGTAATGATATGATGCAGAGACGCGAGAGTTTCACCATTTTTCCATAAAGTAACGAGATGATAGCGAGATAATTTGGTATGGAGAGACGGAGTAGTTTCATATTGTTTCATTACGTATAGACAAATCACGGAGTAGTTTCATATTGTTTCATTACGTATAGACAAATCACGGAGTAGTTTTCATATTGTTTCATTACGTATAGACAAATCACGGAGTAGTTTCATATTGTTTCATTACGTATAGACAAATCACGGAGTAGTTTCATATTGTTTCATTACGTATAGACAAATCACGGAGTAGTTTCATATTGTTTCATTACGTATAGACAATCACGGAGTAGTTTCATATTGTTTCATTACGTATAGACAAATCACGGAGTAGTTTCATATTGTTTCATTACGTATAGACAAATCACGGAGTAGTTTCATATTGTTTCATTACGTATAGACAAATCACGGAGTAGTTTCATATTGTTTCATTACGTATAGACAAATCACGGAGTAGTTTCATATTGTTTCATTACGTATAGACAAATCACGGAGTAGTTTCATATTGTTTCATTACGTATAGACAAATCACGGAGTAGTTTCATATTGTTTCATTACGTATAGACAAATCACGGAGTAGTTTCATATTGTTTCATTACGTATAGAAAAATCACGGAGTAGTTTCATATTGTTTCATTACGTATAGACAAATCACGGAGTAGTTTCATATTGTTTCATTACGTATAGACAAATCACGGAGTAGTTTCATATTGTTTCATTACGTATAGACAAATCACAGAGTAGTTTCATATTGTTTCATTACGTATAGACAAATCACGGAGTAGTTTCATATTGTTTCATTACGTATAGACAAATCACGGAGTAGTTTCATATTGTTTCATTACGTATAGACAAATCACGGAGTAGTTTCATATTGTTTCATTACGTATAGACAAATCACGGAGTAG
Organism: Paralithodes platypus; assembly: GCA_032716605.1. Classification (NCBI taxonomy): domain Eukaryota; kingdom Metazoa; phylum Arthropoda; class Malacostraca; order Decapoda; family Lithodidae; genus Paralithodes; species Paralithodes platypus. The sequence continues at coordinate 46,829,174 of CM064488.1, forward strand.
TTTCATATTGTTTCATTACGTATAGACAAATCACGGAGTAGTTTCATATTGTTTCATTACGTATAGACAAATCAGCCTATTTGTATTAATTCTGCATAATAGCGGTACTTGTTCATTCTGTATAACATCCACTTTATTTTGATAACAGCCATTTGATTTCACTTTTTACGGTTTGAATAATTACCTACTGTATAATATTATGCTTAAGGAGAGATGGTTAGTTTTATTGGTCTTCCTTCTTCCTCGTGTTTAGCCCCACTAGTTTTCAGATGATATGACTTTTCACCCCATTTGTCAATATTAAGACTTTTCGTGTCATTTAGGTGTCGATTTTTTCCTGGAGAGCGATAGCGAGCCTGTAATTTCAGAGGAACCGGCCTTAGGCCGGGAAATTTTTCTGTCAAAAAATGTACAAGAAAGAGGGTCTTAGGGGTGTTGTTTTTTAAGATTGATGGAGGTCTAGGGAGGACACTAAAAATATTATAAACAGATACATAAATGAGGGGGGGGGGGGGAATGCGCCCATCCCCCCTTAACACGGGCAGTATTATTATTATTATTATTATTATTATTATTATTATATATATATATATATATATATATATATATATATATATATATATATTTTTTTTTTAGGCAACATCAGCATTTTCCAGTGTCATATTCTAGTCTACCAACAGCCTATAAAATTTACATAACCCCTGCATGTTTTATTCTCTCTTGTTCCTCCTTTCGACCTGCAAGAGGCTCTATTTGTGTTTGTTTACATTCTGCCTAGTAGCTATAGTCTATTGTTTTCCAGCTGAGGGTAAATTGTCATGTTTCTATCTTTGTTACTCGGCTGTAGGGTAGATTTTATAGCTAAATATTATGTTAATTATGAAAACATGGCATTAATACGACACACAGCCATAGTAGTTTCATATATTTCCATTAAGTATCGAGAAATCAGCTGCTAAGGGATTCAATTTACCATCAGCTGGAAAAATATAAAGTATACATCTTTCGTTCATCCTCATTCCTCTTTGACTCATTCTACAAAAATACAAAAACATAATATTATACATTTATATATATGATTTGATATGTTGTTTTGACTTTATATTGTCTTTGTCCCAGTTTTGGTTTGACTTGGTTTGCAAGTTTTACATTTTAAATTATATATATGACTGTTTCCATTTTAAATTATATATATGACTGTTACCATTTAAATTATATATATGACTGCTGTTTCCATTTTAAATTATATATATGACTGTTTCCATTTTAAATTATATATATGACTGTTTCCATTTTAAATTATATATATGACTGTTTCCATTTTTCCATATTACTTTCCTAATTTTATCTTTCAAATATCTGTTCAGCACTTGGATTTTATATATTTGACTTTTTGTTTTAATTTGTTTCCACATTACACCCTCTCATTCTACCTCTATCTAATTATGTTCAGCACCTTCACTTTATATATTTGACTTTTTTTTCCATTTGTGTCCATATAACACCTTCCTAATAACATATTACGTTTACAAATTCAGTTTTTATTTATTTATTTTTTTTTTTATTTTTTTATTTTTTTCTATATTCCAACTACTCCCTCTCGGGCATAGGCTGAGAGCCTGTACATGCCACCGCTCAACACGGTGAAGCCCGTGAGGTCTTGTTCCAGCCTGGGGAGTGAGACATGTGAAGCATCCATCATGGCTCGAAGCAGCTCCATCTCTGAAGCGGCCGGTTGCTTCGCTCAAGTGCTTCACCGTCTCACCCTCCAGACTCAGACCCTCACTCTCAGAACGCCACCTATTGAGCAGTGAACTCACTAGGCATTGTCCCCCTGTAACATATTTTGAATATGGGAATATTCATACAGTGTTATTTAATCAGGGAACAATGAGGGTATTTTTTTGGCATTTCGGTGGGCTTTGTGATAATGCACTGATACTAGGTACAGCACAAATTCAATCCCAATAATATCTTCCCATTGACATATCGGGATTTGAACCCGGGTCCATTGGATTACCAATCCAGTGGCATGACCACTCCACCACACCTCCCCTACTTTATGTTTGTTGTTATCACTCTCCTTTATTCCTCCCTCATGTTATCTTACTTTATGTTTGTTGTTATCACTCTCCTTTACTCCTCCCTCATGTTATCTTACTTTATGTTTGTTGTTATCACTCTCCTTTACTCCTCCCTCATGTTATCTTACTTTATGTTTGTTGTTATCACTCTCCTTTATTCCTCCCTCATGTTATCTTACTTTATGTTTGTTGTTATCACTCTCCTTTACTCCTCCCTCATGTTATCTTACTTTATGTTTGTTGTTATCACTCTCCTTTATTCCTCCCTCATGTTATCTTACTTTATGTTTGTTGTTATCACTCTCCTTTACTCCTCCCTCATGTTATCTTACTTTATGTTTGTTGCTATCACTCTCCTTTATTCCTCCCTCATTTTATCTTACTTTATGTTTGTTGTTATCACTCTCCTTTATTCCTCCCTCATGTTATCTTACTTTATGTTTGTTGTTATCACTCTCCTTTATTCCTCCCTCATGTTATCTTACTTTATGTTTGTTGTTATCACTCTCCTTTATTCCTCCCTCATGTTATCTTACTTTATGTTTGTTGTTATCACTCTCCTTTATTCCTCCCTCATGTTATCTTACTTTATGTTTGTTGTTATCACTCTCCTTTATTCCTCCCTCATGTTATCTTACTTTATGTTTGTTGTTATCACTCTCCTTTATTCCTCCCTCATGTTATCTTACTTTATGTTTGTTGTTATCACTCTCCTTTATTCCTCCCTCATGTTATCTTACTTTATGTTTGTTGTTATCACTCTCCTTTACTCCTCCCTCATGTTATCTTACTTTATGTTTGTTGTTATCACTCTCCTTTATTCCTCCCTCATGTTATCTTACGTTACACGAATTTGTATCATTCTCCCTTACTCCTCCATCCAGGTGTCGATTTCTTCCTGGCGAGCGATAGCGAGCCAGCACTGTATGGAGAAATGTGCCTTCGCCGGAGACATTTTTCTATTGAAAAAATGTACAAATTTAGCCTGCTATCAAAAACATTTAAAAAAAAATGCTGGCTCGCTACCACTCGCCAGGAAAATATCGACACCTGGATGGGGAAAAAACATCTTGAAACAGTAGGCTGAATGGAGCCGAATGGATACAACCCAGAGAGAAAGAAAAAACAAAAACGAGGTGGGCCCCTTTAATATCATAGGCACCTCTCAGTCACTCTCACTCTCTCTCCGTGTGTGTGTCTCTCTCTCTCTCTCTCTCTCTCTCTCTCTCTCTCTCTCTCTCTCTCTCTCTCTCTTTATCTCCTCACCTTGCTCAGGAAGACACAAGTTAGGGCGTAAACTCTGCTTCTCTCTCTATTTTCGTAAGCCCCTTCTATTTTTCCACACTTTCCATCTCTATTTTCTATAATCTGTTTTCTATCTCTCTTCCATTCACTTGTTCGTCTATATGTTTTGTCCACATATTATCCACTCGTTATTTTCCATGGTTTCTATCTCCATAATTTCTCACTATCTCTCCTCTTCTTTCTCACCCTTTTCTGTCTCTCTTATCTTCGGTGTTTGGCTTTTCTATCTGCTCTGACTTTCTTTATCTTATTGTCTTTACTTTATCTTATCTAACTATTCTCTTTTATCTTCCTTTCTTTACTTTCTCTTATCTAACCTTTCTCTTTTCTCCTTTTTATCTTGTGTTTCAGACTTCTACATTGCAATCCACAAACACCATCTCCCCCCTCCTCCTTTTCTTCCTCCTCCTTCTCTTTGTCTTCCTACTCTTCCTCCTTCTCCTTCTTCTCTTCCTTAACTTTCTCCTCTTTCTCTTCCTCCACCTTCACTTCTACTCTTGCTCCACCTACACGCGGGGAAATGGTTTCAAAATTATTGGTAAATCTTTTAACGCGCACGAGTTGAAAAATGTCTTCTTCAATCGAGTTGTGAACTTGTGGAATGGGATTCCTCGAGATCTTATAGACTGCAGCACCGTTGATTCCTTTAAACATCGCATAGACAAACACCTTGCCTTAGACCCGTGACTGATTGCATTTGTAAATTAATTCCCTTTTCTCAGGCACATCGTGTTATGTTGTTAACCCAAATTGTTCCCTACTAACAACTCCTAACCCTGCCAAGGACATTGGTCTTAAGGCAGTGCTTCCCTTTCCAATTGTCCCTTACCCACTCTGAACCACTGTTGGACACCTTGAACACCAGTGATTTAGAGGGCAAGCAACCTAGAGGGGTCGCTATACCTGTTGTTGCTCGACTTCCGTTGTACTCCTTTGTATAATGTACTCCTTGTCTTTCTCCATCTCCTCCTGCCTTTCCTCCTCCACCTTCACCTCTTCTTCCTCCACCTTCACCTCTTCTTCCTCCACCTTCACCTCATCCTCTTCCTCTTCGTTATCTCGCCAACTTGTTCGGAGGAAACAAGGAGGAAGGCAAGATTGGAACCTCTCTCTCTCTCTTTCTTTCTTTCTCTCTCTCTCTCTCTCTCTCTCTCTCTCTCTCTCTCTCTCTCTCTCTCTCTCTCTGTCAACTAGATTATGAGGAAAATATGTCTGGGCGAAACAAACTAATATGTCTTCCTCTTTCCCCCCTCTCTTTTTCTTCCTCCTTCCCCTCTTTTGTCCCCTCTCTCCTCCTCCCCCCCCCCCCCCCCCCCCCCCATTCTCCCCCTCTCTTTTTTTTCTTTCTTCACGACCCGATAATCTCACTTTCCTCCTTTATCCTGCAGCAGCCGATCAGTGACTTCCATAGGTAGAGTGCTGCAAACCCCAGTGCATACATATAGATAGATAGATTATTATTATTTTTTTTTTTTTTTTTTTTTTTTTTTTTTTTACATATCCATCCTTACTACTGCTAAATTCAAAAGTCAGCCGGGGTCAATTTTTTTTTTTTTTTTTTCATAGGAAAGAAATACCCATCAACATAACTGGTCATGGACGTATTAACCCTTTCAATCCTCCGCGGTGCCTTTTCACTGTTATTGGGCTAACATTAGAAGATTTTATTCAGGCTTGGAAGGTCCTTTACGAATCATAGAGGCATTTTTAAATCTTTGAAGCCAAGTTCTGAAGCATCTAGGCTACAAGAAAACATTACCTTGTCTCGTTTGCGTTCGATACTGATTCAAACTGGTGCTTCGCTATTTATGCACTAGGCCGGACCTCAGAGATCATACAAGCTATACTGACCACGGGATAACAAACAAGCAGTGTACAGCACAGGTGGTCTCCGTCGAACGCTGTGAATCAGTCACCCCCCAGCTGTTCCAACCCTTCTCCTGCTTGGTCTCTCTCCCCCCTGACAACTTTTTCGGCTGATCCAGTCCAACAAGATCATTAACAACAACAACAACAACAACAAGAGTGAGACGAGTGGAAATAAGCCTTTCGTGGATTCTCGTCGGAGGCAAACAATGGATTTAACACACGCCAGGTACACATACTTTTACCTGTATTTCTGGCACGGTACCATTTGACTTATTAATATTATTATAGTTACTTTGTCTTTCTATATATGTCTCAACCTCGGGACTGTAGGCTGTTCAGTAGCCTGTAACTCTTACGAGGCCTCGAGATTATCGACTGAAGCTTCGAAATGTTGGGTGCTTCATATGTGTTGCACTAGATGGTTTCAACGGAGCATCAAGGTGCTTTGTTGATGGCTTCTTTTCTGCCTCACTAGATCGCGACACCTTATTATTTTATACAAGTCACTTTATTTGAAGAGAGCCGCTATACGGTCGTTCACAACATCTTTGAATACAGTCGGGCATCTTCTATGCTATGAATTGGTGACGCGTTTGTGTGTAAGAGCTTTAAAGAATTTAGCCACCCCAAAAAAATCTATCTTGGGTCTAGTGGCCAAAAGCAATACAGCCACGAAATGTTAGTTATAATAAGTTGTTGATCGAAAACTCCCCTCCTTTGCCACCCCACCCACCCTTTCTCCAGAATACGCCCCCCCCTCTTCTCCATAACACCTCTGCCCCCCACTGTTCTCTTATTACCAAACTTCCCTCGTACCGTGGCCATTTTTACCTAGTGGGGGGCCGGTTTAGTCCCCCCCGCCTCCCCCTCCTTCGCTCCACCTCTGCCCCCCCCTCTCTCTCCCCCTCTGCCCCCCCCCCCCTCCTTCGCTCCTCTCCCCCGCTCCCAGCTCCTCCTCTTATCCCCCCCACCCCCCCTTCTTCGTTCTTCCTCTCCTACTTTTACCCTCTGTTTCCCCTCGGATTGCTGATTAGAGGAACGGAAACGGATGATGGGTTGCAAATGGTTAGTGCGTGGGTGGCTCATAACCAAAGTTAATGGGTTCGATGTTCAATGCAAAGAGAGAGAGAGAGGGAACGACTGAAAAACAAATAAATAGATCCCAGTCATGTATATCAGGTGGTAGCATTAAGAATAGTCATCTCAGTCATGTATATCAGGTGGTAGCATTAAGAATAGTCATCTCAGTCATGTATATCAGGTGGTAGCATTAAGAATAGTCATCTCAGTCATGTATATCAGGTGGTAGCATTAAGAATAGTCATCTCAGTCATGTATATCAGGTGGTAGCATTAAGAATAGTCATCTCAGTCATGTATATCAGGTGGTAGCATTAAGAATAGTCATCTCAGTCATGTATATCAGGTGCTAGCATTAAGAATAGTAATCTCAGTCATGTATATCAGGTGGTAGCATTAAGAATAGTCATCTCAGTCATGTATATCAGGTGGTAGCATTAAGAATAGTCATCTCAGTCATGTATATCAGGTGGTAGCATTAAGAATAGTCATCTCAGTCATGTATAAGAATAGTCATCTCAGTCATGTATATCAGGTGGTAGCATTAAGAATAGTCATCTCAGTCATGTATATCAGGTGGTAGCATTAAGAATAGTCATCTCAGTCATGTATATCAGGTAGTAGCATTAAGAATAGTCATCTCAGTCATGTATATCAGGTGCTAGCATTAAGAATAGTAATCTCAGTCATGTATATCAGGTGGTAGCATTAAGAATAGTCATCTCAGTCATGTATATCAGGTGGTAGCATTAAGAATAGTCATCTCAGTCATGTATATCAGGTGGTAGCATTAAGAATAGTCATCTCAGTCATGTATATCAGGTGGTAGCATTAAGAATAGTCATCTCAGTCATGTATATCAGGTGGTAGCATTAAGAATAGTCATCTCAGTCATGTATATCAGGTGGTAGCATTAAGAATAGTCATCTCAGTCATGTGTATCAGGTGGTAGCATTAAGAATAGTCATCTCAGTCATGTATATCAGGTGGTAGCATTAAGAATAGTCATCTCAGTCATGTATATCAGGTGGTAGCATTAAGAATAGTCATCTCAGTCATGTATATCAGGTGGTAGCATTAAGAATAGTCATCTCAGTCATGTATATCAGGTGGTAGCATTAAGAATAGTCATCTCAGTCATGTATATCAGGTGGTAGCATTAAGAATAGTCATCTCAGTCATGTATATCAGGTGGTAGCATTAAGAATAGTCATCTCAGTCATGTATATCAGGTGGTAGCATTAAGAATAGTCATCTCAGTCATGTATATCAGGTGGTAGCATTAAGAATAGTCATCTCAGTCATGTATATCAGGTGGTAGCATTAAGAATAGTCATCTCAGTCATGTATATCAGGTGGTAGCATTAAGAATAGTCATCTCAGTCATGTATATCAGGTGGTAGCATTAAGAATAGTCATCTCAGTCATGTATATCAGGTGGTAGCATTAAGAATAGTCATCTCAGTCATGTATATCAGGTGGTAGCATTAAGAATAGTCATCTCAGTCATGTATATCAGGTGGTAGCATTAAGAATAGTCATCTCAGTCATGTATATCAGGTGGTAGCATTAAGAATAGTCATCTCAGTCATGTATATCAGGTGGTAGCATTAATGAGGGATGGGTCATTTGCCTGGCCCCCTTTCTTCCTCATGTTTATCCCAATTACTTTTCAGATTTTAAGACGTTCGCCCCATTAGTTTGTCGATTTTTAAATCCTTCATCCCATTGCTATATCCATACCAAGACCTTTCGCGCTATTTAGGTGTCGTTTTTTCCCTGGCGAGCGATAGCGAGCCTGTAATCGTAAGAGATACCGGCCTTCGGCCGGAAAGATTAGTTTTCTAAAAATGTACTAATGCATCTTGAAGGGAGTATTTGTTAAGCTTGATAGCCTAAAGGTCTAGCGAGGAAAAAAAAAAAAAAAAAAAAAAAAAAATATATATATACCGGTATATATACTGTATATACCCAACAAATAAGCACTGTCCCCTTAACAGCAGACACAAGGGCGTCATGACAGGGAGGGGTTGGGAGGCCGTGAACGTGCCTGACATAAACCTAAGCACCCTGTGGGGACCGAACCCACCACCTCTGCTATGTGGAAGCGATGTCACACCACCCATTATGCAGGCAATTGTCGAAGAGTTTTTTTTTTCTAGCAATAATTCGTGTTTTCTTATCAATATTATTTTGTTTTCTCAATATTTGTTTTTCTCATTAGTATCGGCAGGTAGATCGTTAGGTGGTCTGAATTGCGGTGAACCTTTAACCCCTTCTGTACCGGCCACGTCAATATAATTATATTCTAGCTATTTTCAGACGATTTGGTGCAGTTTAAGAAGGATCTGTGGTAGTAGAAAAGGTTAAGGAGAGGTATTTAGTTTGTTCCCTAGACCTCCATCAACCTTAAAATTACACCCCCTCGAGTACCTTTCAAGATAAATTTGTAAATTTTTCGGTAGAAAAATGTCCCGGCCGAAGGCCGATTCCTCTTAAATTACAGGCTCGCTATCGCTCGCCAGGATAAAATAGACACCTGAATTGCACGAAAGGTCTTAATATGGGGTGAAAGTTCTTAAAATCGCTAAACTAATGGGGCAAACGTTTTATAATATCAAAAGGAATGGGGCTAAACATGAGGGACAAAGGGGTCAAGAAAACAATCCCTCAAGTGGAGACCTCCCCTTAAGTGAGATAGTTTGAAGCCTGGTAATTGCTGGAGGCCTATTTTTAACTGAATTAAATCGTCTGATAGTAGCCAGCATAAAACTAAAAAGACGTCGCCGGTACAGAAAGGGTTGTATTCGAAGCTGCCAGATCACAGTTGACCCACCCAAATTGCTCTAAACAAGGCTCGTGTGACAGTTGAGTCTAGGTCTATGTTTAACCCCTTTTGTACCGGCGACGTCTTTTTCATTGTATTTTAGTTATATTTAGACGATCTTGTGCAGCTTAAGAAGGATCTGTGGTAGTAAAAATTAGTCAAGTGAGATAGTTCGAAGCCTGTTAATTGCTGGAAACCCTATTAAAACCAAATATAATTGTCAAATAGTTGCCAGAATAAAGTTAAAAGGACGGCGCGTTAATAAAAGGGTTAATGCATACACTTGTGTGGACAGTATACAGTTCTGCAAACCTTGGAATACGTTCATATGCCGGAACATACACAGAGGAATACATGTATGCATAATAATACAGTCAAACTCATCCATACAAGGAGAGCTACAGCGGTGTGTCCATGTTACCTACAATATTGAGTCTGGGTACAGAAAGAGTAAGGTCAAAAATTCAATGTGCGAAAGAAAAGCTAATAAACGATGGTTCAGTACAAGAGAGAGAAATTAGAGAGAGAGAGAGAGAGAAATTAGAGAGAGAGAGAGAGAAAAATTAGAGAGAGAGAGAGAGAATAAGGTCAAACATTCAATGTGCGAAAGAAAGGCCAATAAAAGATGGTTCCGTACAAGAGTTACACAGAGTTACAGATATACTCAGACCACACAGACCTTGCGGTCCCAACTAGGTGGTCCGGCCTTAATACTACTAGACAGAGACAGTTTATAGTGGAAGAATAGGACAGTAAAGTAGAAGGCGAGAGAGAGAGAAAGAGGCAAAAAGAAAGACAGAGGCAAAAATAGAGAGGGGTTGCATAGAAAGTGAGGCAAAGATATGATGCACAAGGGAAGAAAGAAAACCGATGAAGGGGGGTCACCGGCTTTTTTATCTTTCTCCCCTTTTCTCTCTTTCCCTGGCTTGTATCCATTCGGCCCCATTTAGTCAACTTTTTTAAGACGTTTACCCCTGTCTAGGTGTCGATTTCTTCCTGGCGAGCGATAGCAAGCCAGCATTGTATGGAGAAATCCGGCTTCGCCGGAAAAAAAATTCTATCGAAAAATTTACAAATTTAGCTTGCTGTCAAAACAAAAATATATATATATGCTGGCTCACTACCGCTCGCCAGGAAAATATTGACACCTGGATGGGGGTAAACGTCTTAAAACAGTAGGATGAATGGGGCCGAATGGATACAAACCAAAGAGAGGGGGAGAGAAAGAGGAAAAAAGCGAGGTGGGCTCCCTTAAAATACAGCCCCGCAAAAGAAAGTAAGAGAGAAAGAGAAAGAGAGAAGGGGGGGGGGGGGAGATGAAAGAGCGAGTTAGAAGGCGAGTAAAAATTAGGGAAGAGGGATACACCGAGGAAGGGGAGGAGGAGGGGATGAATAAAGGACGGGAGAGGCGCAGGTGGAAAAGTCATGTGGAGAAACACTTGAGCTTTGAATTCGTCTCTCACACACACAAATATATTTTGTTATCTCTCTCTCTCTCTCTCTCTCTCTCTCTCTCTCTCAAACACACACACTCATAATTACTCACTAACACACTCATATAATACCTCTCTCTCTCTCACACACACACACCATTGATAACTAAATAGACACATAACAGTAATATATAATTATAAACAATAATAATAACACTATGTCCAAATCAATGTCAACATATTCATTTCAATATATCGTTTCAACACCAGTTGACCAAGATAAAAGACTCAAGAGTTGCAAGAAGTTACAGGGAATAGTTTGTATTTCACAGCCCTTGCGGTCCATTCCGTGGAGATACTCGAAGTGGAAAACAAAATGTTTAGTGCATTACACTCATTACAAAGTGTGCAAAATACTATCTACTCTCCTTTTGAACCACTCTACTGAAGACCTGTTTACAACTTATAGGAGAAGTTTGTTCCAAGCATAACAGATCTTATAAATACTAGTGCTGAACCTTTTCAATTCTAACTTCCAGCCATGGTTGCGTGTTGTATTCATATTGAGCCTAACAATTTGATATAATCCACATAAGAGAGAGAGAGAGAGAGAGAGAGAGAGAGAGAGAGAGAGAGAGAGAGAGAGAGAGAGAGAGAGAGATGTAAAAGTAAAGGGGTGTACTAGAAAGGAATGAAATCAAATAGAAAACGTGATAAATATAGGGTGTACTAAAGAGAATGAAACAAAGCAGCCAGAACGAACATGAAAGTAAAATAACGTACTAAAAGAGAAGGTGGGAAAGATATCGCTGGTGAAGAGAAAGAGAACCAACTTAAACTATTTTCGTTCCACTTGGAGACAGGAAGATGTGGGGGGGGGGGGTATTAATAGATAGATAGATATATAGGTGGAGAAAGAGAGAAGGGGAAGGGGAGGAGGGAGAGCCTAGGGGCATAAATAGGATATAAATATATACCAATAGATAGAGAGGGGGAGGGGGGAGATAAAGAGAGTGGGGAGGGAGAGAAGCAGAGAAAGAAAGTGTGTGTGGGTGGTGAGAGAGTGAGATAGTGAGAGTGGGGGGGGGAGGTAAAGGAGAGAGAGAGATATATTAATGTATAATAGAATGAAGGAGACAGAAACAAGGGTAGGAGAGGATACAAGTGTGTGTGGGGGGTGAGAGAGTGAGAGTGGGGGGGGGGGGAGGTAAAGGAGAGAGCGTGAAGGGGAGAGAGATTGATGTATAATAGAATGAAGAAGACAGAAACAAGAGTAGGAGAGGATAGAAGAAGTCAAGAACAGACCTGGGAACTGGCGAAAGAGCAGATATTTACATATATTTACATAAATACACTGGCCACACAGATCTTACGATCCCTACGAGGTGGCCAGGACTTAATCCTAGTAGAGATAACAACCCTAAGAGAAAGTGGAAGGAAAGGATAGCAAATATGAAGGCTCTCTCCCCACCCTCGGCTCTCTCCCCACCCTCCGCTCCCTCCGGCAATTTGCCGTACATGAAAACAGTTATAACCTTGCAGGGCTTCGAAATCGCCTGAAGGATTTTTTAGTATAGTTAGAAATGGAAAGGAAAAGGCATACATATCTTCACCTTTTTTTATGCTCGTCAGAGAGAGAGAGAGATAGAGAGAAACAAAAGAAAGCCAGAAAGAAAGAAAGAGAGAGAGGGGGAGGGTAATACTGCTAAGGAGGAAGTTAAAGACAAGTTAGTCCCTACAACAACGTAAGTGCGTACGGTTAACCCTATTTGGTTCCAAGGTAATCTATTTGGACCTCCCCTGTTTCGCTCTATTAGTTGGGATTTTAAAACGTTTCATCCCATCCGTTTGGCGATAAGGAGACCCTTCACCCCATTCAGGTCTTAACACACGATCTTAGCACGCGCCCCCCACTAGTTGGGAGGGATTCTAATTATGGATGCCGTGGGATACAGAATATTCCACCCCCCCCCCCCCCCCCTTAGCGGGCCGAATTAGAGTTTAACCACACAAATTTGACACCGCCACCGTCGATTGGGAGAATTATAGGTAGTTTATATTTGTTTACAGTGCTTTAAATAGTCTGCAGCTCTAACTTCCTTCAAGAACGAAACTCGCAAGTGGTCAATTGTGCTTCCAAAAACTGGCCACAATTTCCTGACCCTTACTGCACATGGCGAACTGTAATAACACTACAGATTCAAGGCTTTTCAGGTGACGGTAAACTGCCTTGGACTCATCTTCATTATTCAGCTGTTATGAGTATATTGTATTGAAATATGTGGTCAATTTAGAAAACATAGCATTAACCCTTTCACTACCGAAGATGTTTGTGGTTATATTTCAACTATATTTAGACGATTGCGTGCAGTTTAAGAAGGATCTGTGGTAGCAAAATGGGTTAGGTGAGATAGTTCGAAGCCTGTTAGTTGCTTGAGGCCCTTTGGAAACTGAAGAACATCGTCTAATAGTAGCTAGAATAAAGTAAAAAGACGTAGCCGGTTCAGAAGGGGTTAATAAAACGATAGAACAAGTGCTAAGGGATTCAGCTGATAGGTAATGTACCGTATCGTAGCGTTTGAATCCCTTTAGTGAATTGTCGGGCGTCTCATCTGCGTTCGGAACAACTTTTGCCATTGAATCTCATCGGCCCCATAACGTATCGACACCGTTATTGTAGTGTTCGCAGGTGTACAGGAGCCACCATAAGTGCCTAGTCTATTTAACCCTTTCTGTAACATAGTATATATTTATGTGTTAATATCTTATGCTTGCTATGTACTTAACCCTTTCAGTAACATAGTTTATATTTATTTGTGTATCTATTATTCTTGCTATGTACTTAACCCTTTCAGTAACATAGTTTATATATATTTGTGTATCTATTATTCTTGCTATGTACTTAACCCTTTCAGTAACATAGTTTATATATATTTGTTTATCTATTATTCTTGCTAACACTAAATTTACACTCTAGCATTTAACCCCTTCACCACTATGACGTAATTTTCATCATATTCAGGTTACCATTAGACGATTTTCTAGTTTATAATCTACCTCTACGACTCAAATGGGTAAATACGATTTCAATAAACTCTCTTATAGTAACATAGGTCCTTCGTAAACTGCATAAAACCGTCAAAATTTAGTCAGAATCAAAGGTATAAAGGCGTCATGGTGCTGAAGGGGTTAAGAGGATAAGAGTCCCTCTATATTAACCATTTGGCTCCCAGCGTTTATATCTAGTCATCATAAAATCGTGTATTGATAGCCAGATTAACTAAAAACAAACGCCACGGTAGACTCAAAGGATTAAGGGGAGATTTCCACTTGAAGGATTTTTTTTTCTTGACCCCTTTCTCCCTCATGTTTAGCCCCATTGTTTTTTTTAGATTTTAAGGCGTTCGCCCCGTTAGTTGGGCGATTTTAAGAACTTTCGCCCCATGTCTGTCAATTTTAAGACGTTTCGTGCCATTTAAGTGTCGATTTTTCCTGGCGAGAGAAAGCGAGCCTGTAGTTTACGAAGAACCAGCTGAAGTTTTGCTACCGAAAAATGTACACATTTATCTTGAAAGGGGGTCAAAGGGGTGTAATATTAAGCTTGATGTAGGTCTAGGAAGGAAACTAAAAAATTATAAAAAATACATAAATGATCAAGCATAAACGACCAGTCTCCCCTTAAGGGGGGGTGACCTGTTTTTGTTCTGTCCTTTTCTATCTTTATCTGGCTTGTATCCATTTGGCCCCATTCAGCCTACTGTTTTAAGACGTTTATCCCCATCCAGGTGTCAATTTTTTACTGGTGAGCGGTAGCGAGCCAGCATATTTTTTATTTTTGTTTGACAGCAGACTAAATTTGTATATTTTTCGATAGAAAAATTTCTCCGGCGAAGCCGGATTTCTTCATATAATGCTGGCTCGCTATCGCTCGCCAGGAAGAAATTGACACCTAGATGGGGATAAACGTCTTAAAACAGTAGGCTGAATGGGGCCGAATGGATACAAGCCAGAGAAGGAGAGAAAAGGACAGAAATAACATAAACGACCAGTCTCCCCTTAAGCCTTCACCATCTAAAATCTAAGATGGAACCAAATAGAAAAGTAAAACTATAAACAAGGGCCTTTGAGAGAATTCCACCTCGTTAACATTTATGACAAGTCCATTGGAGACTATTACGATTGTTGAAGTTTGAATGGGAGATGTGGTAATTATTATTTATTGTAGTAGCTGGCTCGGTAGGAAGGAAGGAAAGGTAGGAAGGAAGGAAGGAAGGAATAAATGAATGAATAAATTAATAAATGAAGGCAGGAAGGAAGGAAGGAAAGGATGAATGAATAAATGAATGAATACATTAATAAATGAAGGCAGGAATTAAGGAAGGAAGGAAAGGACGAATGAATGAATGAATGAATGAATGAATGAATAAATGAATACATGAATAAATGAAGGAAGGAAGGAAGGAAGAAAGGAAGGAAAGGATGAATGAATGAATGAATAAATAAATGAAGGAAGGAAGGAAAGGATGAATGAATGAATGAATAAATGAATTAATTAATACATTAATGAATAAATGAATGAATGAATGAAAGAAGCTCCAAGGAAGGAATGAGGGAGAGAACGAAGGAGAGGAAGGATCGAGAGAGGGAGAGAAAGAGAGAGGGAAAAGCGAAGAGGTAGGAAAGGAGAGGGTGTGAGAGAGGGAGAAGGGGAAGGGAGAGGAGAGGAAAGAGAGAGAGAGGAGGGGAGCATGAGAGGGAGAGGGGAATAAGAAAGGGAGAAGTAAGAGGGTGAGAAGGATGGGAAAGGTGAAGGAAGGAGAAATAAAGGAAAGAGCTCGAAAGAGATGGGGATGAGAAAGAGAGATAGAGGGGGGGGGGGGGGGTGAGGAACAGACAGGGAAAATCCAAAGAGAGGGGGGGGGGGAGAGGAACAGAGGGGCGAGAGAGAAAGACAGTGGGGGGGGAACAGAGGAGGGGGGGGGGGGAGAAAAAGACAGGGGACAGAGAAACAGGGGGGGGGGGGGGGGCAGCACACCAGAAAGGGGGGGGGGGGTTGTAGATAGTAAAACAGGGGGAGACAGAAAGATGGGGGAAGGGAGGGGTAAAGAGGGAGGGGGGTGGAGGGAAGTAGAGGGAGGGAGGGGAGGAAAATAACCCTTGCTCTTCCCATTATGAAGAAAGTTTGGTGAACTCTAATAATGATCACTCCTTCCTTCCTCCCTCCCTCATTCTCCCCCTCCATCACATTATCTCCATCACTCCATCACATTCGCTCCCTCACTCATTTTCTCCCACACTCCCTCCAATTCTCTCCTTAAATTTCTCTCTCGCGCTTGTTCACTCATTCACCCCTTCATCACATTCGCTCCCTCATTCTCTCCATCACATTCGCTCCCTCCCTCACTCATATTCGCTCCATTATTATTTATCTCTCTCCATCACATCCGTTCTATCATTCTCTCCAACGCTCTTTCAAATTCGCTCCATAATTCTCTCTCTAGTACTTCTTCACTCATTCGCTCCCTCCATCACATTCGCTCCTTCCTCCCTCCCTCTATCACAACCACTCCCTCACTCACCCATTCTACCCCCACACTCCCTAATTTGTTCTCTCACTAATTCACTCCCTCACTCATTCTCTACCTACATGCCTCCCTCAGTCCTTCATTCATTTTCTCTCCCTCATTTCTCTCACGTTCTCCCTGTCTGCTCCCTTTATTCTCTCTCCCTCATTCGTTTCTCTCTCTCCCCCCCCCCCCCCCACACCCTTTCCACCTTCTTCTCTCCCGTCGATCTCCCCCTCCACATACCCGTCTATAGGGGACCGCCCCACTTTTTTGTTCTGGGTAGTAGCCATTCCACCCCATTCAGCCTACTGTTTTAAGATGTTAATCGCCTGGCCAGCGATAGCGAGCCAGCATATTTTTGATTATGTTTCAGACAGCTGACTTAATTTGTACATTTTTCGGTAGAAAAACGTCTCCTGCGAAGCCGGATTTCTCCATATGATGGCTCGCTGTCGCTCGCCAGGAAAAAAATCATACCTGAATAGAGTGAAACGTCTTAAAACAGTAGACTGAATGGGGCCGAATGGATAAAACCCAGAGAGAAAAAGCAGGTCGGTCCCCTATTAACCCTGTGTCTCTGTTCTGTTTGCGTATCTCTCTATCTCTCTCTCCCCTCCTCCCTCTGTCCCCACTTCCCTCCCTTTCCCCTCCCCCTCCTTCCCACCCATGACCCTGTTTGTCTCCCTCCTCCTCTCTATCCCTCCTCCCTCCCTCTGCCATCCCCCCCCCCCTTCCCCTCTCCCTCCTCCCCCCCCCCCCTCTGCCACCACCCCCCTCTCTTCCCTCCATTCCCCTTCCCCCTCCTACCCACCACCTGTGACCCCTGCTTGTCTTCCTGCCTCTCTCTATTCATCCAGCCACTCATCTCTACCTCCCGCTCTCCTTTAGTCCCCATCACACACTCACACACTCTCTCTCTCTCATTTCCCCTTCCTACCTGTCATCATCAAGCCTCCTCCATTATACCACCTTAACATTATATATATATGAACATGATTAGATTAATATCCAGTATTCGAGAATGGATAATAAGTCGTAGGCGTGTGCATAAACCTTTAACCGTCCTGGTGGTGTAATGGTTAAGGTGGCAAAAATCTGTGTGTGATAACCCGGGTTCGAATCCCGGTGGATCACATATATACTTGAATTGATTTCATTGGGGGTGTTTGGTGTTGTGGTGAAATTAATAAAATATAGAATAACACTATATACCTCTCCTTCACTCTATCCATCCTTCCATCTCAGCATTCCTCTCTCCCTATATCTCCTTGCCTCCCTGCGTCCCTCTCTCCTTGCCTCCCTCCCTCCTTCACTCTATCCATCCTTCCTTCTTAGCGTTTCACCCTCCCTATATCTCATTGCCTCCCTACATCCCTTTCTCCTTGCAGCCCATATTTCTCTCAATCTTACCCTCCATACAATACTCTCTCTCTCTCTCTCTCCCTACACAACTCTCTTTGCATACATCCCCTCCCTCTCACATTCCTTCTCTCCTGCCATCCTTTTCCACACCTTTTCCTCCCTCCCTCCATCTTCTCGTATTCCTTCACTCCCTCCCTACAAGCCTCTCTCCTGCCTCCCTCTCACTCTGCCTCTTCTGGAATACTGCGTTCAATGCTGGTGCCCTTATTACCAAAAGACATAAACAAGCTAGAACGATTTCAACGTAGAGTTACCAAAATGATACCTAGACTAAAGAACAAACCATACGAAGAGCGTCTTAGAGAATTAAATATATTTCCTTTAACCCAGCGCAGATTAAAAGGTGACTTAATTCAAGTGTTCAAAATCATCAAAGGCATCGACAATATGAACTGTAGTAAGTACTTCACTATCGACCAATCTAATTACACGCGGGGAAACGGTTGCAAAATTATTGGTAAATCTTTTAACTCACACGAATCTAAGAATTTCTTCTTCAATCGAGTTGTCAACTTGTGGAATGGGCTTCCCGAGACGTTATAGACTGCAGCACCGTTGATTCATTTAAACTCCGCTTAGAAAATATCTCGCATCAAACCCGCGACTGACTGCGTTTGTAAATGAATAACTTTATTTTATCCTCCCCTCCGTTACTAACCCATATGTCCCCTACTAACTTCCTAGTCCTGCCACGGACATTAGTTCCAGGGCAGTAGTTCCCTTTCCAATGTTCCCTTACCCCCTCTAAACCACTGTTTGGACACTTGATCCTCAGTGTTTTGGAGGACAAGCAGCCTAGAAGGGTCACTAGACCTGTTGTTGCTTGATTTCCTTTGTACTCCTTTGTACTACCTCCCTCCCACATTCTACCCTCCCTCCCTGCATCCCTTAGCCCCCACCACCACCCCCCATTCCCTCCCTTCATTCAATTTTTGCCTCAAACACTCTCTCTTTTCCCACCAACTCTTTCTCTACCGTTCTATTGTTTTCACTTTCTCAGTCCCCTTTCTCTCTTTCATTCCCTGTGTTCTATTCTTCTCTCTCCCACCTCCGCACATAATATTATTCTCTATTTAATTCCCTTTATTCTACATATTATCTCTCTCTCACTCTCTCTCTCTCTCTCTGTTTCCACCACAAGTGACATAATGCTCAATAAAACCCATAATACGAGCCCTTCCTTCCTCGTTACTCTCTCTCTCTCTCTCTCTCTCTCTCTCTCTCTCTCTCTCTCTCTCTCCTTTAATATGTCTATCTGTCCTTTGGTACCGTCTCTATTTCTTGCAACTTCCACGTTCATCATTATGGCTTAATTTAGAGTGAACACTGTGAATAATAATTGGTATAAAGAGAGTAGTTAACATATCCGTAACAATCCACCCATTTATACGTATATTGGTGGTAATAAACCCATCTTCTACGAGGATAGAAAATTAAATCACCATCAATATACCCAATGATTGTACACTATATATAAGTAAGACCCAGTTCTTAACATTAATCATCAATTACAAACCCCAATGTACTTGAATAAACTAATGAAAGCACATGGTCCTTCCGGAATTCGAACTCGGGACACCACACCCAGAACATAAGCACCTAAACCATTACACCACCATACCTTTTTCGTACCCTCTTAAGGGGAGATCTCCACTCGAGGGATTTTTTTCTTGACCCCTTTCTCCCTCATGTTTAGCCCCATTGCTTTTGATATTATAAAATGTTTGCCCCATTAGTTTAGCGATTTTAAGAACTTTCACCCCATATTAAGACCTTTAGTGCCATTCAGGTGTAAATTTTATCCTGGCGAGCGATAGCGAGCCTGTAATTTAAGAGGAACCGGCCTTCGGCCGGGACATTTTCCTACCGAAAAATGTACAAATTTATCTTGAAAGGGACTCAAGGGGGTGTAATTTTAAGCTTGATGGAGGTCTAGGGAACCAACTAAAAACTTCCCCTTAATACCCTTGATTCTTTAGCAGCGTGTTCTGACGTAACGTAGACGATTTCATTCAGCTTAGGAAGGCCCTTAGGAATAAGAGGAGTAATAATATCTGAATAAACCCTTTGACTCATACAGTTCCTTCCTAAGCTGAATAAAATCGTCTAATGTTGGGTAATGTTAGTGGGTTGTTTTTTGTTCATCTACTGTACTGTACGCACTCTCCCACTCCCTCTACTCTCACCCCTTTGTTCTCTCTCTCTCTCTCTCTCTCTCTCTCTCTCTCTCTCTCTCTCTCTCTCTCTCTCTCTCACATCAGGCAGATTAATGGGAGACAGGAAAGAGATAGCAGAAGACAGGAAGGCACATTAGGCGAGATAGGCGGAGACGTACTGTGTGAGCGAGAGAGAGAGAGTGAGAGTGAGACAAAGGCACACGCACACATAAGTGACACACACACACACAGCCAGGCAGCACAGGAATACAATAATCTCTCTCTCTCTCAGAACAGCTAACAAAATCTATCTATTGTCAGACCCTTGATTCGCGAAGGGGAGGGTACGAATTTTACTCTTTTGTAAGTAGCCTAGTAAGAATAATTAGATATGTTGTTGCTTGCCTTCCTTTGTATTCCTATGTAAATCGCCTCCACCTCAGTTTTGGAGACGATCTTTCTAACATTTGGAAGGCCGCCCAGGAATGAAATGGGTAAAATCTATCTTAACCCCTTCTGTACCGGCGACGTCTTTTTAATTTTATTCTTGTTATATTTAGACGATTTTGTGTAGTTTAAGAAGGATCTGGGCCAGTAAAAAGGGTTAAGTGAGATAGTTCGAAGCCTTTTATTTGCTGGAGGCCCCTTTTAAAGATGAATGAAATCGTATAATAGTAGCCAGAATATAGTTATGTTCTCTCCACCAACCAACTTTACTCCTAAACTCGATTAATGAAATTAACAAACACATGTGGCAGTCCGGGGATTCGAACCCAGGACGCTCACACCAAAAATCAACACACTTATGCATTGCGCCACGAAGACAGCTAAAGAATGCTGCACAAGCCTACGATTTATTATGCAGTTTCAAATCATGCATACCAATCTTAGCATGTACATTCATTCTAACTGCACTATCGGAGGCTATGAATATGTGAATGGAAAGAGTAATTAATGGGGCGCTTAACCCTTTATATAACCCTCTCTATAAACTACTTCTGAGCCAGAATTAATTATTATGTTCTCTCCACCAACTAACTTTACTCCTAAATTCGATTAATGAAATTAACAAACACATGTGGCAGTCCGGGGATTCGAACCCAGGACGCTCACGCAAGAACAGTGTCGGTACAGAAGTGGTAATTAACACTGCTTACTAATAGCCATAATTCGAGAAAGAAACCCGTCCTCGCCTCTCGAAAGGGCTAATATGGCTGGATTAAAACGATACACAGGTGGAACAAATTTACTATATATGAGTTTCTGTTTAAGGGGAGGATTTTGTTTTTTTCTGGACCCCCTTCTCCCTCATGTTTTCTCCCATTAGTTTTGAGGTTTTATTACGCTCACCTCATTAGTTTGGCAATTTTTAAGATTTTTTGCCCCATTTATTTGCCACTAGAAAGACATTTTGTGCCCTTTAGGTGTCAATTTTTTTCCTCGCGAGCGATAGCAAGACTCTATTTTAAGTGGACCAAGTCTGTGGCCGGGATATTTTTCTACCGAAAAATGTAAACATTAATTTCAAAGGGAGTTTTATTTAACCTAGGGAGCAAGCTAAAACAGAATAATAGTAATAATAATATAAAATAAAATAAAATAAAAACAAAATGATAATAATGATAATAATAATAATAATAATAATAATAATAATAATCTAGGTAATTTTACAGAACTACAAAAGGATTTGAAAACATGTGTCCTTTTTATACAATTAAGATTAAAAAGTCTGTCAAAGTGAGTTGAGATAAAATTATTTCAAGTTTCATAATTACGAAGAAGCTCAAATTTGTTTTAATTAAATTTGAAGATGCTCGAGGAAGTTTATTTTTTACAGTATCATGACTATGAAGAGACGTAAACTATCATACACCCATCTCTCTCTCTCTCTCTCTCTCTCTCTCTCTCTCTCTCTCTCTCTTTATTAATCTATACACTGTATTTATTGATTTATCTATCACACACACACACACACACACACACACACACACAGTCACACACACACAGACCATTATAAATCCTACCATCATCTTGTAAAACACATAATTATATAAAGACGCCTAATTCACGAGTGCTATACAAGTAATATTATGTACATAAATAAATGCATATAGCACCGCAAAGATAGTTTACAATATAAGTAAAATAATAATACTAAATAGAAAGACAACAGTTAAGGGACAAGGGTCAAAGTAAAAGAGCAAGGAAAATTGAATTAAACATGAAGGTGTGAGAGAGAGAGAGAGAGAGAGTACAAAGGAGTACAAAGAGAGAGAGAGAGAGAGAGAGAGAGAGAGAGAGAGAGAGAGAGAGTAAAGGTAATGTGAGGCGGAAATAGCAGCGGCCTGGAGGGAAACTTAAGTACGGGTCACGTAACCGACAAACACTGATGAAATATGTACGATGCTGTGCTGCCTCTCTCTCTCCTAGCTTTTTTGTTTGTTTTCTTTCGTTTTTTCCGTTTTCTTTTTTTTTAATTGTTACTTTTACATATTTTGTTCTGTCCCTGTGAGGTACTTTTTTTGTCCCTTCTCTACCTGCCACCACTCTCTTTCTTTCTTTCTCTCTCTCTCTCTCTCTCTCTCTCTCTCTCTCTTCAACCGCAAAATGTATTTTATTTAGCTTGAGGGAAGTCTAGGGACCATTTTTTTATTTTATTTCATTTATAAAATGTATTTATATATACCAGTATATATATATATATATATATATATATATATATATATATATATAAAAGGCAGAATTGCTTGTGGCGAGTACCTCCTCCAGAGTTGAAAGAGTGACAGAGCCAAAATCAAGGGACTTTCGAGCCAAAATGTCTGAACACGCAATGTTTTCTGATTCTGGGAGAGCTCCAGAGCTCAGCTGTTGAATAGCAGAAAGTTTGAGAAAAACGTTTCACTCTTGGGTTGGAGAGTTGCACAGGGTAGGGGTGGGATTGTGTTGCAAAACGGGTGCTATGTGATCTACGAAGGGGAGGTGGTATACACTGAGAGAGCTCTGAGGAACATTGATTATTGTAATAGCGATAAAATAGTGAGAAAGATGCAACATTGCGACGAAGAATGCAGAAAATTGGTGAGTGGATGTGAGTTAATGAGACGGAAGGCTTTCTTTTCTACTTTGTCTAGAAGTGCTGTGTAAGAGGATCCTCCCCACATGTGTGAACAATACTCAATACATGGACGCACTGTGCCCCTGTACAGAGCAAGAAGCTGCGCAGGGGTAAAGAAACCTCGGAGGCAGTTGAGCACACCCAGCTTCTGGGAAGCTGTTTTAGCAACAGTGGTAATATGATCTTTCCAAGAGAGATCAGAAGAAAAAGATACACCAAGAATATTAAGGGATGATGAAGGGATAATTTGTATGTTGTTGAAGATTAGGTCATAGTTTTCTGGAAGGGGGCGACGAGTAGACAGACAGATATATATGTATATATATATATATATATATATATATATATATATATATATATATATAACAAATAAAAAGGAAAATTATTAAAATATAAAACAACCAACTAACCTTCACAAACCAGTATATAATATATATATTCCATGTTATAAGTTTATAATAATGATATTAAATATAACATATTATATACAAATATATATATTGTCCGGAAATATTTATAGGACAAATAAAGGCTTATAAGTTATAAAACATATAAAACAACAACACTATTGACTTTCACAGTGAAGTTATTGAAAGGATATGGATGCTTAATGGATGCTGAATGTATTGTAGTTATTTACTCGGCATTATTATATGTTAATTACTATTCTTCTTGCTCTTCTTCTTACTATTCATCTTGTTCTTCTTTTTCTTCTTCTTCTTCTTCTTCTTCTTATTATTATTATTATTATTATTAATACATAATAATAAAAGTATCAATATTAAACCTACCAAAGAGCTCTCCTACCATAACATTATATATATATATATTTGTCCGTATATACCGTCCTTCTTCCCAATACACTTCTTTTTATTTTCCTGTGTGAGTGTGTGTGTGTGTGTGTGTGTATTTACCTAATTGTATTTACCTAATTGTATTTTACAGGATTGAGATTACTCTCGTAGTGTCCCGTTAGCCTTTAACTTATCATAATTTACTTTAAAAGCTGTGTGTGTGTGTGTGTGTGTGTGTGTGTGTGTGTGTGTGTGTGTGTGTGTGTGTGTGTGTGTGTGTGTGTGCCAGGTGCCTCCATTGTTTTCCTGCCTCTCTGTATTGTCCTATCGGTTCTCTCTCTAAATAATATTTATTTTTCGGTTATAACCAATTTTTGTTTTGTCTTCGTCTCTCTCTCACTTATTTCTCTTCCCCTCCCTCCCTCCCTCCCTTCCCTTCCCCTCCCTCCCTCCCTCCCTCCCTCCCACCCACCCTCTCTCTCATATATATATATATATATATATATATATATATATATATATATATTATGTTCCTTCCAACAACCAACTATACTCCTAAAATCGAGTAATGAAATTTACAAACACATGTGGCAGTCCGTGGATTCGAACCCAGGATGCTCACACCGAAAATCAACACCTTATGCATCGCACCACGAAGACAGTTAAAGGTTGGTGGACACTGCCTACGATTTATTATGCAACTTCGAATCCTGCATATCAATCTAAGCATGTACACACATCCCAATATGAGAACATTGTATTACCGATACAATGAATATTGAATATGGTGTACATTTTTGGTCTCCATATCTGAACAAGGACATTAAGAAACTCGAGTCAGTGCAGACTAGAGCGACACAGTTGATACCGTAACTGAGAAAAAAAATTAGTGTGTTCTAATTTAAAAAAAGAAGAAAGCGAGGTCAATTAATTGAATATTTAAATATATTAAGGGGGTTTGATAAATTGAAGTAGATTCACTGTTCAGAATCAATAATAGTTTACTAACTCGGGGAATTGGAATTAAATTAAAACCCCTGAGGGCGAAACTCGATGTAACAAAGCACTTCTTCACCTGCAGTGAGGTTAACGAGTGGAACAAATTGCCAGAGAAAGTTGTACAATGTAATACACTTGGCACATGCAAACGTAGGCTAGACATTATTTCGAGGAGGTTGGAGTAATATAGGTTAAAGGAAAGTTTGGTTAAGTATTAGTAGTATACAATATTTCTCAACTTCGTTCTTTACTATGAATTTCCTAGTAAAAATGTTCTCATTCTGCTGGGGGCTTTATCCCCCAAACTAAATGTCATGTCGACCCAAGGTCGAAGGGAGTGTGGATTGGGAGAGAGCGTTTTGCTTTGCTGCCTTTAACTTCCACTTTTTAGCAAAACCCATGTTAGAATTAGGTCCGGACTGCCTAGTAGGGACCACAAGGTCTGTGCATTCTGTGTAACTATGTAAGTCTATGTAACTCTCTCTCTCTCTCTCTCTCTCTCTAGTGTATATGTCTTCGCTTCCCCCTCCCCTCCCCCCCCCCCCCCCCTATCTCTCCTTCCTGGCCACCTCTTACTCAAACCCTTCTTCAATATTAACAGAGCCCCCCCCCCCCACCAACCTACTCTCCTAAGGCTAAAACATTTATTTTGGTCGTGGTTCAAGCTCCTTTATTTTACTTTTCTTCTCCTCTCTTGCACCTGCTTTTACTTCATGTTTTACTCTTCGAATTTTATAGAGTTTTCGAAGATACTAATAATATAATGCGATAACAAAAACAAACACACACAAACACACTAACGAGCACTAATAAGCACTTTCTATCCACAAGTATGTGTATCTATCTTTCAATTAATTGTTCGATCTATCTACTGGGTATCATTCTATCCAATGTTGTGTTCAGATGTTGATTTAAAAGATGACAATTATATTAATATTTCTATAAAACATGTAATAAAGTTATATATACAGTATATGTTCGTATATGCCTTCAAGATTAGCTAACATTAAACACAAATGGATAAGCAATACAGTTTTGAACATTGTATATATTTTCCAGCCACACGTAACGTTGTAAGTCCTAAATAAAATATTCAAAGTACCAGACACTGACCGTATTCAGGTGGGACACATGGTATCCATTTCAACAACACTTACCTAGAAAAAGAGAAAATTTAGTTAGCTATGCACATATAAATAATACACAATTATCACTGGAATAAAAGAAAATTAAGTGAGTTGCACATCAATATATCTTAAGAAATACGATTATCACTGAACAGTCCAAGCATCTAAATGTTACTTAAATAAATAGCATGACCTGAATCCCTGACAGACTGCGTTTGTATCTGAGTAGTTGTTTATTTTTGTTTCCCGAAGGGACCTGGAGCTTTACATGGCAGTCATTCCTTTATCAATTCTCCACCTTTAACAGTCTAGTGAAGACAATGCAATGGAATATTAAATTGATACAATAGAGCAATGAATTAACCACGTCTGTATGAACAGAGATAGACATGATTATAAAATGTGTAGATCCAACACACACCTGCAAGCTACAAGGACATAACCCCATTCCTTATCCTATGCAATCTAATCCAATGCACAGGCACATTCATACCCTCAGCTCATCCCACGTAATCCCTGATCAAACTGTCATGACTACCCAGTAAGATCAACAGATGTGGGCCACAGCTGTACTAAAAAAATATGTTTGCAGAACTCTGGACCACACACCAGGCAAATAGGACCCCGGATGTCGTCTTGCCAATCAGTACCGCTATGTCACCAAGTAGTGTCACCAAGTAGTGTCACCAAGTAGTACCACCATTATTATTACAACTGAATAGCCCCTCACTACCTTAACAAGTAGTAAGCTGCAAGCTGTGTCACCATTAAGACTGTTGTGTCATCAACCGACAATCTCACTAGGCACCAACTATAGGAAGCACCAATGAACTTGACAATAATCTTGGTCCCTGATCTGTCTGTAATTCAAAGGGGCCTGGAGCAAACTGGCTGTAAATATCCACACCTATTTCCTGGTGGACTCTTCCCAAATGATAGAAACGCCAGCCCGATTGTTTTCATTAATTTCGAGTTATAAGAAGTTAAGGGGTCAAGATAATTGTCAAGTTCGCTGGTGCTACCTATAGTGCACTGCTACCGTCTTCACCAACTTCCCCTTCATGTAGCTTGGAGAGACCACTGACATAACCATAAATGCCGTGGAGTGTACCGCCCATCAAACTACTGTCCTCCCCATTGAAGCTTCCCAGGGGCCCTCCACCGAGACCCCTGGTGGATGTTGGTACTGGACACTACTATTGAAATTAACCCTTTCAGTACCAGCGACGTGGGATTATATTTTACTCTAGCTCTATTTAGACTATATTATGAAGCTTAGGCAGGATTGGGGGTAATTAAAAGGGTTGGCCGAGATAGTTTGAAACCTTATTAATTGCTAGAGATTCTTCGTAAGCTTAATAAAATCGTCTAATAGTTGCCAGAATATGATGAAAAGGACGCCCCCGGTACTAAATGGGTTAAGTGTGAGCATCCTAGGTTCGAGTCCTTGGAGTGCCACATGTATTTGTTGATTTCATTAATTGAGTTTAGAAGTAAAAGTTGGTTGGTGAAAAAAATATAATTAAGTCCCAATAATGCTATATTTGAACCAGTGGGATTCCTTATTAAATCACCGGTCAATTATAAGACCAATAGATCTGCTCTTGCAATAATTCCTTTATAATTATTTGAAAACAGTACAGTCCAACCTACTGGGAAAATATCAAGTACACTACTATAAGATAAACGTGCATCACTGGCCAAATGGGTGTACAGGTACTATGGTTCACGACTGTACCTGGCCCATCACTGACATGCCATATTGAGTAATCCGTCCCATTGTACTCAGCTGTAGTGGCATCAGTATTTCACACACAGCAAAGAGGATTGTTGGACCGGCCCATGACACAACGGAGCCTATTTGCCCCTTTAAGGACGGATGGTTGTTTTTTTTTCTGGACCCCTTCCCCTCATGTTTAGTCCCATTTGTTTTCAGATTTTAAGACGTTCGGCCCATTAGTTTGGCGATTTTAAGACTTTTTGCCCCCATTTCTTTGTCAATATTAAGACCTTTCGTGCCATTTAGGGGTTGATATTTTCCTGGCGAGCGATAGCGAGCCTGTAATTTAGTAGGAATCGGCCTTCGGCCGGGACATTTTTCTACCGAAAAATGTACAAATTCATCTAGAAGGGGAATCTTGGGGATGCTTTGTATATATTTAAGGTCTAGGAAGGAAACTAAATAATACAAAAATAAATGAATAAATAAACAAATAAATAAATAAATTAATATATATATAAATAAATAAACAAAATCGACCAATAAATAAACCCTCCCCCCTTTTAAAGCATTACAGCACACGCCAACACAGGGTAGTATACCTTTTACGGGCTTAACCCATTTAGTGTTAGGATGCTTTTGTCTATTTTGGTTCAGGCTAGCATTGGACGGTTTTATTCAGCTTTGGAAGGCCCTCATAACAAGCAGAGGTAAAGTATATATATCTCGATTAACGCTCTGACTTCCAAAATGTCTCCCTAAACTTAATAACATCTACTTTTCATAATCTGAATACAATCGTCAAATAATAGCCGGAACACAGAAAAGAAATGCGTATTGGATTTTGAATGGGTTATTCTGACTACTATTGGTAAGTGATATTGAAAACGGCAAAGTGTGTGGAGAACAAAATAAATAAGAACCGAGGAGACATATGCGAAGAAGGGGAAAAGGGGAAACAGGGGAATAAATGTATGACAAAAATAAGAAAATGAGATGAAGAAAACGGAGAATAACAAAGTAGCAAAGAAGGGGAAGGAGGAAAACAGAGAAAATGGAAATGGGTACGACAGAAGATGGGTGTTGAGATTAAGGGGTGTCTATGGTAATCTGTTTCACCCTCCATCAACTTCACACCAGATTACTACCATGTATCTTATTCTCCTTCCCTCCCACCCTCTATTGTTAGCAAGAAACGGAGAGTCAAAATAAAGACAAATAATAATAAGAGACAATATAAGGAGAAGATAAACTACTAAGAAACTTAAAGGAAATACTAATAATAAACGTAATATAATAAGGATGATAGGAAACCGAATCAAAGAAAATGGGAGTAAAATGAACATGGGAAGGATGAAAAAGAAGATGGTGTTTGAGATTAACTCTTTCTTTACCGGCGACGTCTGTTGTATTATATGCTAGCTATACTTAGATAATTGTATGTAGCCTGGGAAGGATCTGTGGTAGTTCAAAGGGTGGATTTAGATAGTGCAAAGCCATAGCATTGCTAGATATCCTTCCTAAACTGAATAACATCGATTAATAGTAGCCAGAATCAAACAAAGAAGATGTCGACGGGTACAGAAGGGATTAAGGGGTGACTATGGTATTCTGTTTCCTCGTAAATCAACATCACACCCAATTGTTATCATCTATCTAATTTTCTTTCTCTCTAAACATTATAGTATTAGCAAGTAAAGAAGAACAAAATAAAATAAGAGCAGAGCAAATATATAATAACAAATATATAATAACAAATATATAATAACAAATATATAACAAATATATAACAACAAATATATAACAAATATATAACAAATATATAATAACAAATATATAACAAATATATAATTACAAATATATAATAACAAATATATAATTACAAATATATAAAAACAAATATATAATTACAAATATATTATTACAAATATATAAACAAAAATAGAACAAATATATAAACAAAAATAGAACAAATATATAAACAAAAATAGAACAAATATATAACAAATATATAACAACAAATATATAATAACAAATATATAACAAATATATAATAACAAATATATAACAACAAATATATAACAAATATATAACAAATATATAATTACAAATATATAATAACAAATATATAACAACAAATATATAATAACAAATATATAACAAATATATAATAACAAATATATAACAAATATATAATAACAAATATATAACAAATATATAATAACAAATATATAACAACAAATATATAGTAACAAATATATAACAACAAATATATAACAAATATATAACAAATATATAATAACAAATACCGGTATATAATAACAAATATATAACAAATATATAATAACAAATAATATATAATAACAAATAATATATAATAACAAATAATATATAATAACAAATAATATATAATAACAAATAATATATAATAACAAATAATATATAATAACAAATATATAACAACAAATAGGTTCCTTATAAGAAAAATATAAATAAAGAACACAAAACATACTAGAAATATGAGCCAAGACAAAATATTAACCCCTTCAGTACCGGTGATGACGTCCTTTTAACAGTATTCTGGGTACTAATAGACGATTACAGTATATTCAGCCTCAAGAATTAAACAGGTTTCAAACTATCTCACTTAACCCTTTATACTACCACAGACCCTTCTTAAGCTGTCCAAAATCGTCTAAATAGAGCTTATACATAATGAACAAGACGTCACCGGTACAGAAGGGGTTAAAGGGAGCTCCGAATATATGAAAATGGGAGTCGATATAAAAGAGAGTGTATATGAAAATGGGAGTCGATATAAAAGAGTGTATATGAAAATGGGAGTCGATATAAAAGTGTATATATGAAAATGGGAGTCGATATAAAAGAGTGTACATGAAAATGGGAGTCGATAAAATTATAAAAGAGAGTGTATATGAAAATGGGAGTCGATATAAAAGAGAGTGTATATGAAAATGGGAGTCGATATAAAAGAGAGTGTATATGAAAATGGGAGTCGATATAAAAGAGTGTATATGAAAATGGGAGTCGATATAAAAGAGTGTATATATGAAAATGGGAGTCGATATAAAAGAGTGTATATGAAAATGGGAGTCGATATAAAAGAGTGTATATGAAAATGGGAGTCGATATAAAAGAGTGTATATGAAAATGGGAGTCGATATAAAAGAGAGTGTATATGAAAATGGGAGTCGATATAAAAGAGTGTATATGAAAATGGGAGTCGATATAAAAGAGTGTATATGAAAATGGGAGTCGATATAAAAGAGAGTGTATATGAAAATGGGAGTCGATATAAAAGAGAGTGTATATGAAAATGGGAGTCGATATAAAAGAGTGTATATATGAAAATGGGAGTCGATATAAAAGAGAGTGTATATGAAAATGGGAGTCGATATAAAAGAGTGTATATGAAAATGGGAGTCGATATAAAAGAGAGTGTATATGAAAATGGGAGTCGATATAAAAGAGATTGTATCTAACTCTACTCTTTGTATTTATTTATAGTTCCTCCACCTCTGCAGCTTATAAATCCCTTAATCAAATGTGCAATATATATCGGTATCAATTAAAGGATTGGCACTGGTGTGTATAACGGACGTTTAATATCTCTCCCCTGTTATTGTTAATCTATAGGTCATCAATGCAATAGTCCTCACTCAAATTATATAATATATACATCTCTTACTTGCTCTTAAGGGGAGATATCCACTTGAGAGATTTTTTTCTTGACTCCTTTCTCCCTCATGTTTAGCCCCATTGCTTTTCTAATTTGAAGACGTTCGCCCCATTATTTTGACGATTTTAAGAACTTTCGACCCATTTCTGTCAATTTTAAGACCTTTCGTGCCATGTAGGTGTCGATTTTATCCTGGCGAGCGATAGCGAGCCTGTAATATAAGAGGAACCGGCTTTCAGCCGGGACATTTTTCTACCGAAAAATGTACAAATTTATCTAGGGGGAGTAATTTTAAGCTTGATGGAAGTCTAGGGAATCAACTAAAAACCTCCCCTTAAGAGGTTTTCAGTTTTCTCCGTAGACTTCCATCAAGCTTAAAATTACACTCCCTTGACCCCCTTTCAAGACATATTTGTACATTTTTCGGTAGAAAAATTTCCCGGCCGAAGGCCGGTTCCCCTTATATTACAGGCTCGCTATCGCTCGCCAGGAAAAAATCGACACCTAAATGACACGAAAGATCTTAAAATTTACAAAAATGGGATGAAAGTTCTTAAAATCGCCAAACTAATGGGGCAAACGTCTTAAAATCTCAAAAGCAATGGGGCTAAACATGAGGGAGAAAGAGGTCAAGAAAAAAATCCCTCAAGTGGATAATTATCTCCCCTTAAACGATCTGTGTATCATGTATGTATCATGTGATTGTCTGTATTATATCATTACATTTACAGTCTATATATTGCACAACAACAGATATAATGTTTTAATTAACCCTTTGTGGGGCAGGAGTGTTATTGAGATCATTGGTTCATCCCTCACTTGATCAAAGTTGGTCAATTGCATTATAACGGGTTAATCAATGTCTATCTAATGCGTAATACCTATATAATCAATGTCTATCTAATGCGTAATATCTATACCCAGTTTCTATTCAACTGACGGTAAATTGCAAAGTTCCTATCAATATTTCTCAGTTATTTTGAAGATTCTGTAGTGAAAAATGGTGTTAATTATATGAGCTTAAGTCTTAATATGATGCAGAGACATAGTGGTTTCAATTTGTTCATTAAGTATCGAGAAATTAGCTACTAATGGATTAAATTAGCTACTAATGGATTAAATTTACCGTCAGATGAAATGAAACAAATAGTACATTTCACTCGCTCTCGGCCTCTCCCTCCCTCCCTCCCTCCCTCTCTCTCTCTCTCTCTCTCTAATCATTAATATATCTCTATTTGTTCTTGCTATAGCCTCTCTCTCTCTCTCTCTCTCCCTGACCGCACCATCATCCACCTGATACGCCCCCCTGAACCACAGAGCTGGCAACTGATAGGGGTAGTGGGATTCCTAGGCCTGTCACTATTATTACCCTGTGGTTGAAGGAAGTCTATTTATATGTTATCCTGTCTGTCTGTGGTTAATTCTTTATTTATCTATCTATCTATCTATCTATCTATCTATCTTATCTATCTATCTATCTTATGTATCTACCTATCGGTCTATCTATCTATCTTATCTATCTACCTATCTGTGTATTTGATTAATCAACTTATCTAACCTATTCTATTGTCTATCTGATCTATCTACCTATCTGTTTATCTATGTATCTATGTATATATCCTCTCGACATACCTATCTATTTATCATATTTTATCTATCTTGCTATTTAGCTTATCTACCTACTGTATATAATTATCTTACCAATTCTATATATCTACCTATCTATATATCTTAGCTATCTACGTATCAGTATATTGTATCTATATCTATCTATATATCTATTTACCTTATTATATTTACCTATTTATTTATATTATCTATCTACCTATGCAAAAAATAAACATCGGATCATGTCACCTTGTCTCTTCATCCCGTCCCCAACACACACACACACACACACACATACTCTCTCTCTCAACGTGTCAGTTCATCAATGTTCCCGTTATTGTTTTGATTGGCTGGTGTTGTTGTTGTTATTGTTATTGTTATTGTTGTTATTGTTGTTGTTGTTGTTGTTGGGGCCTGGGGTCTATGTGTAACTTAAGGGGAGATGGTTCACTTTTTGGGCGATTTTTGCATGTATTAATTATTTTTCTAGTTTCCTCCCGAGACCTCCATCAAATTTAAATAAAAAAACATCCATTAGATCCCCCTTCCAGATAAATTTGTAATTGTTTCGGTAGAAAAACGTCCCGGCCGAAGGCCGCTTATTCAAACATTACAGGCTCACTATCGTAAAAATCGACACCTAAATAGCACGAAAGGTCTAAATATTGACGAAGAAATGAGGTGAAAGGTCTTAAAATCGACTAACTAATGGGGTAAACATCTTAACATCTGAAAACTAATGGGGCTAAACATGAGGGAGAAAGTGGTCCAGAAAAGCGGCCCGTCCCCCCTTAATCGCTTGCCTTTCATTATTCACCGGCTATGCTATCCTAAATTGGCTCCATATATAGCGTGCCCATAAATAAAGAATAATACAAATTTCGAACCATTTAAACTCACACGAAATATACAATAGAGTACACCAACGCAGGACAATAGTGCTGTACATATAAAGGGATATTGGATACACAATTAAGGAGGTACTGGTTATTTTTGGGTCTATTTATTTCTATATATATATTTATTTTATAGTAACCTCGCTAGACCTCCATCAAGCTTAAAAAAAACACCCTCTAGACCCCTTTTCAAGATATATTTGTACATGTCTCGGTAGAAAAATGTTTCCGGCCGATTTATTGCTATCGCTCGCCAGGAAAACAATAGACACCTACATGGCACTAGTTCTTTATATTGACAACAAAGTGGGGAGAAATTTGTTAAAATCGCTGAACTAATGGTACATGTATATACAGGGTGACCCCCCAAAAAAATACCACATTTCAAAGGTAAATGAAACAAAAATGGTTAAAGATAATCAAAATATTATTTGCACACATGAAACTTCATTCAATACAGTTTTTATTCATAATGTTTTAAAGATGACTTCCTCCAGATGGTGGCCGTCATTGTCTCTACACGCTTGGAGGCGATTTCTAAAGGCTGCCATGGCTCGACGGGTCATGTCGGGTGGAACAGCGGCTATCTCCTGCTGAATAGCAAC
Source organism: Paralithodes platypus (assembly GCA_032716605.1). Taxonomy (NCBI): domain Eukaryota; kingdom Metazoa; phylum Arthropoda; class Malacostraca; order Decapoda; family Lithodidae; genus Paralithodes; species Paralithodes platypus. Next base: position 46,863,480 of record CM064488.1, read on the forward strand.
CTTAAGGGCTTCAAGAGTTTGGGGTCGATGAGTATACACTCGTGACTAATGGAAACATTTCCCTAAGCACTTGCAATGATCGTCGAGCTGTGTGTGCCGTAGCTCCATCTTGCTGAAACCACACATCGATCATTGCAAGTGCTTAGGGAAATGTTTCCGGATCGGGTGATCTCGTTGCGTGACGATGTTGGGTGGCCGGCCCGTTCCCCTGACCTCGCCCCTTGTGATTTTTCTTCTGTGGGGTGTATACTCCCCGACCCCAAACTCTTGAAGCCCTTAAGCCGCTGTTCCACCCGACATGACCCGTCGAGCCATGGCAGCCTTTAGAAATCGCCTCCAAGGTGTAGAGACAATGACGGCCACCATTTGGAGGATGTCATCTTTAAAACATTATGAATAAAAACTGTATTGAATGAAGTTTCATGTGTGCAAATAATATTTTGATTATCTTTAACCATTTTTGTTTCATTTACCTTTGAAATGTGGGAGGGTTTTTTGGGGTCACCCTGTATATATATATATATATATATATATACCCATTATTATTTTTACTATACCGTTCCAAATAGGTAGACCAGAAATCGTGAACCCGAACTTCTGTAACTCAAAAGAGGCTAGAGCAAATGAGCTATAAATGTCCACACCTATTCCCTGGCTGACCCGTCCCAAATGGTAGATATAATAACTGGATTACACAAGTAGTTTGTGAGTTATAGAGGTTAAGGGGGGATGGTTGGCTTTTCTGGCTCCACTTTTCCCTCATGTTTAGCCCCATTATATCTGATATTTTAAGACGTTCGGCCCATTAGTTTGGCGATTTTAATACCTATCAACCCATTTCTTTGTCAATATTAGGACCTTTCGTTCTATTTAGGTATCCATTTTTTTCCTGGAGAGCGATAGCAACCTGCAATTCTAGGAGGAACCGGCCTTCGACCGGGACATTTTTCTCGAAGGTGGTCTATTTTTTGTCTTTGTTTTTGTTTTGTTTTTTAAAGCTGGATGGAGGTTTAGCGAGGAAACCAAAACAAATATATTAATCAAAAATAATCTCCAACCCTTTAATGCTGAAGAGTTTGGCCTACTTACTTGGAACAGGGTATAGTGACCTCGTAACATTTGTACAGTCGCGGTCATTAACCCTTTCAGTACCGGTGAAGTCCTTTTAACCTTATTCTGACTAGTATACTATTGTATTCAGTTTAAAAGGGACCTCCAGCAATTAACAGGCTTCAAATGATCTCACTTAACGCATTTTACTACCACAGATCCTTCTTAATTAAAGGATCCAACATAAGGACTAGATTAATCTTAAAAAGTCATCCTTGTTCTGAAATATATCATAATATCCAATATAATAAATAGAAATGAACTCACCATAATGTTGTTGTTTTCATATGTGAGTGAAGGAGACAACAAGCAAAGCTGCCTGTAACAAGTGTCTCCCCCAAAGTTAAACGAGTGACAGAGAGCAAAATTCAAGGTGTACATTAGACTCAAAATGTCTGGACACAAGGAGGTTGAAGCAATTAAATCAAAAGATGAGTGAAAGACAGCTTGAGGGAGACAAAAGGAGTCCTGATATTGAATTAACACCATATTAACTAGAATAGCATGATAACAGGCATCCCCGTACTGCAATATTATTAACACCCTAGCAACTAAGACAATAACAAGGAACGAACTCACCACCATGCGACACAGCTGATAGCGCCAGCAGCAGGAGCAGCCGCACCTGAAGATGGTGGACACGTAGTTGACATCGGCTTCCGGGGTAGTGGGTTCATTAGTGGTCCCCACCACCCCTCCTGCCGTAGCTGCTGCTCTAGAAACCACTGCACCATCCTCGGCTTCCCCTCCTTCCCTCCGGCCCCCCACACTGCTCCCACCTCCCTGGCTGCCATCCTCGGAGCCGGAGATGGAGCCTTCGTCCTCCTCATCCTCGGTGGCCGTTTCGGTGGCCAAATCGAGGACCAGACCGCTGCGATCCCGGCCGTTCTCGTAGATCAAGCTACGTTCACGGGGCTCATAGACCAGGCTGTTGCGGTGGTGGTCTCGCCCCAGGTCGCAGGACAAGGAGCGCTCTCGGTTGGCCTCGTAGACAAGATTCATGTCTCGTCCACTGTCGTAGATGAAGCCGCGGTGTTCTCGACTGGTCTCGTAGAGATAGTTTGCGTTCTCCCGCGAGTCCTCGAAGGCCATTGCGGCCTCGCGTGCATTCTCGAAGACCAGGGAGGCGTCTCGCGCATTTTCGAGACTCCTGGTGGACTCGTGGCAGGCGTGGTGGTGGTGCTGGGAGGAGGGGTGGTGGTGGAGGGGGTGGGTGGGTGCCGGTAGGGTGTTAGTCATGGTGGTGTCGCGGTGGTAACAAATATGACACAATAATCCAAGATGGCCGCTTTTGGTATTCTGCGATTGGACAACTTTTGTTTGTTTTTACGTTACCCTGCTTATTGTTAGTAACGATATTTGTTATAGTGCTTTACATTTTCTTCACAATTGTATTATAATTTTTAGTCTCGTATATTAATAATTATCTCTTTATTTTACATCATATTCATTGTTTCCTCGCTCTCATTCTGTTCAGGCATTCCTCTATTTGATGCCATTCCCTCTCTTTATTTCATTTAGTTATTTATATTCTTTCCCTTCACATTGTTTCGGTTCGACCCAATGTTCTTCCTTCTCTTTCATTTCCTCTTCCTGCCTCTCCTCCTCCATCATCATGTCTTTAATGTTCTCTCTTTCATCAAGCTACTGTAATTCCCTGAAACCAGTAACGAAAATGCAATAACAATAAATATAACCTCATTTACGTAACAGCAATAAAATAGTCATATGGGTAAAAGCAATAATAACCTCATATGCTTAAGGGGATGTATCTAGTTTGTTCCCTAGACCTCCATCAAGCTTAAAATTACACCCCCTTGAGTCCCTTTCAAGATAAATTTGTACATTTTTCGGTAGAAAAATTTCCCGGCCGAAGGCCGGTTCCTCTTAAATTACAGGCTCGCTATCGTTCGCCAGGATAAAATCGACACCTGAATGGCACGAAAGGTCTTAATATGGGGTGAAAGTTCTTAAAATCGCTAAACTAATGGGGCAAACGTTGTATAATATCAAAAGCAATGGGGCTAAACATGAGGGAGAAAGGGGTCAAGAAAAAAAATCCTCTAGTAGAAATCCCCCCTTAACAGCAATAAAATAACGTTATATGCATAACCGTAATGGAAATAAAGTAGACGTGCCGTTTTGCCCAAAATCAAAACGGCATACCCAACTCAGCGATGGGTCACCATCATCACTACTAGTCACTATCACCATTACTAAATAAATAGCCTCAAATTGTGTCATATGCGTAACAACAATACAAATAATGCCATATGCGTAACAGCAATATAAATAACGTCATTATGCGTAATAGGTAGGGGTCTGGATTAGCTATAAGATCAGATAGGTCTAAAAGGTCTAAATATGTAATCCGTAGGACTCTGGGTTAGTTGTAATGTGTAATATTCCTCAAGTGTAAATACAAACACCATTTGAGGAGGAGCAATTAATTGCCAACGTTTCACAGATAGCTGAAGAGTGACCTGAAGAAGCCATCAGCGAAACGTTGTCAATAAAGTGCTCCTCTTAACCCTTTCAAGATCCAATACTCATTTCTTTTCTGGTTTCTGGTTATTATTAGACGATTGTATTCAAATTAGGAAGGGTATATGGAAGTCAGAGGGTTGATTGCAATAGTCTTTATCCTTTTAATACCCACAGATTCTTCTTAAACTGCATAAAATCGTCTAATGATATCCATAATAAACTGCTAAAACGCGTCAGAGCTTCAAGGGGTTAATATTGTGCTCCTATTCGCTCTGTCTGTTCTATCAAATGTCCGTAGGTAATTGTAACTTTCTCAATTGTGATAGAAAGGGTTGTGGGTTAGCTATAATGACAGGTGAGGTGTGTACTAAGGAATTTTAGTTGACATGAGAACACGGGAGTCTAGCCGATTGGCCCACACAACGCAGATCCCTTTCACACCCAATCCATCCCCGTCACCTGGCAGGGATCCAAATAGTTTAGGTACCGGTACATGTAATCATGGTATATTGAGTTATACTAGACTATATTTTCCCTCTATAATTAATTCGCAAAATTGATTAAGGCTTATACGTAGCAGTAGAAAGGGAAGTACGCAACAGCAAATCTACACCAACGAATGTTCTTAAACCCTTTCAGTGCCGGTGCCGTCCTTTTCAATTTATTCTGGCTACTATTAGACGATGTTATTCAGTTTCAAAAGTGCCTCCAGCAATTAAAAAGATTCCAACTATCTCACCTAACCCTTTTTAACTGCCACAGATCCTTCTTAAGGGGAGGTTTCTAGTTTGTTTCCTACTCCTCCAGCAATCTTAAAATGTCACCCCCTTGACCCCCTTTCAAGATAAATTTGTACATTTTTCGGTAGAAAAATGTCCCGGCTGAAAGCCGGTTCCTCTTAAATTACAGGCTCGCTATCGCTCGCCAGGATAAAATCGACACCTAAATGGCACGAAAGGTCTTAAAATTGACAGAAATGGGTTGAAAGTTCTTAAAATCGTCAAAATAATGGGGCAAACGTCTTAAAATTAGAAAAACAATGAGGCTAAACATGAGAGAGAAAGGGGTCCAGAAAAAAGTCCCTCAAGTGGATATCTCCCCTTAGGCTGGACCAAAATCGTCTACATGGAGCTAGAACAAAACTAAAAAGACGTCGCCGGTACAGAAGGGGTTAATGTACAGTCAAGCTCTTTCACAACAGTAGTACAGACTTTCACAACAGTAGTACAGACTTTCACAACAGTAGTACAGACTTTCACAACAGTAGTACATACTTTCACAGCAGTAGTACAGACTTTCACAACAGTAGTACAGACTTTCACAACAGTAGTACAGTTTCACAACAGTAGTACAGACTTTCACAACAGTAGTACAGACTTTCACGACAGTAGTACAGACTTTCACAACAGTAGTACAGACTTTCACAACAGTAGTACAGACTTTCACAACAGTAGTACAGACTTTCACAACAGTAGTACAGACTTTCACAACAGTAGTACAGACTTTTACAACAGTAGTACAGACTTTCACAACAGTAGTACATACTTTCACAACAGTAGTACAGACTTTCACAACAGTAGTACAGACTTTCACAACAGTAGTACAGACTTTCACAACAGTAGTAGACTTTTACAACAGTAGTACAGACTTTCACAACAGTAGTACAGACTTTTCTTCTTTCATCCTAGTATAAAATGAATGTATTCCTTAAGGGGAGGCTGGCCGTTTGTTTGGTCTATTAATTAATTTATTCATATATTTGTTTAGTATCCTCCCTAGACCTCCATCAAGCTTAGAAAAACACCCCCTAGACCCCCCTTCAAGATAAATTTGTACATTTTTCGGTAGAAAAATTTCCCGGCCGAGGGCCAGTTCCTCTTAAAATTGCAGGCTCGTTTTCGCTCGCCAGGAAATAATCGACACCTAAATGGCACGAAAGGTCTTAAAATTGACAACGAAATGGGGCGAAAGGTATTAAAATCTCCAAACTAATGGGCCGAACGTCTTATAATCTCAAAACTAGTGGGGTTAAACGTTAGAGAGAAGGGGGTCCAGAAAAACGGTCTGCCTCCCCTTAACAGTTAACGCCTAAATAAAGCTTGACTTAATAAGATTATACATTCAGTTGCTATATTATGATGATACTTTCTAATGAAACCTAAAAATACATAACTTGAAGTCGTGAATTGAGTTGCACGATTTTTGGGTCCGACTGCATATCATAAAAATCAGTGTAATCTATCTGGTTAATTCGGTATGCATGTCCCAAAATGAACTACAATTACACAAATGACACTGTTCCTCTTATTTTGATTAACGTTGCAACATTAATCAAATCAAAACATTTCATTTGGTTGTCCTAATTTTCACCAGCTTTTTTATTAACGTTGCAACATTAATCAAATCAAAACATTTCATTTGGTTGTCCTAATTTTCACCAGCTTTTTTATTAACGTTGCAACATTAATCAAATCAAAACATTTAATTTGGTTGTCCTAATTTTCACCAGCTCTCCATAAAGTGTTGCAGAATAAAGTGTTGCAGAATAAAGTGTTGCTTCTATTTATATATATATTCAATTTGCCGGGAACAAAGTTATTTTAATGTTATTAACTTGGAGCGCGGGAGACTGAGCTACTGTTTTGTCCAGGTGTTGTTTGTTTATCTGTGTGTTTGTTTGTTTGTTCGTGTGTATGTGTTCTTTGTTAGCTGTCTTTTTTTTCTTTTTTTTTCTATGTGATTGAGGGAGGCAAAAGGCATAACTGCCTATAGCGAGTGCCTCCCCCATAGTTGAAAGAGTGACAGAGCCAAAATCAAGGGACGTTCGAGCCAAAATGCCTGGACACACGGAGTTTGAAGCAATGTAAGTCATAGGAAGAGGGAAAGACTGATTCTGGGAGTGAGTTCCAGAGCTCAGATGTTGAGTAGTAGAAAGTCTGTTAGTCTGTTTGTATGTTCGTGTGTATGTGTTGTTTATTCGTGTGTATGTTGGTGTGTATGTGTTGTTTATTCGTGTGTATGTTGGTGTGTATGTGTTGTTTGTTCGTGTGTATGTTTTGTTTATTCGTGTGTATGTTGGTGTGTATGTGTTGTTTGTTCGTGTGTATGTGTTGTTTATTCGTGTGTATGTTGGTGTGTATGTGTTGTTTGTTCGTGTGTATGTTCTGTTTTGTTGGTGTGTATGTGTTGTTTGTTTCATTGTATGTTGTGTTTGTTGGTGTGTATGTGTTGTTTATTCGTGTGTATGTTGTGTTTGTTGGTGTGTATGTGTTGTTTATTCGTGTGTATGTTGTGTTTGTTGGTGTGTATGTGTTGTTTATTCGTGTGTATGTTGTGTTTGTTGGTGTGTATGTGTTGTTTATTCGTGTGTATGTTGTGTTTGTTGGTGTGTATGTGTTGTTTATTCGTGTGTATGTTGTGTTTGTTGGTGTGTATGTGTTGTTTATTCGTGTGTATGTTGTGTTTGTTGGTGTGTATGTGTTGTTTATTCGTGTGTATGTTGTGTTTATTCGTGTGTATGTTGTGTTTGTTCGTGTGTATGTTTGTTCGTGTGTATGTGTTGTTTGTTGCACTGTCTGTTTTGTTTGTTCGTGTGTATGTGTTGTTTGTTCTACTGTCTGTGGCATAGTCAGGGAAGGTAGAGTCAGGGAAGGTAGAGTCAGGGAATGGTAGTGTCGGAGCTGGTAGAGTCAGGGATGGTAGAGTCAAGCGAAGTAGAGTCGGGGGAGGTAGAGTTAGAGAAGGTAGAGTCAGGGAATGGTAGTGTCGGGGCTGATAGAGTCAAGAGAAGTAGAGTCGGCAAAGTTAGAGCCCGGAAGAAAAAAAGTTATGGAAATTCAAGAGAAAATAAAAAGTTTATATTCGGTAAAAGTGTTACATTATTCACCCACCCACCCCCCCACCCACACCCACACACACACACACACACACACCACGATCAGACGACATTGTTTCTAACCCTCCCAATCATATGACGCCATGTTTTTATATATGATATATATATATATTCAAAACGTCCAATAAAAGTGTTCATATACCCTTAGGGGGGATGGCGTATTTATTTGCTCATTTATGTATATTTTTATTATTTTTATTAAGTTTCCTCCCTAGAGCTCCATCAAGCTTTAACCTCCCTCCCCGCCCAAGATCCTCCTTCAATATAAATTTGTACATTGTTCGATAGAAAAATGGCCCGGCCAAAGGCCGGGCCATTTTAAATTACAGGCTTGCTATAGCTCCCCAGGAAAAAATATATACCCAAATGACACGAAAAGTCTTAATATTGACAAAGAAATGGGGGCGAAAGGTTTTAAAATCGACAAACAAATAGGCCGAACGTCTTAAAATCTGAAAACTAATGGGACTAAACATGAGGATATATATATATATATATATATATATATATATATATATATATATATATATATATATATATATATATATATTAAGTATTGAAAAATCAGTTCCTAAAGGAGAGTGTGGGGGTAAGCGAAAGTCTAAAAGGAAAGTCTGGAGGGAAAGGGAGAGTCTAAAGGGAGAGTCTGAGGAGGCTAGGGAGAGTCTATAAGCAGAGTCTGGCCAAGTAGTCTCTGGGGAGCTGAACCTATATGGAGAGTCTGGGGATACGGGGAAGTCTATATGGAGAGTGTGGTGGTAAGGATAAGTATAAAAGGCGAGTCTTGGCGTAAGGGAGATTCTACAAGGAGAGTCTGGAAGGTAAGGAAGAGTCTATAAGGAGAATTTGGGGAGGTGGAGAGTCTACAAAGAGAGTCTGGAGGTAGGGAAGAGTCTATAAGGAGAGTCTAGGGGTAAGGAAGAGTCTATAAGGGGAGGTAGGGGAGTCTACGAGGAGAGTCTGTGGGTAAGGGAAAATCTATAAGGAGAGTCTGGGGAGGAAAGGAAAAGTATATAAGGAGAGTCTGGGGAGGTAAGGGGGATCTATAAGGAGAGTCTAAAGGTAAGGGAATATCTATAAGGCGAGTCTGTGGAGGAAAGGGAAATTAGATAAGGAGAGTCTGGAGTAAAGGAAAGTCTATAAGGAGAGTTTGGGGAGGTAAGGGAGCGTCACTAAGGAGAGTCTGGTCACGTAGGCTCCCAGAAAGGAGGGGGGAGGGGGGGTTCAGTCTCTCCACACTCTTATTTCTGACCCCCCCCCCCCCTTTCTTTTTCGCGCACGTACGACTCAATTGTCTAAGGGGTCTCTCTCTCTCTCTCTCTCTCTCTCTCTCTCTCTCTCTCTCTCTCTCTCTCTCTCTCTCTCTCGGCTCATTTGTCTAAGGGGGTTTCTTTTTCATTATTTTTCTTTAGTCTCTCTCTCTCTCTCTCTCTCTCTCTCTCTCTCTCTCTCTCTCTCGGCTCATTTGTCTAAGGGGTTTCTTTTTCATTCTTTTTCTTTACTCTCTCTCTCTCTCTCTCTCTCTCTCTCTCTCTCTCTCTCTCTCTCTCTCTCTCTCTAACTCTCATCCGCTTCCCACATACAATTCTGGATTCTAAAAAAATATATTTGTGGGGGCCCGAACATACCGGTCAATTTCCAAGTAATTCCAAGTAACATACATCGTTATTATTCCTGCCTCACTCCGGAAGCTATCTTACTACATATATTAGGGGGGGTCACCGGCTTTTTTTTTTTATCTTTCTCTCCTTTTCTCTCTTTCCCTGGCTTGTATCCATTCGGCCTCATTCAGCCAACTGTTTTCAGACGTTTATTCCCATCCAGGTGTCGATTTCTTACTGGTGAGCGATAGCGAGCCAGCATTGTATGGAGAAATCCGGCTTCGATGGGGGAAATTTTTCTATCGAAAAATGTACAAATTTAGCTTGCTATCAAAACACAAATATATATATGCTGACCCGCTACCGCTCGCCAGGAAAATATTGACACCTGGAAGGAGGATAAACGTCTTAAAACAGCAGGCTGAATGGGGCCGAATGGATAAAAGCCGGAAAGAGAGGGAGAGAAAGAGAAAACAAGCGAGGTGAGCTCCCTTAACCCTTGCCTTCTAACCATACACTCATTTGCAGTGGTGATTTAATTAGTATTTAGTGTTGTGTTATTCTCAAGGTGTTTTTATTTTCCCTCTTATTCGACCTCTACCTACTCTTGGTTATCTTAAATTAGCCTTCTCTCTCTCTCTCTCTCTCTCTCTCTCTCTCTCTCTCTCTCTCTCTCTCTCTCTCTCTCCTGAAATACAGAATTAAGGTGGCATGCAGGTTTATTGACACCAGCTTGTTTTTTTACGATTTAAAGTCAATCTCTCTCTCTCTCTCTCTCTCTCTCTCTAAATATATCTATCTATTTATTTATCTATCTATTAATCTATCTATCTACAAATCAATATATACAACCATCGAATCCTCTACTATATCTATCGCCCCAACCATCATAATCGATCGACCAAAATAGCCACAGATAACCCATTCCCTTATACCTGCCCCCCCCCCCCCCCCCCCCCCCCCCCCAACCAAACACCCACCCCAAACACACACACACACACACACACACACACACACACACACACACACACACACACACACACACACACACACACACACCCCGCAGAACCAAATGTATAGCCTTCCATATAAAACAAAACAAAAATCAAGCCCTCCACCCGATTTTTTTTTATCTATAGTACCGTCCTCATCAACGGTAGATTTTTTTTTTTTTTTTTTTTTTTTTTTTTTTTTTAACCCCCTCGATGGTTTTATGGAGGGCTCGTGTATTTCTCATGATACATATTTTTTCACCGGATATTTGTCACAGAGGGTCCCGTGTTTTTGCTCTAGAATTTCTATTATCTCGTACTCTCTCTGTCTCCCTCTCCCTCTCTCTCTCTCTCTCTCAATGAACCGTTGCTATACTTAGTTGATTACTTCTACTCTGGCCAGCCCTCTCCCTAACCCATAGATTCTCTTTCGATCAATTTATCTACTGTCCTTACATGTAAATACAATACAATACAATACAATACAATACAATATATATATATAAAGAGAGAGAGAGAGAGAGATATTTAGCCTTATGCTCTCTCTCTCCCCAAAGCCATGTTCTATTTTGAGTTGATTATGACTAGCCTTGTCATCCCCTCATCCTTAACTCTTTATATATCTATCTATATATCTATATATCTATCTATCTATATATCAATCTATCTATGTACATATATCTACCTATCTAGCTATCTATATATCTATCTGTCTATGTACATATATCTATCTATCTATCTACCTATCTATCTACCTATCTATATATCGGTTTATATGTTGATCTATAACGAAGTAGAACAAATCTTTCACATTAAAACATCTATCCATCCATCCATCCATCTATCTATCTATCTATCTATCTATCTATAGATATCTATAGATATCTATAGATAGATAGATAGATAGATAGATAGATAGAAATATACTGTGATTAGTCTTGTTGTTTCTCCCTCCATCGCCCCCCCACACACACACACACACTCACTCTCTCTCTGTCTCTCTCTCTCTCTAATATTCCATTAATGTCTTATCCCCTTCATTATTCGAGTGTCACATTAATCTGTCATCTTAATTACACATCTCTGTTCTCTTCTTTCAGATATTCTCATTTCCTCTCTCTCTCTCTCTCTATCTCTCTCTCTCTCTCTCTCCATGTATTCTCATGTATTGTATTGCTATGAATCCCTAATGTATTAACCCCTTCAGACTCATATGACGCAGAGGTTGCCAGATTAGCAATAAGAAATAGAGTTTTCTCACTCTTATAATTACCTCTCCAAAATTAGTTTTTTGCCCACAGCTAACTCAAAGACAACTGCAGAGGTTGAAGTAACTAAACTAAAGGTTTCTAAATACCCCTGATGGTAACAAAGGCTTTAAAGTATCCCTAATCAGCTCAAAATCGCGTCATATATCGGAGAGGGTTAATACTTTACCATCATAAATATGTACGTCTTTGAATGTTATGGCAAAAATAATATTAACATTGTGTTATCTATCAAAGTAGCACGTACGATCGCGCTAATAAGTCATGTCCCAGCTGTCATTACGTTTGGCTCTCTCTGTGCTGTATTAATGTCTGTCAGATGTTGAATAGGGCTCTCTCTCTCTCTCTCTCTCTCTCTCTCTCTCTCTCTCTCTCTCTCTCTCTCTCTCTCTCTCAGTTAAACTAGTATGCATGTCGGCTCCTAAGTTATACGTTAGTGGTTGTACACTGTTACGTCAAGTTATATTGTAAACTTAATACCCCACGGCGGCTAGTACCAACACAGAGAGATAGATAGATAGATAGATAGATAGATAGATAGATAGATAGACAGAAAGACAGACAGGCAGACAGACAGATAGATAGATTGATTGATACACAGACAGCCAGATAGATAGCTAGATTGATATAGATTGATTAAAACATTCAAATGGTTATAGAAACATATACATACATATAAATAATAACGTATCGGTATAGATAAATAGGCAGTTAGCTAGATGAACAGATAAGAGACATAGATACTAGATATATACATCCTAGTGAGAAATTAATTAATAGACAGATTGATATACATACATACATACATATATACACACACACACACACACACACACACACACACACAGACACACACACACTAGCATACACTTCTCTCTCCCACCAAATCTGACCATATTCCCAAACCTTACCAAAATATATAGCCTTCTGCAGAATCATCGAACGAAATGAGCATAAATGAACTAATACTTATAGGAACCTGGGTGATATCAAGTTCCCTATCATATATAATCACTCACTTCCTTACTCTTCGTTCGGTATGGTATAGGAACAAGAACCCTTACCATATCTTAACACTCTCTGGTGAAACGTCTTGGGTGGGGGGGGGGGGATTATGTTATTATATTATATCATTATTGACGTTTGTCATTGTTGTTGCCATTTTCGACTAATGTATATTTCGTATCCCCCTAGACTAAGAAAAATGCCTTCCCAGATTCAATTAAAAAACAAAACAAAACAAAAAACAGGATAAATATGTACATTTTCCGGCAGAATAATGTCACGACCACAGACCGGCTTCTCCGAAATTGTAGGCTCGCTTAGGCTCTCCCCAAAAATCGATACTTGCATGGAGTGAAACGTCTTATAAACCCCAAGCTAATGAGGAGAAATGTTTTACAATCTCCAAACCAATGGAGTGAAACAGGGCGGTCCCAAAAAGACCCTCCTTACACCAGATAGGGTTAATGGGGGATGGGGGTATTTATTTGCTCATTTATTTATCATTTATTTATCATTTATTTATCATTTATTTATCTTTTATTTATCTTTTCATTATTCTTTTAGTTTCCTCCCTAGACATCCATCAAACTTACCCCCCCCCCCCTCCCAGACCCTCCTTCATGATAAATGTGTACACTTTTCGATAGAAAAATTTCCTGGCCGAAGGCCGATTCCTCTTACAATTACAGGCTTGCTATCATCGCTCGCCAGTAAAATATTGACACCTAAATGACACGAAAAGTCTTAATATTGACAAAGAAATGTGGCGAAAGGCCTTAAAATCGCCAAACTAAAGGACCGAACGTCTTAAACTCTGGAAACTAATGGGACTACATATGAGGGAGAAGGGGGACCATAAAAAAACGTTCCATCTCCGGCCGACAATGCAGGATAATAGTTACTGGCTTCCCCTTCCCAAACCACCTCGGCAGTTCTCTTGGGGCAGCTTTAATTTAGGGGCCTCTTTCCTAAACCCAGCCAGAGCCATCTATTGTATGGAGAAAGAGGTGGAGCTATAACTTGAGATTATTATGGTCTAACTCAAAATTATCCAAATATATCAGTAGAAATCGCATTATGTGCATATAATATAATATAATTGAACTTTATATATATATATATATATATAATTATATAGATAGATAGATAGATAGATAGATAGATAGATAGATATATATATATATATATATATATATATATATATATATATATATATATATATATATATATATATATATATATATATATAAATATATGTAGAGAGAGAGAGAGAGAGATACGGGGGGGATAATGGGGAGATAATTATTAGCAAGGGGATAAAATCGACTGTGGAGAAGGGAACAGAAAATGGGAAACGTGACGGGCCTATTCAGACACATGGACAGACAGACACTATGCAAACAGACATACATACACACACACACACAGACAAGTTAACAGACAAACAAACCGACACATGTACGTACTCGCAGACAGAAACCAAGCATAGACAGACACGCAAGCAGACATACATACATACATACATACAGACAGATACACCAGCAAGTAGACACACACAAACATACATACATACATACATACAGACACACCAGCAAGTATACAGACACACAAGCATACATACATACATACAGACAGACACACCAGCAAGTAGACGGACACACAAGCATACATACATACATACATACATACATACAGACACACCAGCAAGTAAACAGACACACAAGCATACATACATACATACAGACAGACACACCAGCAAGTAGACAGACATATATACATACATACATACATACATACATACATACAGACACACCAGCAAGTAAACAGACACGCAAGTATACAAACAGTTGCTTGGAACCTACTTTAGAATGAATACACAGACAGACAGACGGACAAGCAAGCATACAGACTGACATACAGACATTCAAATTTACACACATAGATATACAGACATTTAAGCAAAAAACCGACATATATACAGACAAAAAAGCAAGCATACAGACATACAGAGACAGACAAGCACACAAGTATACATATATAGACAAACAGACATACACACAGACACAGACATTCAAGCAAACAGCCAGACAGGACAGACATTCAAGCAAACGTACATACATATATAAAGACAAACATTCATACACACACACAGACATACAGACAAGCATACAAAGGAGTACAAAGGAAATCAAGCAACAACAGATCTAGTGACCCTTCTAGGCTGCTTGTCCTCCAAAACACTGAGGATCAAGTGTCCAAACAGTGGTTTAGAGTGGGTAAGGGAACATTGGAAAGGGAACTACTGCCCTGCCACTAACGTGGCAGGACTAAGAAGTTAGTAGGGGACATATGGGTTAGTAACTGAGGGGAGGATAAAATAAAGTTATTCATTTACAAATGCAGTCAGTCGCGGGTTTGATGCGAGATATTTGTCTAGCCGGAATTTAAATGAATCAACGGTGCTGCAGTCTATAACGTCTCGGGGAAGCCCATTCCACAAGTTGACAACTCGATTGAAGAAGAATTCTTAGATTCGTGTGAGTTAAAAGATTTACCAATAATTTTGCAACCGTTTCCCCGCGTGTAATTAGATTGGTCGATAGTGAAGTACTTACTACAGTTCATATTGTCGATGCCTTTGATGATTTTGAACACTTGAATTAAGTCACCTCTTAATCTGCGCTGGGCTAAAGGAAATAGATTTAATTCTCTAAGACGCTCTTCGTATGGTTTGTTCTTTAGGCTAGGTATCATTTTGGTAACTCTACGTACAGACATACAGATATTCAAGCAAACATACATACATATATAAGGACAAACAAGGATACATAGAGAAAAAGACAGACAAACAGACAGACAGACAGCTGGACGGAACCTAGAATGCGTATCTTCCCTCTCATCCACTTTAAGCCTTATCTCTCTCTCTCTCTCTCTCTCTCTCTCTCTCTCTCTCTCTCTCTCTCTCTCTCTCTCTCTCCACATTAACGACCCCTATTCACCCATTTGCCAGTCAGTTATTGGTGTAATGGTTAAGGTGGCAAAAATCTGTGTGTGATAACCCGGGTTCGAATCCCGGCGGATCATATATAATTTCATTGGGGGTGTTTGGTGTTGTGGTGAAATTAATAAAATATAGATTATACCTAAATGTGTCTGTCTGTCTGTCTGTATATTTGTCTGTGTGTCTGTATGTCTGTCCGTCTGTATGTCTGTCCGTCGGTATGTAATTATACCTATATTTGTCTGTCTGTCGGTCTGTCTGTATTTATATTTAACTTTGTCTGTCTCTCTGTCTGTTTGTCTATCTGTCTACCTGTCTGTCTGTCTGTAACTATACCTAACTTGGTCTTCGTGTATATTTGTCTGCCTGTCTGTCTATCTGTAATTATACCTAACTTTGTCTTCCTATATGTGTGTGTGTTTCTGTCTATTTATAAGTTTGCCTGTCTGTGTGTGTGTCTGTCTCTCTGTAGATCGGTGTGTGTGTCATTCTGTGTGTGTGTCTGTCTCTCTGTAGATCTGTGTGTGTGTCATTCTGTGTGTGTGTCTGTCTCTCTGTAGATCTGTGTGTGTGTCATTCTGTGTGTGTGTGTCTGTCTCTCTGTAGATCTGTGTGTGTGTTATTCTGTGTGTGTGTCTGTCTCTCTGTAGATCTGTGTGTGTGTTATTCTGTGTGTGTGTCTGTCTCTCTGTAGATCTGTATGTGTTATATTCTGTGTATGTGTATGTACAGTATATATGTATATGTGTCATTCTGTGTGTGTGTCAGTCTCTCTGTAGATCTGTGTGTGTCTCTCTCTGTAGATCTGTTTGTGTTATATTCTGTGTATGTGTATGTACAGTATATATGTGTATGTGTCATTCTGTGTGTGTGTCTGTCTCTCTGTAGATCTGTATGCGTTTCATTCGGTGTGTGTGTTTGTCTATCTACGGGGGCTTCAAATTGGCTCACATCATTACCAATAAAGGAGAAAGGCTTCAGCTTAAATAAACAAGAATTCAATGATGCCGTAGCCTTGAGGTATGGGTGGCCAGTTTCGAACCTGCCGCTGAAATGTGCATGCGGTGAAATAAACAACCCCGACCACTGTATGACCTGTAAGAATGGAGGATTCATCTGTATCCGGCATGATGAAGTACGAGACATCACTGCACAAATGCTGGACGAGGTGTGCCATGATGTCAGAATCGAACCGGAACTTCTGCCTATGGACGGACAGCGCTTGGCCCACAATACTGCAAATACTTCAAATGAAGCAAGAGTGGACGTAAGTGCTCGAGGTTTTTGGACGAGGGGATAACGGGCTTTTTTCGACATCAGAATCTTCAACCCAAGAGCACACACATATCGTGAGCGAGGACACAAGGCGGCATACTTGAGAAACGAAAGTGAGAAAAAACGTGCTTATGAAGAAAGAATTTTGAACAGGGATCAAGGAAGCTTTACTCCTCTGGTCTTCTCATCGTCGGGAGGTATGGGACCTCTGCAAGTGTCTTCTATGCCAGATTAGCTGAGCAAATATCGGAGAAAAAGCGCCAGCATAGAAGCCAAGTCATAATTTGGATGAGATGCCGGCTCTCTTTCTCTCTTCTCAGGTCTGCACTCCTATGTCTCAGGGGTACAAGGTCCTCCCCGCTACAGAGGACAAGAGTGAGAGACTTGGACTTTGAAATGGTCGTGGCGGAGGGACGAATTGGGGAACAACTAGGTTGATTGTAGGGAGGTACTGGTACAATAAGATAAACTACAATGTAACTAGAATAAGATAGATTGTACACCACTTTGTAACTGTCACCTTAATAAAAGTTTGTCTATCTGTATATCGGTATGTGTGTCATTCTGTGTAGGCTATGTCTGTATCGCTGTAGATCTGTATGTGTGGCATTCTGTGTGTGTGTGTGTCTGTTTGCTTGTTTGGTAGAGTATAAGCCCGTTTGTCTTCATGTCTGTCTGAGTGCATGTAAGCTTGACTGTTATAAACGCTGGTCAATTTGTTTCTCTGTCTGCATGAGGAAGGGAGTGTGTGTGAGTGTGTGTGTGTTTATATATCCACATTTATCTAGTCAAGTCATATACAGTATATATATATATATATACCGGTATATATATAAACAATACAGTATATGTAGGCCTTTTTATGTAATTGATCGTACAAGTGTTGTCTATAGTTATGTGTGTGCTTCCGTACAAGTAATTATATTAATATGTATTATTAATTATATTGTGTTGTTGCTAATTATTCCTTATTTATCGGGTTATACTCTAGGATCCATTAAGAGAGCTGGATCTCAAAAGGTTCAGCCATTGTATATTTTTAAATTAGTATATTACATATGCTTATACTGTACTGCCTAAATAATCACATTATTATTACTATTATCATTATTATTATTATTATTATTATCATTTATCTACCTATCTACTGTATATATATCTACTTACTAAGCTATCTATTTATCCACATCTATCGTTATCTGCCAGTTATCTACCTTTTTATATATATATATATATATATATATATACTAACCAAGCTATCTATTTATATATCTATCAATATCTATATCAGTCTAACAGTTCAGTTATATATATATATATATATATATATATATCTACTTACCAAGCTATCTACCTGTCTATCTATCCACACCAATTTCTATCTATCGGTACAGTTGTCTGCCTATCGATATACCTGATAAAACAAAACACCTGGTTGTGTAAAAATAGAATATTCCATTTACTGACAAAACGACACAGTTCCTTCTCTTTGCCTTTGACCAATCTATTAACACAAGTCTATCACACAATGTCACTTAATCCTGTCCATCTATGTATGTATGTATGTATCTATGTATGTATGGATGTATGTATGTATGTATTAAGTATATTTCACACAAAACATGAGCCTCTAAATATGTTTTCACTTGTCCTGACTGACTTAGGTATGTATGTATGTATGTATGTATGTATGTATGTATGTATCTATGTATGTATGGATGTATGTATGTATGTATTAAGTATATTTCACACAAAACATGAGCCTCTAAATATGTTTTCACTTGTCCTGACTGACTTAGGTATGTATGTATGTATGTATGTATGTATGTATGTATGTATGTATGTATGTATGTATGTATGTAGCTATCCATCTATCTATCTATAAAACAAATCAGCCTATCAATCTGTTTCTAGTCCCTTCCCAGATAGACAAAAATGAATGAAAGTGTAAAAATGGAGTATTAGCGTTAGTTCTAGAGTGAGACAGACAGACAGACAGACAGACAAACAGACAGACCTCATCTGAACCTTTGTGTCTGCCAGTCTGTTATTATTCTAGCTCTATATCTACCTCTACCTCTCTCTACCTCTCTCTCTCTCTCTCTGGCTCTTGACTTACCTCTCTTTCACTGACTGATTGTATACCTTTTTCTATGGTTCTGTGCCTACCACTCTCTCTCTCTCTCTCTCTCTCTCTCTCTCTCTCTCTCTCTCTGGGGAGAGAGCCTTCATTTTTGCTATCCTTTCCTTCCACTTGCTCTTTGGGTTACTATAGGATTTACTAGGATCAACCCCAGGCCACCTCGCAGGGATCGTATGAATTGTGTGTAAATCTATGTAAACCGTTCTCCTCATCCTCTCTCAACCTTATAAACTTTCCTATATATCTCAGTTTTATTTCGTTTTTCAATCAAGCTCGCTTCTCCATTAATATCCTCTGTATATATGAATCCGTCTTACTCTCTCTACTCTACTCATCCTTCTCATCTCCTCTCTCTTCCCCGGTCATAATTCCCGTGTGTAAAGCATCCTCTCTTATATATTTTCCGTGTGGAATTTTTATTTCTAATTATATTTGCTGCTCTCTCATCTTTCCGTCAGAGCGCGTTGGTCCTGCCCCCGTCTCTTAAACCTCACACTCTCTCTAAACCCACTCCACTCTCTCTCTCTCTCCTTTTTCTCTCTCACACACCACGCACCGTCAACGACGACACACAGCGACACACCACACACACACACAACACACACACACACACACACATATAACTATAAACATACGACCACACAGCAACAAATGCACAAGCAATTCCGGCGAACAATCTATTTAATTACCAATGCACTCTAATAATAATAATAATAATAATAATAATAATAATAATAATAATAATAATAATAATATTCTTTGATATTAAATGGTGCATCAACCCGTAGAGATAGTCGATTATGATAGTATGGTAAACTGGGAGATAATATAGTTTGTGTTAGGTAGTATGAAATAGTCTTTAGATAGTGTGGTCAACTGGGATAGAAAATAGTCTGTGTTAGGAAGTTAGGTAGAATAAAATAGTCCTTTGATAGCGTGGATAACAGAGATAGAAAATAGTCCTTTAATAGTATGGTAAACTGTGATAGAAAATAGTACTAACGAAGCTGCAAAAAATCGTCTAATATAATAGCCAGAATAAACTGTCAGATCGCGTCATGATCTTCAAGGGGTTAAGGGGAGATGGGTCGTTTTTCTAGATCCCCTTCTCCCTCATGTTTAGCCCCATTAGTTTTCAGATTTTAAGATGTTTTTCCCCCTTGATTTTTTGTCCCAATGTGTAATACCTTCCGCCCCATTTCCCCCTTGTCAAGAATTAAAAACCTTTTTCCGTGCGATTTAGGTGTCCCCAATGTTTTTTTTCCTGGCGAATGTTATGGATCCTGTTAATTTGGAAGAACCCCACCCTTCGTGCCGGGATATTTTTTCTAAAAGCCGAAAATTTACAAATTATCTAGAAGGGGGATCTAATTGTATTGTTTTTTTAAGTTTGATGGGAGGTGAGGAAAACAACCAAGAACACAAATAATTAATTAATGTACCCAAAAATCGCCGCAAAAGTGACACCAAAAAAAAAAATGAACCTTACCTTCTTTATCTGGTGGTTCCTAATGTATAGACCCTACTCCACTTTGGGTGTCATTTCCGTTTTCCAGGTTATTATCG
>CM064488.1:46883922-46947174 GCA_032716605.1 Paralithodes platypus
ATGGTTATAGTGATGCAATTGCATAGTGCATCTATTAACATTCCTAACCCAATTTGTCATTGTATTTGGTATGGTTAAGCCCTTTGTCTGACACTTAACCCTTTCAGGATGGTATGGCGCCATTCTGGTTATCATTAGAAAATCTTAATCAGTTTAAGATCCGTGTGTGGGAGTCATGAGGTCAAGTAAGATATGCATAATCCTCTGATGTCTTGAGGTCCTCCCTAATCTAAATAAGACTACTTAATCCTTTGAATATTTTGACGCCTTTGGTTGTTTATTCTGGCTATCATAAGACGATTGTATGCAACTTAGGAAGGATCTGTGGGACATATAAGGGTAAAGACTATCTCGATTAATCCTCCGACTCCGATATACCCTTCTTAATCTGAATAAAATCGTATAATAATAGCCAAAATAAATATACGCGTCATCGAATCTTGAAAGGGTTAATGATAGCCAGTCTAAAATGAAGAATACTGCCATAGTACTATCCAGACTAACATGAAGAATAGTACCGGAAGGGTTAAGAGGTCTGGGTTTACATAGGAGGGTGGGGTGGGGGGGTGGGGGGTGGGGGGGGGCTTTTTGGACCTTCTGTTTCATTGCATTGGTTTGGAGCTTTTAAGACGTTTCACCCCTTTAGTTTGGCGATACGATGGTTCACATTTTGGTCGACTTTTTCATATATATATATATTATTTGTCTAGTATCCTCCCTAGACCTCCATCAAACTTAAAAAAAACACACATCCATTAGATTCCCCTTCCAGATTAGTTTGTACATTTTTCGGTAGGGCCGGTTCTTCCAAAATTACAGGCTCACTATCGTTCGCCAGGAGAAAAATCGATACCTAAGTAGCACGAAAGGACTTAGTATTGACAAGAAAATGGGGCGGAAGGTCTTAAAATCGACAAAGTAATGGGGCAAACATCATAAAATCTGAAAACTATTGGGGCTTAACATGAGGGAGAAAGGTGGACCACTTTCTCCCTCATGTTTAGCCCCATTAGTTTTCAGATGTTAAGATGTTTGCCCCGTTAGTTAGTCGAGTTGAAGACCTTTCGCCCAATTTCTTCGTCAATATTTAGACCTATCGTGCTATTTAGGTGTCGATTTTTCCCTGGCGAACGATAGTGAGCCTGTAATGTTGGAAGAACCCGGCCGAATTTTTCTACCGAAAAATGTACAAATTAATCTAGAAGGATCTAATGGATGTTTTTTTTTTTTTTTTTTTTTTTTTTAAATTTGATGGAGGTCTAGGGAGGAAACTAGAAACATAATGAATACATGCAAAAATCGGCCAAAAAGTGAAAAGCTGACAAACGTGGTACTTTCTGGTGCTATGCTGCCCGGCTTACTACCCGAGGGATATTATGTTTGAGAGAGTGTGCTGAGGGACATGAGTACATGTGTGTATGTGTGGGGGGGGGGGGGGGGAGTGTGAGAAAGTAGGTGTGTGTGTGTGTGGGGGGGGGGGGGGGGAGAGTGCGAGAGTAGGAGTGTGAGAGAGAGTAGGTGTGTGTGGGGGGGGGGGGGGAGATAGAGTGTGTGGTCTTGTGTGTTTGGAGGGGGGGGGGGAGATAGAGTGTGAGAGAGTAGGTGTGGTGGGGGGGGGGAAGAGTGTGAGAGAGTAGGTGTGTGTCTGTGTGTTTGGAGGGGGGGGGGGGAGAGACTAGGTGTGTGTCTGTGTGTTTGGGGGGGGGGGGGGGGTAGGTGTGGGGTGGGGGAGATAGAGTGTGAGAGAGTAGGTCTGTGTGTTTGGGGGGGGGGGGAGTAGAGTGTAAGAAAGTGGAGAGAGTGTGAGGTGTGTGTCTGTGTGTTTGGAGGGGGGGGGGGAGATAGAGTGTGAGAGAGTAGGTGTGTGTGGGGGGGGGGAGAGTGTGAGAGAGAGTGAGAGAGTAGGTGTGTGTGTTTGGGAGGGGGGAGGTAGAGTGTGAGAAAGTAGGTGTGGGGTGGGGGGTGAGTGTGAGAGAGTAGGTGTGTGTCTGTGTGTTTGGAGGGGGGGGGGGGGGAGATAAGAGTGTGAGAAAGTAGGTGTGTGGGGGGGGGGGGGGGGGGAGAGTGTGAGAGAGTAGGTGTGTGTGCCACCAAATATGGGTGTGTCTTTGATTGTATGATAAATGGCTGAGAAAGAAAACAAGGGCTAGGGAAACTTGAGAGAAAGCAAGAGGAGAAAAGAGAATAAACATGAGAGAGAGAGAGAGAGGCGGAAGTGGAGAATAGCATAGTACCAAGCGGGTGGACCTAAAGGGGAACTTGTACAGGAGGTGGAAGAGGAAGAAGAGGAGGAGGAGAAAGAGGAAGAAGAAGAGCAGGAGGAATGGGAAGAGGAGGAGGAGGAGGGGGAGGAATGGGAAGAGGAGGAAGGGCAAGAGGAGGAGGAAGAGGAAGATGAGGAAGACGAGGAAAAAGGAGAAGGGGAAGAGGAGGAAGTAGAGGAACAAGAAGAATAGGAGGTAGAGAAGAAGAACAAAAAATAACTGGAATAGGAAGAAATAGAAAAGTATGAATAGAAGAAATAAAGAGAGAAGGGTGAGAAACATAGCAAGAAGAAGAAGAAGAAGAAGAAAACAACAAACATGTGGAGTAAATACACGAAAGATAAAATAAGAGATACATTGGATAAGACATAGTGAAGATTCTGATTATCATTTTCTTATTAGTTTTGTTTAGCTACTTCATCCGTTCTTCTTTTAAGGGAGCCCACCTTGCTTTGTTTTTCTTTCTCTCCCTCTCTCTTTGTCTTGTATCCATTCGGCCCCATTCAGCATACTGTTTTAAGACGTTTACCCCCATCCAGTTGTCAATATTTTCCTGCCGAGCGGTAACGAGCCAGCATATATATATTTTTGTTTTGACAGCAAGCTAAATTTGTATATTTTTCGATAGAAAAATGTCTCCAGCGAAGCCTGATTTCTCCATACAATGCTGGCTCGCTGTCGTTCGCCAGGACGAAATCGACACTTGGATGTGGATAAACGTCTTAAAACAGTTGGCTGAATGGGGCCGAATGGATACAAGCCAGGGAAAGAGAAAAAAGGAGAGAAAGATAAAAAAAAAAGCCAGTGACCCCTCTTAACAAATGTGAGAGGAGGAGGAGGAATAAAAAATAAACATTAGGAAGTAAACGACGAGTAACAGAACAAGAAAATAGAGAGTTGAAGGTGGAAGAGTAAGAGGGAAAAGATGTGAAAGAAGGAATGGCAAGGTACAAGAAGAGAAAGACATGGCGCGATGCTTGTTTTCAATATTAAAGATGCGGACACATATCCCCCCCATCTCTCTCTCTCTCTCTCTCTCTCTTGCACACACCCAGTCACACACACATACAGACCCACACACACACACACACACACACACACACACACACACACACACACACACACACACACACACAAATATTTTAGTTTACCATTTGCATATCTATATTTCTCATGTCCATCCACTAATTTGTAAAATGTGTATTTTTAGCTCATCAGGCTGCCATTCTTTGATAAACCGTTTATTATTATTATTATTATTATTATTAAATATCTACATATATATATATATATATATATATATATATATATATATATATATATATATAGATATCTATATATATCTATATATATATATATATATATATATATAGAGAGAGAGAGAGAGAGGTGGGGGGAGAGATTAGAGTTGACAATAAAAGGCCTGACAGACAAAAGATAGCGAGAGAGAGAGCGAGAGCGAGAGCGCCCTGGTTGCCTGGCCGTGTTGTTTTGGTGTCATCGGCCGTGTATAATTCTTCACACAACCATTTATCAGCCTCTTCTTTGTACATACACAGACATATACACGCACACGAACACAGCACAACGCAACGTGAGAGAGAGAGAGAGAGAGAGAGAGAGAGTGAGAGTGATAGTGAGTGACTGAGAGTGTGTGTGTGTATATATGTGTGTGTGTGTGTCTGTCTGTGTGTGTTTTAGGTGTTGTATTAGTGCCATCGGCCGTGTTAACACAGACATTTCTTAGCCTCTACTGTTCTTTTTTTTCTCTAGCACCTGGTATACAGTATATAAATTATGTTCTTTTACTTTATTATATATCAGTCATTTAACACTTCCCCAGGCCAGGTGTAGTCAATATTTTGTCCTGTTTCCTTTATTATTGTATTTAGCGGAAAATGTTTTATCAGTTTGTAGAGTAGACTTATTATTGATTATGTATATTTTGAAAAGTTTTCATGACGGATTTTTAAGCTGATATTTCATAATGACCCGTATAATATTTATGTTCATCATGTTTTATTTATTATTATTTGTTCTGTGTCAGCAAGAGTCCACAAGTGTAAACAAAAATCCAATTTGTTTTTTTCAGACCCACATGTATTGGATAAGGTTGTAATATATTTGTATTAATTTCACTCCAACACCAAACACCTCCAATTGACTAATTCCACAGGTTTTAGTGAACCCTCAACCCCTAAATCATCATTGTCATTAACATCATCACCATTAACATCATCCTCGTCATCATCATCATCATCATCGTCATTGTCAGCATCATCACCACCACGAGCATCATCATCATCATCATCATCATCATCATCATCATCATCATCATCATAATCACCGTCATCATCATCATCATCATTGTCAACATCATCATCATCATTGTCAACATCATCATCATCATTGTCAACATCATCATCATCATCATTTACCGTGGTCTTAGAAATGTGTTTGTTAATTTCATTAATGGAGTTTAGGAGTAAAGTTTGTTAGTGGAGAAAACATATTAAATAGTATGTGTTGTTTCTTTCTGGAGTAAAAGTTAGCCTCGTCATTACTTATTTATAGTACAGCTTCCTTGAGTTACTGGCCCCAACACCCAACTTGAAGGAAAGTGTGTTGTTTTCTGCGCTACATACATTAAGGGGCTAGTGGAGTTTTTTTTAGGCCTGTTAATTCATCTATTAATATTTTATACTTTTCTCGCTAGACCTCCATCAAGCTTAGAAAAAACACCCCTAGACCCCCTTTCAAGATAAATTTGTACATTATTCGGTAAAAAAAAATATCCCGGCCCAAGGCCGGTTCCTCTTAAAATTACAGACTCGCTATCGCTCGCCAGGAGAAAATAAAAACCTAAATGGCACGAAAGGTCTTAAAATTGACAACGAAATGGGACAAAAGGTGTTAAAATCGCCAAACTAATGGTCCGAACGTCTTAAAATCTGAAAACTAATGGGGTTAAACACGAGGGAGAATAAGTCCCGAAAAATCGACTACCTCCCCCTTAATCCTTTCAGTATACTAAGGCATTTCTGTAGTTAATTATGGTTACCGGTAGATGATTTTACTAAGTTTAAAATGGGTTAGTGGGAGTCAAAGCGGTAATCGAGGGAGCTTTTACACCTTCGATTCCTATAGGTCGTTCCTAAGCTTTATAAAATCGTCCAGCATTAGCCCCAAATACAATGATATAGTAAACTGTGATATATCCCTCCTTCCTCCTGCATCGCCATGTTAGAATTTGTTTATCATTGGTGTGATGTTAGCCTATACCCGGTTTCATTTCAGCGGACGGTAAATTGAATCCCTTAGCAACTGATTTTTCGATAACTAACGGAATGATAAGAAACTACCATGTCTCTGCTTCATATTAGTGCCAACTTTTCATAATTAAGAACAAATTTTGCAACAAAACTGCATTATCGAGCGCCAGTTGGACTAGATAATAGGCCGTCAGGTGCCTGGCCCGGGGAGCCGATATACTGTAATTATGAAGGGGTCATGCCTGGAAGTAATGTGGGTGGGCGTTGTGGTATCGTTCAGCTGCGTGTTTGCCTGCTGAGACTGGAACCTCTCCGGGAGGTCTGTGGCATGGGAGTTTCTGGAGGCCCCTAGTAATCCTTGGTCTCTGCGTCTTCTCCTGGGTGACCTAGATGTGTGTGATTTTTTTTTCGTCCTGTTTTTTTTCTTCTGTTCGAGTCAGCCACCCCCAGCTATGGGATATGTGCCTGAGTATAATTATACATACATTGTTATGATTAATATTCATATACAATACATAGTATCTTTGTTATTTTAGGGTGATAGCTAACTGTGTTGTTGATAATGCTAATCCAATAATCATGGCGTAGCTATTGACAATTCTACTTTAAACTAGCAATATATACAGTATACCCAAGCTCCAGCACAGCCTGTCCTTGAAACCAATTGGAAAGAGAGATTCTCACTTCAAAACAACGACTTCCACACTTTCTGAGCTTTGATTTCCGAACTGTATTGTATTGAAGTATTTTGTATTTTAGAATATTGTATTGTGTATTGTGTATTGTCCTGGTGCATAGTGTATTGAATAAACATAGTATATTGAACCCCAGAGTTTGTCAAAGAGTCTAAGCCCCTTTTCCTGGAACTTTAATTTAGTAGCATTTGAGATACAGTTGTATACATATTATGGAATTGATAGTAACGCGTATATGTGTGTGTGCGTGAGAGAGAGAGAGAGAGAGAGAGAGAGAGAGAGAGAGAGAGAGAGAGAGAGAGAGAGAGAAGGGGGGGGGGGTGAAGAGGAAATGAAAGTGTTGGTTTTGTGTGTGTGTGTAAGAGAGAGAGGGTGAGAGTGAGGGTGAGTGTGTGTGAGTGTAGAGGAAATGAAAGTGTTGGTAGTGAGAGAGGGCTTGCCTGTCTATCGGTCTTTTCACTTGACACTTCTTCCATTGCTTGCGTGTGTGTCCCTGTTGACTTAGTGAGCTGTTTGGCTTTGTGTGTCTTATTTGTATATGTAAATCCCCCCCCCCCCCTCTCTCTCTCTCTCTCTCTCTCTCTCTCTCTCTCTCTCTCTCTCTCTCTCTCTCTCTCTCTCTCTCCTCTCTCTCTCTCTCTCTCTCTCTCTCTCTCTCTCTCTCTCTCTCTCCATACCTATCTATAGCCTTTTACTATATCAATCTATCTCTATCTATATCTCAACTAAAGTCCTCCGTTTTCAATTTTTTCTACCACCACTACAACCTTATCTCTGTTTTATAATTTTTCCTCAATCCTCCTTATCTATAATCTATCATTTTACCTCCTCCATGCCCTAGCTTCTCGATCGCTCTCTCCATCACTCATACACCCACTCTATCTATCTGTCTACCTATCTATCTATTTACCTATCTATCTATCTATATCTATATCTAGCTGTCTGCCTGTCTTTCTTCCTGTCTGTCTGTATATCTGCCTGTCTGTCGATCTATCTGTGTATCTATCTATCTATCTATCTATCTATCTATCTATCTATCTATATAATATATATATATATATATATTTTTTTTTTTTTTTTTTTCTATATTCCAACTACTCCCTCTCGGGCATAGGCTGAGAGCCTGTACAATCCACCGCTCAACATGGTGAAGCCCGTGAGGTCTTGTTCCAGTCTGGGGAGTGAGACATGTGAAGCATCCATCATGGCTCGAAGCAGCTCCATCTCTGAAGCGGCTGGTTGCTTCGCTCAAGTGCTTCACCGTCTCACCCTCCAGACTCAGACCCTCACTCTCAGAACGCCACCTATTGAGCAGTGAACTCACTAGGCATTGTCCCCCTGTAACATATTTTGAATATGGGAATATTCATACAGTGTTATTTAATCAGGGAACAATGAGGGTATTTTTTTGGCATTTCGGTGGGCTTTGTGGTACTGCACTGATACTAGGTACAGCACAAATTCAATCCCAATAATATCTTCCCATTGACTTATCGGGATTTGAACGCGGGTCCATTGGATTACCAATCCAGTGGCATGACCATATATATATATATATATATATATATATATATATATATATATATATATATATATATATATATATACCGGTATATATATATATATATCTGTGTATCAATCTATTTTCCTGCACATATCTCTCTCTCTCCATAATCTACCTAATCCTACTTACCACCACCCTGACAAGCTTTTCTCTCCTCCTCTATCATTATCCACCAATCCACACACTCTCAAATCCATCTCCATACCCCCTTCCCGCGCTACCCTCTCCACTTACTCCACTATTACATATTGGATGAGTCACACTAATTGGTTTTTTATTCGTCTTTTTATTTATTTATTTATATATTTATTTATTTGTTGGATTATTTTGTATGTATTTATGTGTTTTTTGTGTTTTTTTGTATCATTGTTTCCCCCCTGCAGTACAAGCCCTGTATACATTTATATTTTCCGGCAAGTGTGTGCATCCGTATCTTAACTAGCCTGAATGTACAGTTGCCCACATAAGTCCTGTTCCTCTCAGTGATGTTAGACATGGAAATATAATGCGCGTGCCTGAATTACGAGGGTAGTTTCTTACGCGGTGGTTAACTCCTCTGATTAATCAACTGATATGTTAGAATAAGTCCCACTCGCAGTTCATTCCTACTGTTTGACTTTTATACATAAGATTCACGACGAGAGACTAACTAGGCAAGTGTATCGTATTTTGGGTGGCTGAAATCTTATAAAATAGGAGTTTTAATGGTCCCCTCCGAATGCTGAAGGCTAAAGGTTATACTCCTAAGTAGCGTACCTATGCCTTATCAAATACATTATTGATTGTGTGTGTGAGTGGGTGTGGGTGTTTGTTTGTTTGTTTGTTTGAGTGTGTGTGTGTTTTTTTTTTTGTTTTTTTTTTGTAAGATCATTTGTTAGATTTGTTTTATTTGGTTAGCTTGTAGCTTGTGTTTTTTTTGGGTTCTTCCGGATGAAGGATATTTCCTCCTAAATTGCAGTCTCGCTATCGCTTGCCAGGAAACAATCTACACATAAATGGAACGAAAGGTCTTACAATTGGAAAAAAGGGGGTGAAAGATCTTAAAATCAACAAACTATTGGGCCGAACGTCTTAAAATCTCAAAAGTAATGGGACTAAACATGAAGGAGAAGGGAACCCAGAATATAAAACACCACACCCCCTCAGGTGACAAGCTCCCCTTTAATGTTCCAACTAAGCTAACATGTCACGCACATAACCAATATTGATGTGTATCGCCTTATTACAATTGAGTACACAATAACTGTGTGTGATTCGTGTTGTCCCACCCCCTCCCCTGTCCCGGTCGTTAAGGGGGGATGGGCGTATTTATTTGCTTATATATTTATCCTTTATTTATTTATTTATTACCTGCCTAGGCCTCCATCAAGCTTAAACAAAAAACCTAGACCCTCCTTCAAGATCAATTTGTACATTTTTCGATAACAAAATATCCCGGCCGAAGGCCGGTTCCTCTTAAATTACAGCCTGGCTATCGCTCGCCAGGAAAACAATCGACACTTAAACGACACGAACAGTGTTAATATGGGTAAAGAAATGGGGCGAAAGGTCTTAAACTTGTCAAACTAATGAGCCGAACGTCATATAATTTGAAAACTAATGGGGCTAAGCATGAGGAAGAAGGGGGACCATAAAAAACCAACCATCCCCCGTTAAGGAGATAAGATATGCCCTGGTGGTGGAAGTGTGGTGGTGGCCTGATACCGGATAAGGGATAGCGGGCCCTTCAGATAACAACGGTGTACGATGTGGGTGATGTGTGTTGGGTTGTGTGTATGTGTGTGCTGTGTAGGTGTGTGTGTGTGTGGGGTGATTGTGTGTGTTTGTACTGGTGTAGTTGTGTGTTGTAAGTGATGGCTTTGATACCGGATAAGGGATAGTGGGCCCTTCATTTAAAAACAGGGGCGAGGTGTGTACGATGTGGGTGATGTGTGTGTGTTGTGTGTGTGTGTGTGTGTGTGTGTGTGTGTGTGTGTAGATGTGTAGTTGTATGTGGGAATGGGTTGAGGGGGGGGGGGGGGGGGGTTGCGTGTGTGTGTGTACTGGTGTAGTTGTGTGTTTGTTGTGTTGGTGTAAGTGTAGCTTGATATCGGATAAGGGATAGCAGGCCCTTGAGATAACAACAGCGAGGTGTACGACGTTGGTGATGTGGGTGTTGTGTGTGATGGGTGAGGGGGGAGAGTGTGTGTGCGGTGGTGGTGGGGGGCAGGGGGGCTACGTGGGTAATGTGTGTGAGAAGGGGTATATAGTTTGTGTGTGTGTGTGTGTGTGTGTATGTGTGTGTGTGTTAGGGTGGGGCCGGGGTGGGGAATAGTAAGGGTATGTGGGAATGTTTTATTTATTCTTTTGGTGGTGGTGGTGGTGGTGGTGTTGGTGTTGGTGTTGTTGGTGGTGGTGGTGTTGGTGTTGGTAGTATGGTTCTGTGGCAATGATGACGATGGTGGTATTGTCCATTCATTATAAGTAGGCCAAAAATCGTGCCCCCCCCCCCCCCCTACTCTCTTTAACTCAGAAAGGGCAAAAGCAAATGGGCTGTACATTTGCACACCTATTACCTGGTTGACTCGTCTCAAATGGTGGAATTAATAGCAGATTAGCGTGTGGTTCAGTGGTTAAAAGGGTGGGTTGGTTATTACGGGGTATTGGGTTTAGGTTGAAAAGAAACTTTTGACTTATCGTGTTATTTTTTCTGGAGTGTTTAATCCCATTACTTTTAAGATGTTATGATGCTCGAGCAATAGCGTGCTTGCAATTTAGGAGGAACTGGCCTTCGACCGGGAATTTTTTTCTACCGAAAAATGTAAAAATTTATCTCAAAAGTTTTGTTTTTAATGGAAGTCTAGGGAGCAAACTAAAAACCTGCCCTGGATGGGTGCGTGATTAGTTAGTATGGTGAATATGTGTAAGGGTAATTGTGTTGAGTAATGGAGAAATTACTAGTGGAAGTGTTGTTGAGGTGTATGGAGGAATGATTTGGGGATTTGTAGAATAGTATAGTGTGTGTGAGTGAATGAGTGTGTGAGTGAGTGAGTGTGTAAGTGAATGAGTGAGTGAGTGAGTGAGAGTGAGAGAGAGAGAGATTTTAAGGCCACTCGGGTGACAAGGAGGCTCACCAAGTGCATGCAATTAACTCACTCAAACAATAACCATTCACGTATAAGCAGAAATATAACCATAATGTTGTGGAGAAACCCTGACGTTAAGTTAAGGGGGTACTACTGGTTTTTGGGTTTGGACCCCCTTCTCCCTCATGTTTAGTATAATAGATTTAGGAGTTTAAGACGTTCGTTCCGTTAGTTTGGCGATTTTGAGACCTTTCGCCTATTTTCTTTGTCAATATTAAGACGTTTCGTGCCATTTAGGTGTCGAATTTTATGTCCCAGCCTTCGGCTGGGAATTTTTTTTACCGAAAAATGTACACATTTATCTTGAAGGAGGGTCTTGGGCGTATGTATTTTAAAGATTGATGGAGGTCTAGGGAGGAAAATATAATATAATATATAAATACATAAATGAGCAAAATAATACGCCCATCCCGCCTTAATCTGTTTATTTAGTAATGTATACCGCGTGTGTTAGTTATTCGTTAAGCCGGTATCACACGAGCGCTGTTTCCCTCGACATTTATCCTCAACACTGGTCTGGCAGCTTATGAGGTCAACATTTAATGTATTTCGGTCACCTACATTCATCTATCATCTGTCTTGATAGCGTAATGCATAGTGCGCGGAATTTCGATGTGAGTATCCTAGGTTCGAGTCCTTGGAGTGCCACATGTATTTGTTAATTTCATTAATTGAGTTTAGATGTAAAGTTGGTTGGTGTAAAAAACATTATAAATCAGTCTAGCTTCCGATACCAGTGTAAAATATTCCAGAACTGTTGCCAGCAAAATGTTGAATACTGAATGTTGACTATAATAATTCTCGTGTGATACCAGCTTTAGAGAGACCGAAAGTAACCAATTAACAATACAGTACATCAAAGAATCGTATAATTAAATATGGCATGTATTACATCTAGATAAACTTGTTATATCAACGTATCTCTTTCTCTCTCTCTTTCACACACACACACACACACACACACACACACACATACCTCATCCCCCCCTCCCCCCCCCCACACACACACACCCACCCACCCACCCACACTAGCTTCACACACACATTAATTCGCCTCACACACACACACACACACACACACACACACACACACACACACACACACACACACATCCCCCCCCCCCCACACACACACTTACAACCCTTCCCCGTCGCTATCTGCCTCTCTCACACGCCATAATCATCCTTCCCTCACACTTTCCCCTGGTTCAGACACACCCTTATCTCCTATCAGCGTCTGTACCGGTGAGTCAGTCAATCAGTCAGTCAGTCAGTCAGCTTGTGTTGTGAGTTAGCGGAAGTCGATCTATATAAACCTCTAGTAATATCCCTCTCTAGGACGCTGGATCTAACTTGAGAGAGATGTCTTGGATTATAATGGGCTCGGGTTTTTTTGGAAAGTTGATGGTGGATTGTGACCTCGATTTCCCGGGTCTTATCATGAAGGCAACAGTGATCCTAACTCTTAGAAGATATAATGCGCATTTCTTTTTTGTTCTCTGGCTGTTATTAGGCGTTTTTATTCTGATTAGGAAGGGGGTATGGAAGTCAGGGTTAAATTGAGTCTTTCCCCTCATAATTCCCACAAATCCTTCCTAAACTTTATAAAATCGCCTAATGAGAGTCAGAATGTACTGTCAAAATGCGTCACGATCTTCACAGGGTTAATGTGCATAGTTTGAAAAGTGCGATTTATGTGAATGATAACACAACAAAATAACTGTTATTTTAAGATGCCTGTTATGAAAATGTGATTAATTGTGACCTATTTCCCATTTGATATATAAGAAAACTTGAGTAACTCTAATAGACTTGGTTTGGACAATATGTGTGGTGATTTGCGAACTCTGTTTTCCATTTGTGTTAAAGAAAAACAACCTTGGGTCTAATGTGTTTGCTTTTAGAAAGTTTCTGGTGATTTGCGACACCGAATTCCCATTTGCGAAAACAACAACAACAACAACAACAACAACTGACTTTTACCTTTTCAAGATCCAATTACGCATTTCGTTGATGTTTGCTGGCTGTTATTGGACGATTTTATTCAGATTAGGAAAGGTATATGGAAGTCAGAGGGTTAACTGAGATAGTCTTAACCCTTATAGTTCTCACAGATTCTTCCTAAGCTGTCTACAATTGTATAATGCCAGCCAGAATAAACAGTCAAAATGCGCCATAATCTTTTAAAGGGTTAATGGGCTTGTTGAACATTGTTCTTGGCTATAGTCTATTCATTATAAGTGGGCCAAACATCTCAACCACTAACATCTATAACTCAATAACGACTAGAGTTATCGAGTTAATATTACAACCATTTGGGAAGAGTAAACCAGGAAATATATGTGGAAAGTTATAGCTCATTTGCTCTAGCCCCTTTTGAACTAAAGAGGTTATGGGTCACGATTTCTGGCCTAGTTATAATGAATGGAGAAGTGTGGCTGTGTGTGTGTGTGTGTGTGTGTGTGTGTGTGTGTGTGTGTGTGTGTGTGTGTGTGTGTGTGATACGAAAGGTAGCTTATGAGTGTAGTGTGCTTGTTTTGTGACTATACCCTGTTCCAAATAATTAGGCCAAAACTCTTGAAAATTTACCTCTATAACTCACAAACAAAGTGAGTAATCGAGGTAATATTTCTACCGTATGGGAAAGGTCAGCCAGGGAGTAGGTGTGGGAATTTACAGCCCATATGCTCTAGTCCTTTTTGAGTTATGGGAGGTTAGGGTCGGGATTTCTGGCCTACCGACTTGGAGCAGGGTATAGTATGCTGAATGGCGAGCTCGGTTTCGCACGTGTGATAATATAAACATACTTCCCTGCTGATGGATTTGTATTTATTTATAGATATTTTTTTGTATTATTATTATTATTATTATGTTTTTTTTTTTTTTTTTTTTTTTTTAAACTTTGTACGGAATTGTGATACCGTTGCTCCACGTATAAGGAATAATTCGGATATCAGGTTTCAATTTATCGAAGTTTGATCAGCAATATTGTTCTTCCTAAGTGAATGTTTTTTATGACATCTAATCCACAAGTCATTATTATATATCTTAGCTCTTTCCTTAATATGATTTTTTTGTTTATATTATCTTGGCTATCATTAGGCGATGTTATTCAGTTTAGAACAGACTTGAGGGAACCATAGCTGGTGATTGCGACAATATTTACCTAATGTCCTTTCTAAGCTGAATACAATCGTTAAATTTATTTGTATTACAATTGAATTGACTCATTGTATTGAAGTGGTTAATCGATTTGGGAATGAGTTATATTCTAATTTGTTCGAAGTGTATTATTATAATCTCGAAGCGTTTCCGAATTGGTGACTGCATTGTTTTTGTCTAGATTTGCTTAGACTGAACTACTGTGACTATACTTGGTGTACACGGCTATTTATATCCTCATCTTGTATTGTATTTTCCTATGTGAGAGAGGAAACAAAAGGCATAACTTCCTGTAGCGAGTGCCTCCCCCAGAGTTGAAAGAGTGACAAGGCGAAAAGGGACGTTCGAGCCAAAATGCCTGGTTTTATTATATTTGCACTGGTCTATCTAGCCTGTCTTACTCTGGTTGTATTTTGTTAACTTAGGTCTGTTTCATTTGACTTATTATAATTGTGTTCTGCTTACATGGGTCTGTTTTGTCGTACTCTATGGTTGTACTTGTTTATATTGATCTGTTTTGGCTGATCTACTGTGACTGTAGTTTGTTTACAGAAGTGTGTTTAGCCTAACTCACTCAAATTTAAACTTGTTTGTTTACATGGGGGTGTTTAGCCTAACTCACTATCATTGTTATTTGTTTGCATTGGTCGGTTTATCTGGACTCATTACGATAAGATCTTGTTTGCATATAGACCGCTTAGCACTTTAGCCTAACACATTATACGTGTATTTCGTTTACACTGGTTTGTTTATGTTGCCTTGTGTAGGCTGACCTAGTCTTGTTTATAACAGTCATCCACAGGCAGAATTGCATCATTTTTAGAGTTATGAGAGGTTTGGATTGGCATTTCTAGACTTCTGGTAATGAACAGACCATAGGCTGCCATTTTATGCACATAGGATATTTATTTAATTAATTGTTTTCCCCAAGAATCCCTAGTCACATACTGTGAGCTGTTTTAATTATGGATGATGATATTAAACATAGAAAAGGACTCGTTCTCCTCTTCTATCATTGGTATTAAAAGAAAGAGAGAGAGAGAGAGAGAGAGAGAGAGTGTGAGTGAGTGAGTGAGTGAGTGAGTGAGTGAGTGAGTGAGTGAGTGAGTGAGTGAGCCTATGCCTTTCACACGCCCAAACACTAGAACCTATTTTTAGTTTACCGTAAAAATTGAACATAGACGCTTAAGGTTACTCATATTCTTGCACAAAAGGAAGGATTTGTATACTGTACATTTTTTTTAAGTAGAGAGTTTCACTTTGCTTAGTGATCTAGCTATTTTCGATATGTAAATTATTTCTGGGAACTGTTTTAAGTAGTAGTAATAATTGTAGCAGTAGTAACA
Source organism: Paralithodes platypus (assembly GCA_032716605.1). NCBI lineage: Eukaryota > Metazoa > Arthropoda > Malacostraca > Decapoda > Lithodidae > Paralithodes > Paralithodes platypus. Next base: position 46,899,351 of record CM064488.1, read on the forward strand.
TTTGTATTGTTAAATATAATGCTCAACCAATTTGACAAATGAAATATTTTATAGAATTTTGTTTTTGTTTTTTATTAATCAAATGAAACAATTAAGTGAAATAATATTCGGTGCATTAAATAAAACAATATATACAATTTGCGTGTAAATATATATTTGTTCAAGCGGCTCATGTTGAAATATTGTACATCAATGATAGGTAATTGCTAACAATTTTTAATAGAAATTCTGTACATGTATATCTGCATACCACTTTTTTATCTAACATTAAAAGATGACAATATATGGAATTAATCACAATACTGTTAACAACTGGAAAATATAGTTAGTATAGCTATAAATGACATACAGTATATAAGGAATCCATGTTTTACTATACACTATGTTTAGAGTTAGATATATCGAACAGATTGATAGACAGATGCAAGAAAACATGACCACGTAAATAGCACTTCCAACAGTTTACTTGAGCAATAGAATATACCTTTGTTAGAGTGACAGCATATTAATTATACGAACGGACAACTAACTCCAAGATTGATATATGTGACAATAGAAAAAGACTACTGTATATTACGTGCTAGAGAGTAAAAAGTATCAATATATAACGACTATATTACGTGCAAGAGAGTAAAAAGTATCAATATATAACGACTATATTACGTGCTAGAGAGTAAAAAGTATCAATATATAACGACTATATTACGTGCAAGAGAGTAAAAAGTATCAATATATAACGACTATATTACGTGCAAGAGAGTAAAAGTATCAATATATAACGACTATATTACGTGCAAGAGAGTAAAAGTATCAATATATAACGACTATATTACGTGCAAGAGAGTAAAAGTATCAATATATAACGACGATATTACGTGCAAGAGAGTATACACAAATATCATATGCCCTAAAAAGTGTATAATCCTGATGATATAGCCCGTAAAGAAGTGTGTGTATAAATATTAAATATTATGTAGGTACCTATTTCCTCTCCCACTGGAAAAAATATTGGGGCGGAAGCGTGAGGGCTTTTCTACTTTTTTTCTTTTTCTGCATCCCCCTCTTCCTCCTCTTCCCCTCCTACTCCTTTCCCCCTCCTACTACTCCTCCTCCTCCCCTCTTACTCCTCCTCTCTCCCTCTTACTCCTCCTCTCTCCCTCTTACTCCTCCTCTCTCCCTCTTACTCCTCCTCTCCCCCTCCTACTCCTCCTCTCCCCCTCCTACTCCTCCTCCTCCTCCTCTCCCCCTCCTCCTCCTCTCTTCCTACTCCTCCCCCATCCCCCTCCTACTCCTCCCCCTCCTCTTCCCCTCCTACTCCTTTCCCCCTCCTACTCCTTTCCCCCTATTCCTCCTCTCCCCCTCCTACTCCTCCTCCTCCTCTCTTCCTACTCCTCCCCCTCCCCCTCTCCCCCTCCCACTCCTCCTCCTCCTCTCCCCCTCCTCCTCCTCCTCCTCCTCCTCTCTTCCTACTCCTCCCCCTCCCCCTCCTCTCCCCCTCCTACTCCTCCTCCTCTTCATCCTACTCTTTCACCTCTTTTTCTTCTGTGCTCCCCCCCCCCCCTCCTCTTTCTCTTAGCATCCCTCTCTACCTACTTCCTTCCTCCTGTTTCCTCCTCCTCCTCCTCCTAAGCATCATCATCATCTTCCTCGTAGTCTTCCCTCACCACCTCCTTCCCACCCTCTCCTCCTCCTCGTTAGCATTCATCGCGAGGAGTGGAGGAGGGTGGAGGAAAATATATCATAAAGAAGGCGGGAGGAATGACGGGTGGAGGAAATGGAAGGAGGGTGGAGGTGAGAGGAGAGGAGAGGAGGGGGAAGGAGGAGGGAGGTGGGGGAAGGACGATATGAGGGAGGGGAAGGAGGAGAGAGAAAGACTAGTGGGGAGGGAAGAGATGAGAGGCGGAAGAGGTGGAGAGAAAAGGTGGAGGGAGAGAGAGACAAATGTTAATGTTTGTGTTGGTGATAATCGTGATGATGTTAGTGGTGGTGGTGATTTTGGTGTAAGTGAGAGTGATAGTTACTTCGTTGGCGGAGGTTATGTTTTAGCTTCCGTTCGTCTGTCTGTCAATTTGTCTGTAAACAAGATATATAACAAAGTTATAAACCAATTTTCACGAAAGTTGGAGGACAAATAGGGTATGCATCAAGGGAGAAATGATTCAATACAGGAGGTGATTGGTAGAGCTATAGGTAGAGCGCATACCTCCGCCAGCGTAGGCATGCGCTCTTAGTGCCCACTAGTTTGGAATGGTGTTGTTTATGGTGGGGAGATGTTGTGGTGGTTATATGATAAATGGAGGATATGGAAGGGTGTTAGGTTTGGAAGGAAGAGGAGAGGGAGGGGGGTAGGGTGTGGTGTTGGAGTTGAAAGGGAGATAGGGGGGGGGGGCGTGGGGCTAGGTTGTGGTGTTTCAGTTGGAAGGTAGAGGAGAGAGTGGATGGGGGGGGTAGGGTGTGGTGTTCGAGTTGGAAGGGAGAGGAGAAGGAGGATAGGTTGTGGTGTTGGAGTTGAAAGGGAGAGAGGGGGGTAGGATGTGGTGTTGGGGTTGGAAAGGTGAGGAGAGGGGGGTAGGGTGTGGTGTTGGAAGGGAGAGAAGGAGGGTAGGTTGTGGTGTTGGGGTTGGAAGGGAGATAAAAGGGGTAGGGTGTGGTGATGGTGTTGGGAGGGAGAGGAGAGAGGGGGGCGGAGGGTGTGGTGTTGGGGTTGGAAGGAAGATAAGAGGGGTAGGGTGTGGTGATGGTGTTGGGAGGGAGAGGAGAGAGGGGGGCGGAGGGTGTGGTGTTGGGGTTGGAAGGAAGATAAGAGGGGTAGGGTGTGGTGTGAGGGGGGTAGGGTTTGGTGTTTGTTTAATTGACGGTGTTGTGATGATAAAGGGAGTACAAAGAAAATCAAGCAACAACAGGTCTAGTGACCCTTCTAGGTTGCTTGTCCTCCAAAACACTGAGGATCAAGTGTCCAAACAGTGGTTTAGAGTGGGTAAGGGAACATTGGAAAGGGAACTACTGCCCTGCCACTAACGTGGCAGGACTAGGAAGTTAGTAGGGGACATATGGGTTAGTAACTGAGGGGAGGATAAAGTTATTCATTTACAAACGCAGTCAGTCGCGGGTTTGATGCGAGATATTTGTCTAGGCGGAATTTAAATGAATCAACGGTGCTGCAGTCTATAACGTCTCGGGGAAGCCCATTCCACAAGTTGACAACTCGATTGAAGAAGAAATTCTTAGATTCGTGCGAGTTAAAAGATTTACCAATAATTTTGCAACCGTTTCCCCGCGTGTAATTAGATTGGTCGATAGTGAAGTACTTACTACAGTTCATATTGTCGATGCCTTTGATGATTTTGAACACTTGAATTAAGTCGCCTCTTAATCTGGTTGATGGTTGATTTGATGGTGGCTGTGTTAGTGTTTGTGTTAATAGTGGTGATGGTGTTAATGTTAGTGTTTGTGTTATAGTAGTGATGATGGTGTTAGTGTTATTGTTTGTGTTAATAGTGGTGATGGTGGCTGTGTTAAATGGTGAGATAGTGGGTATGATGAAGATGGTTTGATGATGTTGACCTTGCAAGTAATTCATTGGGGTTAGTGGTGTGATGGTGTGGATATTAAGAGTTATTAAGAAAGCTGTGGTGATGTTGGTGGTAGTGGTGATGGTGGACATATAATTTGTGATGATGTTGGTGGTGGTGGTGTTGCTGTTGTTGTTGGTGGTGGTTATGTTGCTTTTGATAATGGTGATGTTTCTGGTAATGTTGGTGTTCCTTATGGTGGTGGTGGTGGTGGTTAAGTAGTGTTTTATGTGGTGGTGGTAGAGGTGTTTTTGATGGTGGTGGTGGAGGAGGGGTTTCAAATGGTGGAGGTGGTGTTTCAGATGATAGTGGTGGTGGTGGTGGTGGTGGTGGTGGATAAAAGACAGTTAGAGGAAATGAAAAGAGAGAAGCGTGGCTCCTCTGGAATGTTGTTGTTGTTTTTGTTTTTAATATTGTTGTTGATGTTATTGTTGATGTTATTTTACTTGGTTGTGGTGTATTCAATTAATCACAGAACAGGCAACAGTATTGGCAACATAGTCCAGGAATGTTTACGGTCACAATAATATCTAACCATCACAACATTACTATACCCTTTACCAAATAAGTAGGCCAAACTCTGGAGCATTAACCTCTGTAACTCAAAAATGACTACGGTAATCAAACTCAAATTTCTACCATTTAGGAAGGGTCCATCAGGAAACAGGTGTGCAGATATACAGCCCATTTTCTCCAGCCCTTTTTGAGTTACAGAGGTTAGGGGGTCACGATTTCTTGATTACCTATTTGGAACAGGGTATAGTCTTATTACCATAAACTAAGGAACTGTAATATGGGATGCGATTTTCGAGCGTCATAAATTACGCTCTTTTCTTATGAATTTTACGAATATTTTTTGTGCAGTATTGTTTGTAAATATGGAAATACGGCATTCCGACTAATATGGTCACATTTTCGTTTGTACCTAACAAACTAGTAGATACAGTATATATATAGTGTTACGATATTAGATTAAACACTTTGTAGATAGTTTTTAGTGTTGCGATATTTAATTAAGTATTTTGTAGATATTTACTTAGTGTTGCTATATTTAATTAAGTACCTTGTGGATGGGTTTCTAGAAGAAATAAATATAGCCCACTGAATCTGGATCTTAGCTGTTTAAGACTTCTTTTTAATTTTGGCTCTCTAAATTTAGACGATTTTGTGCAGCTTAAGAAGGATCTGTGGTAGTAAGAATGGTTAAGTGAGATAGTTCGAAGCCTTTTATTTGCTGATGGCCCTTTTTAAACTGAATACAAGCGTCTAATAGTAGCCAGAATTAAATTAAAAGGACGGCACGGCAATGAAAGAGTTAATTGGAAAATAGGAAGTGAGGTGCGATAACATTAAGGTAGGTCAGGAAATAATGAAATATTTGTGAGTTAAAGGGAAAGGTGGAGAGGTGGCTAAAGCTGAGAGAGAGAGAGAGAGAGAGAGAGAGAGAGAGAGAGAGAGAGAGAGAGAGAGAGAGAGAGACTACTGTAACTGATTAGCATATGAAGTATACCAAATCCACATACTGGGAGAGCTAGTAGTAGGAGGTCTGCTCGTCAAAGAGAATGCTTAATTAATTAATGTCTTTAAGGGGGTAGTACTCGCATTTTCTGGATCTCCTCCCTCATGTTTAGCATATTAGTTTTGAGGTTTTAAGACGTTCGTTCCGTAAGTTTGGCAATTTTAACACCTTTCGCCCCATTTCGTTGTCAATTTTAAGACCTTTCGTGCCACTTAGGTATTCATTTTTTCCTGGCGAGCGATAGCGAGCCTGTAATTTTAAGAGGAATCGGCCTTCGGCCGGGACATTTTTTTTACCGAAAAATTTACACATTTATCTTGAAAGGGGGGGGGGGGGTTCTATGGGGTGTTTTTCTAAGCTTGGTGGAGGTCTAGCGAGGAAACTAAAAAAATAAAATAAAAAATAAATGAATACATAATTACATAGGCCAAAAACCAAGCACTACCCCCTTTAATAGTAAATGACCTAACTATACAATTCTGATTTATCTTTACTATTTTCTATGGCGATGAATGGGTTTATTATTTAGATTAATTACAAGAATCGACACACATACGTTTCTTGGCTTTAATCATTTATATTATCCCTTTCTGTACCAGCGACGTATGTTGAATTTTTGTTCTAGCTATGTTTAGAACATTTTATGCAGCTTAGGAAGGATGTGTGGTAGTTATAGGGTTGAATGAGATAGTTTGAAGCCCTATAATTGCCAGAGATCCTTCCTAAACTCAATTAAATCGATTAGTAGTTACCCAGAATAAACGAAAAAGGATGTCAACGGTACAGAAGGGGTTAAGTAACGCGATATATAGTAAGTACAAGGATCAACACATATATTAAGTACAAGCATCAACACATATATTAAGTACAAGCATCAACACATATATTAAGTACAAGGATCAACACATATATTAAGTACAAGGATCAACACATATATTAAGTACAAGGATCAACACATATATTAAGTACAAGGATCAACACATATATTAAGTACAAGCATCAACACATATATTAAGTACAAGCATCAACACATATATTAAGTACAAGGATCAACACATATATTAAGTACAAGGATCAACACATATTAAGTACAAGGATCAACACATATATTAAGTACAAGGATCAACACATATATTAAGTACAAGGATCAACACATATATTAAGTACAAGGATCAACACATATATTAAGTACAAGCATCAACACATATATTAAGTACAAGCATCAACACATATATTAAATACAAGCATCAACACATATATTAAGTACAAGGATCAACACATATATTAAGTACAAGGATCAACACATATATTAAGTACAAGGATCAACACATATATTAAGTACAAGGATCAACACATATATATTAAGTACAAGGATCAACACATATATTAAGTACAAGGATCAACACATATATATTTCTTAAGGGGGAGGTGGTCGCTTTTTCTGGACACCCTTTTCCCTCATGTTTAGCATATTATGTTTGAGATTATAAGACGTTCGTTCCGTTAATTTGGCGATTTTGAGAACTTTCGCCCCATTTTGTTGTCAGTATTAAGACCTTTTGTGTCAATTAGGTATCGATATTTTCCTGGCGAGCGATAGCGAGCCTGTAATTTTTGGAAGGAACCGTCCTTTGGCCGGGAAATTTTCCTACCGAAAAATATACAAATATATCTTGATGGGGGTCTAGGGAGTGTTATTTTATAGCTTGATGGAGGTCTAGGGAGGAAACTAAAAAATAAAGTTAATAAATAAATATGTAGACAAAAATCCAAGCACTACCCCCTTAAGTTTTAACGTGATCATCATTATTCATTATACTATTTTAGCATTTGAACTCGGCATATTAGCATGGTGACTTTTAACTATCTAAATTTGTTTCGTTTTTGCTAACGTTCTTCCTAACAAGTATACAAATATTCCATAAAGTGATATTTAACTACTTAAACATCTTTCGTTATTGCTATTTTTTTGTTTAAGTCTTGTGTTAATCCAAAGTAACAAAATCGATAACCTAGCCATATAATTTCGTATTAGTTTTCTTATTGAATACCAAGCCTAAGCAAATTTTCTTCAATAATCTCTGGATATAGATACGATATATGACACTAAATAAATACGATATATGACACTAAGCATCACACAATACATCATAACGGGGATATATGCTCTACATACACAATTCTGCTCACTATTACCGATGACAGAAAACGGGCGACCATACATGTTCAAGAAATAATATGGTCACAAAGTATAATGACGGCAATATTGGATTCTCACTAGTTCTCATGTGGGATTTTACGAGACTAGATTCTAATATTTTAAATAGACATCATAACAAATATTCTGAAAACAAAACTAAAATATTAACCTTTCTATATTATTGTTGTAGTAAATTCTAATATTCCAGTAATAAGAGGGAAAGTCGTGTTGAAAATATCCCCAGCCTCAGCCCTTGTCGTACTTTCCATCGTTCTCTCTCTCTCTCTCTCTCTCTCTCTCTCTCTCTCTCTCTCTCTCTCTCTCTCTCTCTCTGCGGCCCACCACACAATAATCAGCTTAATAAATCTGGGGTGGCGACTTATTGCCTGGAGATGACATGAGAGAGAGAGAGAGAGAGAGAGAGAGAGAGAGAGAGAGAGAGAGAGAGAGAGAGAGAGAGAGAGAGAGAGACACACACACACAGAAACTTGTAATCACCCTTGTTATAGCTTCTATCAACTAGCATGATCTGCTCCAGTGAATTTTGCTTACTATATAAAACACACAGACACACACACACACACACAGTGTATACCACCTCCTCTACGTAGGGCACGTGGTACCCGTCTTGCAACATAATCCCACCCCTACTCTGTGCAGCTCTCCAACCCGAGAGTGAAACGTTACTCTTAGACTTTCTTCTATTCAACAGCTGAGCTCTGGAACTCTCCCAGAATCAGTCTTTCCCTCTTCCTATGACTTAAATTGCTTTAAACTCCGTGTGTCCAGGCATTTTGGCTCGAACGTCCCTTGATTTTGGCCTGCACTCTTTCAACTCTGGGGAAGGCACTCGCTACAGGCAGTTTTGCCTTTTGCCTCTCCATCTCACATAGAAAAAAAAAACAAAAAAAAAAACAAGACACACACATGATAAGTCTCACCTACAGGCACTAACAGGACCATTACCCCTTACTTACTCTCCTTAGCTACCATTACCCCTTACTTACTCTCCTTAGCTACCTTTCACAAGTTGGAAACTATTTTACCACCAACTTTTTATGAGTGGTCAACAACAAAAATAATACAAATTAATATGCCCTCACAATTATGCCATGAAAGACCCATTGACTCCGATTAATTGACTGTGAATTTCGTACTGTTGAAATATATCTTATACACTTCTTACAGCTAATAATGTGTTATTATTTTTAACATTGTTCTTAACACCAATAACCCACAAATGAAATTAATGAAAATATGTGATTCATATAGGATTTGAACCTAGGATATCTCATACAGACCTTACACGCTCTAACCATTACACCATCAAGACAGTTATAAGTATAGCACATGACTACGATCAAGATCCATTTATTAGCTAACATAATCAATTCGAATTATTAGATTATATTACTCGCTGATATAGCATTATCCATAATGACAGATGGGTAAAGAATGAAGATGCAATCCTAATATTATTCCCATAAAAGGAAAACAAATAAAAATAAATAAATCATAATTTAGCATTTATCATCTGCAAGTCCGGTTCCTCCTACAATTACAGGCTCGCTATCGCTCGCCAGGAAAATATCGACACCTAAATAACACGAAAAGTCCTAATATTGACAAAGTAAAGGGGTGAAAGGTATTCCAATCTCCAAACTAATGGGTCGAACTTCATAAAATCTGAAAACTAATGGGACTAAACATGAGGGTGAAGGGGGGCCATACAAACCAACCATCCCCCCTTAATTGCCCTAGTATTATTTTTTAGACAATTTTATATGATTTCTGACTTATGACATTATCGGTGGAGTCTTCGCTTTTAATTGCCACTTAAATTATTCATCCGTGTTTACTGAGGTAACTATTCAATGAAAGGTATTAATCTTTTATGTATGTATTCACCATATTATATTTAACTCTTCCTGTACCAGCGACGTCTGTTATTTTATATTTTTGCTATGTTTAGACGATTTTATGCAGCTGAGGAAGGATCTGTGGTAGTTAAGAGGGTTGATTGAGATAGTTCGAAACCTTATAATTGCTAGAGATCTTTCCTAAACTAAATAAAATCGATTAGTAGTAGCCAGAACATATAAAGAGGATGTCGACGATACAGAAGGGGTTAATCAATAAGGGATGAAAAGTAATCTGATGTCGGTGAGTCTTCAAAATACAACATAAATTTCGATTTTATAATATGATTTCTAGTGTAGTTATACCTGAAAATTACTCCTAGTTATAGTATCTGTAATGATCTTTATAGCTGTTTGATTAACAAGTTGGTATTCAAGTAATGCAGTGTTGATAGAGATTTATGGTGACACAAAGCTCTCTCTCTCTCTCTCCTCTTTCTTCTCTCTCTCCCCTCTCTCTCTCTCTCTGTTTTATATAATAACTGGCCTCCCTTTGTATCTCGCATTTGTATTAGCCGTTGCTCTTGTTATGATTATTGTATCCGTGTTTTGTCAGAAGAATATATTTTTCACTTTGTTATTAGTACGTATATCTAGTTATAGCAAACCAATTTTCTTGAAGTCTAATTGTTTCTGAGTATGAATAATTTTACTTACTAAGATAGATAGATTAAGAGGAGAGAGAGAGAGAGAGAGAGAGAGAGAGTGAATGAATGTGAGTGTGAGAGAGACAGTCGATATCTTGTTAAACCTTGAAATTTAAATGTAAACACTAAGATTTCGAAAGCACTTGATCATGGCGTGGAACCAGAGGCGAGATGAGAAAATCCCAAGCTATCACTGATTCACGATTCTCTCGGTATTTCGCAAACTACACAACATGAAAATTATATGTTTTTGGAAAGACTCTGGCATCTCATTAGTTTCGTATTACTTTCAGGTTCTTATTCTAAATTGTCTCCTGCCAGCCTTGCCCTTGCGAGGTTGGAGGATACAAGGGAAAAGAAGACATTGAGAAAAAAAAAGTGACTAAGAATATATTAGAGTGAAGGAAAGGACAACCTTGAAAGAAAAAGGGGGCTTAAGAAGAACATATAGTATAATTGATGCAGCAGAGCTTATCATTTAAAATAGACTTAGGAAGAACCATGAAAAAGGGAAAGTATTGAAAAGAGAGTAAGAACAGAGATAATGAAGAACAAGGACAAATTATTAGATATGGAAGATTAATGGAAATATCTCCAAATAGAATAAGGAGAGAGAAGCAATATTAGAGGGAGATATACTGTATGATAAGATTAGTAAAATTACTACAGTCTAGATAAGGAAAGGAAAGCAAGATGGCCGACACAGATCGTAAGTATACCATGTTCTGGAAGTGGATGCACCGGAGCTCTTCAAGTCCCTCTCTGGAGCACAAGACCTACGGCACGTCCCAGACCCCGGCTAAGACTGCCCCTAAACCTGCCAGACACAAGTCGCGCCGCTCTAACACCATGCCGCGTCGACTGCCCTCTTCCCCCGAACTCTACCCCAGGGAGGATAAAGAGTACCCTGGGGGTTCCGAGGACGACAGGCATCCAGGGGCTTTGGGAGACCGTAAACTGTATTTGGGGGCATCGGGGGACGATAATGTATTTTTGAGATCATTGGAGACTGAGGCGCACTCATCTGAGGATCTCCCGGACAGTCGACGCAGAGCGACCGCAGAGAGTTATCGGCGCACGGCTTCTACAAGTCACCTCCCGAGGCCACGATCCATCACCGAGGGACCGCAGAAATCCCAGGGCACCCTCACCTCTTCCCAGCAGTCGAGGTCAGTGAGTGCCTTGCATGAAAAAAACGGTACATCCAGCCCTCTCACCCAGCCTAACTCCCCTAAGAAGAAGATGGGGAAAGGGCTAAGTCTGAGTCTGGGTCGTTTAAGAGGCAACAAAGACGGACGAAGCAAAAAGAAGGGCCGGAAGGTCAGCACTGGTAGCCGAGATGACTCTTCCCCAGGGCATGATTCCACGGATCTCAAGTCACCGTATTTCAAGCCATTCCTGTTTGGACCTTCGGATGATTCACTGGCCTCACCTACGTCAAACGTTCCCTGGCCTTCGGAGATATATGTTCGCCGCTCTTCTATTGCTAAATCTGGTAGAACTGATGAAAGGAATTCAGGAACTGTGGCCCCTACCCCACCTCAGGTCACATATAGAGTCACTGATGAGCTAGACAATAAAAATCAAACACAATCGCCTAAAGATCAGGACAAAAATGATAATACGTCTACCAGTACTACAGAAGATGTTAATGATGGTACTGCTGCAGTTGAAGAGAAGGAACATTTTGGCAATGTAGGAATATACTCAGTGCCAGGTCCACCCCGTTTCATATACGAGGAGCCTCCACCACCACGCAAGGTCTTTCCCGAAGCTGTGGCTTCTGTTACTTCAGAAAGCACCCATGCCAATACAGCCATGACGAATGTACCAGCTGAGGCTGATATCTCTACAGTTCCAGAAACTTCATCTGCAGTACCTGATAAACCACCAGAAACTTCACCAGCTGCTCCTTCTGAGTGCCCTGATCTCTTACCTTTGACCAATACAGAACATGAGCAGATCCAGCATGCCTCAAGTGAAGCACAGGGGACACCACGTGTTGTTAGGCACCAGCAGCAAGTGCGCCGTAGCAATAGTGCTCCTCCGAGCTCTAGGCACCGACAGCCCAGCCCCCACCACCCCTTGCAGTTGACTTTGACCTCCACAGCTGCCACCGAGATGCCACCTATATTGACAGACCACCTGGCCAAGCACCAGCTGAAGGTGATGCATGAAACTGGCTTAGACCTCACAAATGCTCCCCAGCATGCCCCTGCTCTACGGTCCACATCAGATGCCTCGCCTGTTACACCAGCTCGCCGCAGTTTGCCTCATCACCTGCCTATCTCCAGGGTCTCTTCTGCCCCCACACTGAGAAAGAAGCCCACACCCCCCACCAGGTCTCCCTCCACCCGCCTTACCACTGTGCGTCCACCAGTCTCGCCCTCCACTCCCTCATCCACATCCACATCCAGAGAGTCCACACCCCAGAATTACCATTATCCAGGAGCCAACCAACCTTTCCTAAGGAGGTCCAGTTCCCTGACTTCAGTGGTTCTGGTGCCAGATAGAGAAAAAGGAGCATACACCCCATACACTCGCACCCTCACTCATACTCAAACCCTCGCTACAACACCCTCCAGGCCCTTCCACACCTTCAAGCCGCAGGTCAGGCATGGTCAAAGGGCTCCAGACCCCCGTCGCTGGTCGCTGTCCATGGCTGAAACTACTCAGTATATGGAAGAGGTGTCACCTCATCAATCCCGATCCAGGACCGTGCATCAGGTGTCTCCTCCAGGTCGACCAGACACAGTAGGTCAGCGTCAGGTAGCCAGAAGTGCAGTAACTAATTGGGTAGCTCACCAACTGGCTCACCAGCCACCCCAGCTCCGTTCCTTGTACGTCAACCAGCGATGGGCTCGCACGCGCCCGGTGCCGTACCCTGCCCTACGTCCCGGCCCCATCTTCCACCAGGGCCGTGTATATTATCCTACCATACATGAGGAGATGGAGGAAGACTTGTTGCACACCTTGCCTCCTCTACATCCTCACCAGGTACTTTATACATTTTACCTCGACAAAGTGGAGCATCCTACTCATCTCATGCTCCACTTCTTGAACCTTTTACTAATTTTGTACGTACACAGTGTATAACATTTAATCTCTATTTCATTCCACACCCAGCCTTCATACAATCACACCCACCTATGATTCAATGATAAACACTCCTCTTCCTGTTCACATGTAAGTCCCACCATTCAGTTGTACCTTCCACAAACCATGCCATTCCTTGCATTCTCCACATCTACAGGAAAATATTCGACATTGCACCTCCACTTGTATCCATTTTATAGACTATCATGTAATCACCTTTTACACTTTCCAGCACATAATATGTAAGTCAGCTGTTTTTGTTGTATGTAGACTTATAGTGTTGACATTTTGTGATGCCCTTCAATTTTGTCAGACTATCAAAATTACCCTATTTTCACTTCTTGAGCCTTCATGAATTGAACAATTTACTGGTGAGGCAATGTATTATTCATATTGCGGAAATATTGACTGCTTTACAAATACAAGAATTATTATGCATTTTGATAAAACATTATTTATGAGGTTTCAGGTAAAGTGAGCACCAGTAAGTTATCTTAGTTGATATTAATATAGTTCTAATTTCTGGTGTTTTTGGTTTTGTGTCATAGTTTATTTATATGTTTTTTACTCAATGTGTGTGATAACTTCTATACAATTACATGTTTCCAAAAGGGTCTATCTTCCGTTATGTAAATGTGAAGTATAATGTACTGTAGGAAGCTGTATCTGTGAATGGGGGTCTGAGTTTTTACTACATAGCATCTTAATAATTGTCGTGGGATTCCTGCCCATTATTCTCCCCTCATTAGTACATTTATAATTTAAGATAACCTGGGGAGGGAGAGAGAGAGAGAGAGAGAGAGAGAATTTGTTGTGTTTGTACTCACTGTTTATTGTATGTGAATGTATTGTGTGCTTGTGTGTCTGTTGTGTAATGTTCTACTGTGCCCTGTGTCTGCTTGTGTGTGTGTGTGTATTATGTGGTGCTGTACTGTGCTGTGTGTGTGTGTGGGTGTGGGTGTGTGTATTAAAATAATATGAAACGTTGTACTGTGTGTGTGTCTGTCTGTGTGTGCGTTGCGTAATTTTTGAGATCCTAATTGACCTCAGGGAACAAGAAAAAAAAAAAAAATTGAACAAATACCTGCGTCTGAGAGGGCCCTGTGTTTATCTATGTAATTGGAGGTAGTGTATGTGGAATAAGAAGTAAATGTATAACTTCATTACTGTGCAGTGGGGTCCTTCCTGTTATTGTCCCTTCATTTGTATGGGTATATTTCGAGGTAGCCTGAGGGGGTGTGTTACTCAGTTACTTGTTCGTCAAGGGGAATCCACGCAATGCGTGCTAAGCTCATTATTATCGCGCCTCCTTAACTGAGAATGTATTGCGTGAAATGCATGTTAAGTATTTTATGTATCGTTGGAATGACTGTGGATGTGTGTGTAGTCTGTATTTTAGCCAATTGGCGACATCTGGATACGAAGGCTTAGGGTTAATCTGTACGGTACCATTCTCACTACGGTACCAGTCTCACCCGAGCTTAGGTTGACCAGTAGCTTAGGTTGACCAGTACGATACCCATCTCGCCTTGTAACCGATCACCAACCCCAGATGGGACGTAACAACTTCGTCCACTTATACCAGGTTCCTATTATTTTATACTGCTAGGTGAACAGAGGCTACACCATTAGGAGACTTGCCCAAATGTCTCTTCCCCGCCCGGGTCTCGAACCCGGGACCTTCTGGTTGTGAGCCAGACGCGCTATCAGTTACGCCACGGGGAGGTGTGTGTGTGTGTGTGTGCCTATATTGTTTGTTGCTTTGTGTTATGTTGTGCTGTTTAGCGTGTGTGTATATTTTAATAAACACTATATACAGGCAATTCAAGTCAAATGTGTGTGGAAGGAGTACTTTATTCTGTGTATATATATATTCATCGTCTTCAATGATGCTTGGTTCAGGTCCGTTTTCTTTGACTCTAATCCATTTGCCAATTCAATTTAGTTGTATTTACTTACGTATTTAATTATTTATTTTTCCTGTTTCTATATTTATGTATTTATTTTATTTTTGTGTATATTTGTGTCAACGTTTTGGTAACTTATTTATTTATAATTATTTATTTACGTTTATGATATGTATATTGTTATTTTATCTTTCACCAGTTATATCTTCTCTCAACCTTTCATCTTCACTGTTCTTTGCCTCTCCTGTTCTTCAATTTCTTTTCTGCTTCCTCCTTTTACTATCAATATTTACTTTTGGCAGATCGGAAAATGCTCACTTTGTTCACTCTCCTTTGCCCTCAGTCCAGTTATTTCGTTCGTTCATTTCGTCTAGCCATTTAGTCCAATTATATCGTTCAGTCATAATTTCGTCCAGTCACTTCCTCCAGTCATTTAGTTCAATAATGTCGTCCAATCATTTTGTCCAGTCATTTAGTGCAATAATGTCGTCCAATAATTTCGTCCAATAATTTTGTCCCTTCATTTCGTCCAGTCATGTAGTCCAATAATTTCGTCTAATAATTTCGTCCAATAATTTCGTCAAGTCAATTTGTTTTTTCATATCGTCCAGCCATTTAGTCTATATCCCTTTCACCCACAATAATGTCTCTTCTGTCTAGTTTGCTGCGAGTTCTTGTTTTCTATTTCCCCAGCTGGATGTTTATGTGTTCTTGTGTGTCCTTGTTTCTTGTCGCAGTGTCTTTCCTTTTGCCATCTTCCTCCTTTCTCTCCTACAACTCCTCCTCCTCCTCTCCTCTTACTTTATAAATTCCCCTCCCCCTCCTCCTCCTCCCCCACCTCTTGGGCTTTTTCTTCTCGGTTTTGTTCTTCTTCTCCTTGACCTCTTTTTCCTCTCATTTACCTCCTGTTCTTCTTCACTTCCTTATCCTTCTTCTCTTCCTCCTCCTCCTCCCTCTCTTCTTCCTTTTCCTCCTCCTCCTGCTCTCTTCCTTCACTTTCTCCTCCTTCTCCTCCACTTCTACATCTCCTCCTCCTACATCTCCTCTTTCTCCTCCTCCTCCTCTTGCATCTCCCACTCCTCTTCCTCTTCTCGTCCTGGTGGTGCTCCTCCCTGGTGAGGAGTATAGAAAACAGGTCGTGTTTGTGTTAGTCCCCCCTCGAGGTATGGCGGCAAGAAGGTCCCCCCCACACCCCCCTCTCACACGTACACGCACACACACTCACATTCGTACACACACACACAAACAACACACGAAAATACACACAATACATGTATACATTCACGCACGGAAACTCACATACGCACACACACATATACATTCATACTCAGCACATATACACACATGGTACTTATACACACACACATGTACTTCGACACATACACACATGTATACACCGACGCGCGCGCGCACACACACACACATCGACATACACACAGAGACCCAGCCACACATCCGCACGCACACACATCGACCCCCCCCCTCTCTCTCACACACACACACACACACACACTCCGGTGAAGTTTGTCTGAGTGAACACAAAACTTTCTTATCAAAGCGACCTCTTGTTTGGTTATATGGGCTCTCGCTCGCTCGCTCTCTCTCTCTCTCTCTCTCTCTCTCTCTCTCTCTCTCTCTCTCTCTCTCTCTCTCTCTCTCTCTCTCTCTCTCTCTCTCTCTCTCTCTCTCTCTCTCTCTCTCTCTCTCTCTCTCTCTCTCTATATATATATATATATATATATATATATATATTCTCTTTTAAACAGACGAGGTTAAAAGCAATAGCAGTTTCAGCATTCAGGATTTTATTGTTACAGCTTTCAATAGTTCTAACAATTTTCCTCTGGGGTTCAGAGATGAGGTACAAAAGGTTAGCAAAATTCATGGTGGATCCAACGTTTCACAAGTAAACATCTTGCATCTTCAGGGAATGGAGAGGTAATGATTAGAATAGGGACAAAGCATCATATTTATACAAAATTCGAGGATCAAGTAGAGGGAGGTGGGCGGAGCTACTGGGTGTGGTGGCTGTTCATTGGTGGAAGGCAGTCTATTCGCGAGACGGGCACTAAATCTTATCGGTGGTTGGTGGTTGGCTGTGGGTGGCTGTGATTGGTTGGTGTTGTCAGTTGTGTGCTGAGCGTGGAAGCGTAAGGGAGGGGGGCACGGGGCGAGAGGAAGGCAGGGGACAGCATGCCTGTAGCGCTTGCCTGAAGGAAGAATTTGAAGGTCTTGTGTTTGGTTGTTGATGCTGGGGTTGAGTGTTTGGATGTATAGAGCTTCTAAAATAGCTAGTTTTCTGGGGTCTGATTCTTTGTCGAGTATGGTGGTTTGTTTGTCTAGGTTGGCGCGAAAGAAATAATTCACAAAAACGTCCTCCCCACCAACCCTGACAATAAAATAAAACTAATTATTTACTACAAATCTCCTAAGACCTCCAACCTTGTCCTCCGTAACTGCCCCATTTCCACCAACCAACCGAAAGACGATCATGTGATATACCAGCATATTTGCACCTCTGGGGACTGTGGACCCCTATCCTATGTTGCAATGACACAGACTCGCCTTTCCCGTCGACTAACTCTCCACCTTCAATCTGGCGCTATAAAAGATCACTATCAAGCCCCCCACCATCTTGCCCTAACTCGCACCGACCTAGACAAACAAACCACCATACTCGACAAAGAATAAGACCCCAGAAGACTAGCTATTTTAGAAGCTCTATACATCCAAACACTCAACCCCAGCATCAACAACCAAATGCAAGACCTTCAAATTCTTCCTTCAGGCAAGCGCTACAGGCATGCTGCCCCCTGCCTCCCTCTCGCCCCGTGCCCCCCTCCCTTACGCTTCCACGCTCAGCACACAACTGACAACACCAACCAATCACAGCCACCCACAGCCAACAACCAACCACCGATAAGATTTAGTGCCCGTCTCGCGAATAGACTGCCTTCCACCAATGAACAGCCACCACACACCCAGTAGCTCCGCCCACCTCCCTCTACTTGATCCTCGAATTTTGTATAAATATGATGCTTTGTCCCTATTCTAATCATTACCTCTCCATTCCCTGAAGATGCAAGATGTTTACTTGTGAAACGTTGGATCCACCATGAATTTTGCTAACCTTTTGTACCTCATCTCTGAACCCCAGAGGAAAATTGTTAGAACTATTGAAAGCTGTAACAATAAAATCCTGAATGCTGAAACTGCTATTGCTTTTAACCTCGTCTGTTTAAAAGAGAATCTATTACCTGGCTATACTAATATATATAAATATATATATATATACCGGGTATATATATATATATATATATATATATATATATATATATATATATATATATATATATTTATCTATTTATCTATATATCTATTTATCTATCCATTATACGACTGCGCTACGTCCTTGAACCACTTGCTGTTTATCATCTTTGCCAATACTTACGTGATGCTGCTGAAGATGGTAAAGGGTTATCTCTAAGTCGACAGATAAACCTTAACCCGTTCTGTACCGTCGACATCCCTTTTGGCTTTATTCTGGCTACTACTAAGGATTTTTGTTCAGTTTAGGATGGACGTCTACCCATTAAAAGGCTACAGACCAGCTCAGTTAATACTTTTAGCTACTACATTATCTTTCCCGAGCTACATACAATTGTCTGGATAAATCTAGATTAAAATACAACAGACGTCGCTGGTACAGAAAGGGTTAAACTTATGGCTAATACAAGGTAATCTTCAAGGCCTAGGTTACTATATAGTATAGTGTGGATTGGTCCCATCTTGATTACTTGATAGCTATATAGGGAGGAACAAGGATGACTAACAGACAGACGAGGATATCAGACAGACGGGCATAACATACAGAGAAGGATAACAGACAGACAAGGATAACAGACAGACGAGGATAACAGACAGACGAGGATAACAGACAGACAAGGATAACAGACAGACAAGGATAACAGACAGAAAGATAACAGACAGACGAAGATTATCCTTGTTTATCTGTTATCCTTGTCTGTCTGTTATCCTGGTCTGTCTGTTATCCTGGTCTGTCTGTTATCCTGGTCTGTCTGTTATCCTTGTCTGTCTGTTATCCTTGTCTATGTTATCCTCGTCTGTCTGTTATCCTCGTCTGTCTGTTATCCTCGTCTGTCTGTTATCCTTGTCTGTCTGTTATCCTTGTATGTATGTTATCCTTGTCTGTTATCCTTGTTTGTCTGTTATCCTGGTCTGTATTATCCTCGTCTGTCTGTTATCCTTGTATGTGTTATCCTTGTGTGTCTGTTATCCTTGTCTGTCTGTTATCCTGGTATGTCTGTTATCCTTCTCTGTCTGTTATCCTCGTATGTCTGTTATCCTCGTATGTCTGTTATCCTTGTCTGTCTGTTATCCTCGTCTGTCTGTTATCCTTGTCTGTCTGTTATCCTTGTTTGTCTTATCCTTGTCTGTGTTATCTTGGTCTGTGTTATCCTTCTCTGTCTGTTATCCTCGTTTGTCTGTTATCCTTGTTTGTCTGTGTGGTATCCTTGTTTGTCTGTGTGTTATCCTTGTCTGTCTGTTATCCTTGTTTGTCTGTTGTTGTTGCTGTTCCTCAGGCTGTCTGGCCGAGCAGCCCCAAGGTCCCGAGCAAGGCCAAGGCCATAACCGAGCGCCCCCACAGAACCCTCCCAGCTTACCACTAATAATGCCCAGGTGACCGAAGCCACTCAAAGGCGGGGAGCTGAGGAGGGTGCGGAAATGCCCGGGAAACAAAAGCCCCACCCAAGGCCCTGTGCCCCTCAGCAATTATGAAGGGAAAGTTGAGGGGCAAAGGAAAAATGTGACGCTTTGGCTCCCAATCTGCCAGGGTTGGCAGTAGGGAGGTCAATCCACTTGAGATCTAGAAAATATATAAGTAAAAGGAACAGTTAGAGTAAGCTATGGGTATGGCAGAGAACGCTCAACTCTCATTCTGATAGACCAGCCCATCACCAGCCATCACCTTGTTTGTCTGTTATCCTTGTTTGTATGTTACCCTTGTCTGTCTGTTATCCTTTGTCTGTTATCCTTGTTTGTGTGTTATCCTTGTCTGTCTGTTATCCTTGTCTGTCTGTTATCCTTGTTTGTCTGTTATCCTTGTTTGTGTGTTATCCTTGTCTGTGTGTTATCCTTGTCTGTGTTATCCTTGTTTGTATGTTATCCTTGTCTGTCTGTTATCATTGTCTGTCTGTTATCCTTGTTTGTCTGTTATCCTTGTTTGTGTGTTATCCTTGTCTGTATGTTATCCTTTTTTGTCTATGTTATCCTTGTTTGTATGTTATCCTTGTCTGTCTGTTATCCTTGTTTGTCTGTTATCCTTGTTTGTATGTTATCCTTGTTTGTATGTTATCCTTGTCTGTCTGTTATCCTTGTCTGTCTGTTATCCTTGTTTGTCTGTTACCCTTGTCTGTCTGTTATCCTTGTTTGTCTGTTATCGTTGTTTGTATGTTACCCTTGTCTGTCTGTTACCTTTGTTTGTTTGTTACCCTTGTTTGTTTGTTATCCTTGTTTGTGTGTTATCCTTGTCGGTCTGTTATCCTTGTCTGTCTGTTATCCTTGTTTGTCTGTTATCGTTGATTGTCTGTTATCCTTGTCTGTCTGTTTTCCTTGTTTGTCTGTTATCCTTGTTTGTCTGTTATCCTTGTTTGTCTGTTATCCTTGTTTGTCTGTTACCCTTGTTTGTATGTTATCCTTGTTTGTATGTTATCCTTGTCTGTCTGTTATCCTTGTCTATCTGTTATCCTTGTTTG
This sequence comes from Paralithodes platypus, assembly GCA_032716605.1. Classification (NCBI taxonomy): domain Eukaryota; kingdom Metazoa; phylum Arthropoda; class Malacostraca; order Decapoda; family Lithodidae; genus Paralithodes; species Paralithodes platypus. The sequence continues at coordinate 46,919,988 of CM064488.1, forward strand.
TCTGTTATCCTTGTCTTTCTGTTATCCTTGTTTGTCTGTTATCCTTGTTTGTATGTTACCCTTGTCTGTCTGTTATCCTTGTTTGTCTGTTATCGTTGTTTGTCTGTTATCCTTGTTTGTCTGTTATCCTTGTTTGTCTGTTATCCTTGTTTGTATGTTACCCTTGTCTGTTTGTTATCCTTGTTTGTCTGTTATCGTTGTTTGTCTGTTATCCTTGTCTGTCTTATCCTTGTTTGTCTGTTATCCTTGTTTGTATGTTACCCTTGTCTGTCTGTTATCCTTGTTTGTATGTTATCCTTGTCTGTTTGTTATCCTTGTTTGTCTGTTATCCTTGTTTGTCTGTTATCCTTGTCTGTGTGCTTCCAATTCCCCTAGCATGGTAGGAAGGTGGGGGATGTTCAGCCTTATATAGTATTAACGGTAAACTTTTCACATCCAAAGTTTTTTTCTACAAGGACTAATGTATGCTGTTTGGTTGACAATTTATAGCCCTACGGTGGAGCAGGGTTTGGTATCCTAACTTGTATATTTTGTTTTCATTATATATAACTCTAACTCTAACACACACACACACACACACACACACACACACACACACACACACACACACACACACACACACGAACACACATACTCTCTTCAACCCTTCTCTCTCTCTCTCTATCTATCTCTTTTCCTGCACCAGAGGGTTTTAATAATTCATGCATCCTTGGTCCTCCTTTTTCTCTCTCCTCCTTTTCCTGGCCCACTTTCTTCTCTTCCTCCTTCTTTCTTACATTCTCTTTTATCTCTCTTATTCTGATTATTCTTCCATGCTTCTTTCTCCTCGTCCCTCTCTGATCCCATTGTATTCGTATTCTTTGTTCCCCTTCCTCCTCTTCTTCTTCTCCAAATTTTCTTTCTGTTTTACTCTTAATCCTTTTCTTTCATAACTGTAGTCTGTTCACTAGTTTTAGGCCAGAAATCTTCACTCTAACCTCTCATAACTCAGGAAGGGCTGGAGCAAACGGGCTGTCATTTTCCACACCTATTTATTGGCCGACTCTTCCCAAACGATAGTAATAACAGCTCAATTATTCAAGTCGTTTTTGAGTTATGAGAAGTGGGAGGTCGGTATTTCTGGCCTACCTATAATGAACAGGGTATACTAAATTATTATTATATTATCCTACATATATTGGGTCTATTACAGTCAGTTTCTCTTAGTTATTGCTGTTATGGTCTCTTTGTTTACCTCCTTATATTATTTTCTCTCCAGCCGTCTTTCTTTATTTTATGTGTATCTATTTGTTATGTTTGTATTATGTTTATCATAAATTTTGCTTGTATTATTCTATTTTTTTTAGTAGGACGGTTTTCTTTCACTCCTCTCCAATAAAGGTACTAGCCAAATTTTGCAAACAAAAAAATTCCTTCGTTCTCGATGACTTTTATAAACAGACAGACAGACTAGCTACAACACATCAACATAGTGAAGGTTGTAGAAGGGAAAGCATGGTTAGCATAATATATCGAGTTAGGAAAAGTTTGATATAACCTCCTCCATATACGTGTTAAAGTAACCGCACCCCCATTTCTGCCTCTCCCTTCCCACTAGGTCTCTTATCTCTATTGTCGTATCTTGAGGGCTTCTTATCTTTTACTATCTTGGTGCAGTGGCTCTCTATCTCGTCATTGTATCTAGTGTGTGTGTGTGTGTGTGTGTGTGTGTGTGTGTGTGTGTGTGTGTGTGTGTGTGTGTGTGTGACAGTTTATTTACTATATTGAAGAAACTGAGGATAGCTCCTATTGGTCTTATCATTAGAAATGACTAATTAGAAATGTCTAAATGACTAAGTTTACGACAACATTTGACTATTCTAATGTGAAAGGGAATGCGCTTACTCTACAATCCTTCCTAGATAACCCTTTAAAACAGATGAGCCCACTACACTGCTCAGGCTTATTTTGACTATGTATAAGACTGAGCCCTAACTTTAGAATTTTGCTGTGCCCCCCCCCCCCCCCCCCCCCCTTCCCTCACCTCTTATCAGTCTCTTAAGGGGGGGTGGGTCGTTTTTCTGGTCCCACTTCTTCCTTATGTTTAGCCCCATTAGTTTTCAGATCTTAAGACGCTCGGCCCATTTGTTTGGCGATTTTAAAACCTTTCGTCCCATTGTTATACCAATATCAAGACCTTTCGTGGCATTTTGATGTCAATTTGTTCCTGGCGAGCGATAGCGAGCTTGTGATTGTAAGAGAATCAGCCGGGATTTTGTTTTTATAAATTGTTTTATAAATTTATCTTAGGGAGTGTTTTTTTGTAAGCTTGATGAAGGTCTAGCGAGGAAACTAAAAAAAAAAAATTAATATATTAATAAATAGACCCCCCAAAATAACCACTGTCCACTTAATGTTCTCCCCCCCCCCCCAACCCTCCTACTATATCCAGACCTTCCCCATCATATTCATTCATAATGGGCCTTCATTCATTATCATTCATAGTGGGCCTTCATTCATTATCATTCATAGTGGGCCTTCATTATCATTCATAGTGGGCCTTCATTCATTATCATTCATAATGGGCCTTCATTCATTATCATTCATAGTGGGCCTTCATTCATTATCATTCATAATGGGCCTTCATTCATTATCATTCATAGTGGGCCTTCATTCATTATCATTCATAATGGGCCTTCATTCATTATCATTCATAGTGGGCCTTCATTCATTATCATTCATAATGGGCCTTCATTCATTATCATTCATAGTGGGCCTTCATTCATTATCATTCATAATGGGCCTTCATTCATTATCATTCATAGTGGGCCTTCATTCATTATCATTCATAATGGGCCTTCATTCATTATCATTCATCGTGGGCCTTCATTCATTATCATTCATAATGGGCCTTCATTCATTATCATTCATAGTGGGCCTTCATTCATTATCATTCATAATGGGCCTTCATTCATTATCATTCATAGTGGGCCTTCATTCATTTATCCCACCCACACCCATTTGTACCAGTCCTTCCTTCACCATTTATCCACCAATATATTCACTCTTCCATCATCGTCTCCACCATTGTGTTCACTCCATCCCCTTCATCACCATCACTACCCCTCCATTTTAGTCACCCCTCCCCCATCATCACTATCACTTCTCCATCATCTTATCACCTCCCCTCCACCACCATCATCACTATCACTTCTCTATCATTTTATCAACTCCACCACCATCACCACCACTTCTCCATCATTTTATCCATCCCTCCACCATCATCACTATCACTTCTCCATAATTTTATCCACCCCTCCACCATCATCACCACTACTTCTCCATCATATTGTCCACCCCTCCACCACCACTTGTCCATCATTTTATCAACCCCTCCACAACCATCACCACTACTTCTCCATCATTTGATCCACCCCTCCACCATCATCACCACCATTGCTCCATCATTCTAGCCACACATCCGCCATCATTACCTCCTTGCATAGTTCTAGGCTTACCACTATCATCATTACCACTATCCTTCACCATCACTGTAGCCACATGTCCACCATTATTACCACCCTGCATCAGTCTAGTCATACCACCACCATCATCACCACCACTTCAGCCACACCTCCACCATCATTACAACCCATCTTTCATCATCATCACCATCAATATATCATCTTCACAACCACTTCAGCCACACTTCCACCATCATCAAGACCCTTCCTTCTACATCATCATCACCACCACTCCAGCAACATCACCACCCATCCTTAACCATCATCACCATTACTTCATCATCATCACCACCACTCTAGCCACACCTCCACCACCACTCCAGCCACACCTCCACCATCCACACCACCCCTCCCATCATCTCAGTCACTCCACTATCATCACCATCGCCTCAAGACCTCCATCATTATCATTCACAGTGGTCCCTCTTTAATTTCATCCACTCCCACCAATTTGTAACGTTCCCTCCTCCACCATTATCACCACTTCTCCATCATTCTAGCCACACCTCCACCATCACCACCACTACTCCATTATCGCCACCATCACCTCCAGATCTTTAACCATCATTAGTTTCACCCATTTGCACCCTTTATTACCATTCTTTCCTCCACCATTATCACCACCCCATCACCATCACCTCCAGATCTTTCACCATCATTAGTTTCACCCATTATACTCCCCATTCCTTCCTCCACCATTACTATACAATTACCACCCACCCACTCTCCCCTCTTCTCCACCATCTCCACCATCGCCTCCAGACCTCCTCCCCATCGTTATAATTCACAGTGGGTCCCTCATTAATTTCACCCACACCCACCCTATTTGTACCATTCTCGGAATTATTTTTCTGTCTTGCTTTCTTTCTTGCTTTCTTTTTATCTTTCTATATTTATTTACTTATTTGTATATTTAATAATGTATTTATGTATTTATTTATATATTTATTTACTGTATTATAAAACAAAACATAAGGAAAAGTGGGGATTGAGCCTGAGTATATAGAATATAGATAGATAGATTATATTTTTGTTATTATTATTATTTTATTTATTTATTTATTTATTTATTTATTTGTTTATTATTATTATTATTATTATTTTTTTTTGTGAGCGTGGAAGTGTGTGTGTGTGTGGGGGGGGGGGGGGGAGGGGGGGGGGGTGTTAGTGGAGTAAGGGATGATTATTAGTGTGAACATGTGCATGGTTAAAATCAATATTTACTTTGCCATCGTTCATCCAATGTTTGGTTTCTTCTTTTTACTCACTTGAACGAAGAAAAAAAAAGAGAGAAAAACTAACAATGCATCAACATTTACACCCTTAAGGGGGGTGACCTGTTTTTAGTTATTTCTGTCCTTTTCTCTCTTTCTCTGGCTTGTATCCATTCGGCCCCATTCAGCCAACTATTTTAAGACGTTTATCCCTATCTAGGTGTCGATTTCTTCCTGGCGAGCTATAGCGAGCCAGCATTATATGAAGAAATCCGGCTTCGCCGGGGACATTTTTCTATCGAAAAATGTACAAATTTAGCCTGCTGTCAAACAAAAATAAGCAATAGGCTGGCTCGCTACCGCTCACCAGTACAATATTGACACCTGGATGGGGATGAACGACTTAAAACAGTAGGCTGAATGGGGCCAAACGGATACAAGCCAGAGAAAGATAGAAAAGGACAGAACAAAAACAGGTCACCCCCCTTAATACTTTTGCTTGCTCTTTGGTTAGTTTCATAAATGTCCTTTCCTATTCTTTTCAGATTCTACACATTTCCTTCATAAAACAATCATTGTCTACTGTATATTTGAAAGACTAGTGCAGGGGAGAGAGAGAGAGAGAGAGAGAGAGAGAGAGAGAGAGAGAGAGAGAGAGAGAGAGAGAGAGAGAGAGAGAGAGATATAAATAATTGTAATCTTGTAGAAATGTTTATATAGTTTAATAATAGGCAATACTACAAATATATATATATATATATATAAAATACCTTGACTAACTCTATTTGTTTCTGTTCTCTTCCATATCACTCCACCGTCGACTCCACCCGGGCTACTCCACACCATCGCTGACTCCACCCATCGGCTACTCCACCACTCCACTTGATTCATCCACTCTCAATCACCCGGTTCACTTGTATTATACACCACTTATTATACGTTGTTCTTTGTTCTCTCTTACTCTTCTTCTTACTCTTCTTCTTTTCTCTTCCCTTTCTATATCTCTCATCTCTTCTCTTATCAATTTATCTTCTTTTCTTCTCTCCCTTTCCCATCTCTTCTCTTCTCTTCCCATCTCTTCTCCTCTTTTTCTTCTATGTTCGTCTCTTCTCTTATCTTATATTATTGTTATCTTCTCTTCTCTTCTCTTTTCTTCTCTTCTCTTTTCTTCCCTTTTCTACTTCCTTCTTCCATTTCCTCTTCTCTGCTTTCCTCTTCGCTTCTATATTCTCCTCTCCCCTTCCATTTCCTCCTCTCCTTTCATGTTTCTATTCCACTCTAAACCCATAAAATATCCACTTCCTGTACACGGCACTCCACCTCCCATAAAAAATCCACACACACACACACACACACACACACACATACACACACACACATGTACACGTTATATCCTCTCTGTCACACCCACGACACACACATGCTTTTACACACGCACTCATGCATACACACACGTACATACATTTCCATACATCTATATACGAACGGATACCTACATCAATCCATTCATTATCTAATCATTTATACATACACATATATATATATTCACTCCTTCTGCAACTTGAACAATTATATTATTAACTTTATCTCCACCATCACAACACTCACACAACTCAACCGAATATCCTCCTATATACATCCACAACACTTCCAAAAACTATCCTTTCCCTAAACATTAAAAAACACAAATCACCTACAAACAATGCAATTCTTTAAAAAATCGTCCATAAACACCCCCAAATCGCCCACAAAACACCCCAAAAAACATCTTCAACTCTTTCAAAAACCCACTCGCAAATATACCACAAACACCACAACTCCCTCAAAACCCGCCCATAAACACCTGCAAATGGCTCACAAAACACCCATAAAATATCTTCAACCCTTTCCAAAACTCATCCTCTACTCACCAACTCTCTCAAAACCCTGCCCATAAACTCCTTCAAACTGCTCACAAAAAACCCACAACACATATTTAACCCTTTCTAAAACCCACCCACAACTCACTCACCAACTCACGCCCACCACAGACCAAAAGCTCGAGCGATTCTGACCATTCTGTGGGCGGGCTACGGACGGCCTCCCTGGACCGTCTGGGGGGCCGTAGATCCCACCATGGTCACCACGGACACCACGGTCACCACGGCCACCACGCCCATGTACACACCGCTAACTATACCTTACCCAGACGCCCACCCCAGCAACAACACCACCAGATCGCTAGATACTCACACCCGCATCATAAGGTACGTGGATTGTCCGTAGATTTATTTATATTTTGTGTCTTATGAATATTATATTATGTCGAACTGAAGCTGATACATGCATTACATAGCATACACTCATATCTCTATAGGTACACACAAGCTTCTACACACACATCCATACACACATATATACACATACACACACACACACACACACACACACACACACACCTCTACCCACACCACACCCACACCCACATCTACACCTTCCCCAGACGCCCACCACAGCAGCAACACCATCAGATTGTTAGATATACACACACACACCTCTACCCGCACCACGCCCACACCCACACCCACATCTACACCTTCCCCAGACGCCCACCACAGCAGCAACACCATCAGATTGTTAGATATACACACACCCAACATTATAGGTTAAATAGAAGGTAGTGTTTTATTGACTTATTATTATGTGTTATTCTTAGTATGTCATATTTAAGACTCATTCCTTTCACACATATACAAACAGGTATACTAATTTGCACACACAGCTCACACACACGCGCACATAAACACACACACATACGTACATACATATACTCACTTACACGTATGTAAATGCATACATAAACGCGTATTCATGCATCATATCATTTACATATACACACGCAATCTTATTTGCATAAAGGCAATGTGTGCACTCTTGCTTGCAGTTAAACACACACACGCACACACACACACACACACACACACACACACACACACACACACACACACACACACACACACACCTCCAATTAATATAGGTAAGTTAAATATTCTATAATATCAGCAATTTTTTAGTGACTGAGGATGCTGAGTCTCGTAATGTAGTGTATGTATTGAATTCCACCCTGTGATGGCCAAGGTAAGTGTGAATGATGGGGGAAGGTGTTATTATTTTTAAATTTTTTTTAGTTTATAGTTTAGCAAATTGTAAGGGGTGTGTCTTTAACCCTTTCAGTAAACGACGATGCATTTCTTCCTTTTATTGTGGGTATTATTAGATGATTTTATTCGGCTTAGGAAGGAGTTGTAAGAGGCAGGTGGTTAATTGAGATAGCCTGTGCCCTTTTGATTCCAAGAGGACCTCCCAAAGCTGAGTAATATCGTCTATGTTAGCCAAAATATACTGAATGAGAGTGGCGTCGTCGTATAATGAAAAGGTTAATTCGCAATGGCATGTTTGCTACGTACTATTCTTTACATATCCAATTGTTGTTTTTACATTATATATTCGTTTTCATTGGTAGATTTTATTGTAAATGATTTTGTATGAACTATTGATCATAAATTATTGTCCTGTATCCGATACATGTGTGAGTATATTTCGTTTAATTATATATTTGTAATTGAATATTTCGTATATTCTGTGAGTGCAATATAGATAGGAAAGTGGTATAATTAATTGGTTAACAATGAATGATATATTGAACTTCCTCATTATCGAGCAATCAATTAGGGGTATCACAAAGTACTAATTTAATTGTTGGGGCGCTATATTGTGTGACACCAAACGTACAATTACATTAAGTTTATTAATCACGTGAAATTAGTTCGCAGTTGACAGTGGGGTTCAATATGCCAATCATTAAGGGGGGTCACCTGCGTTTTTTTTGTTTTATCTTTCTCTCCTTTTCTCTCTTTCCCTGGCTTGGATCTATTTTTTTTTTCTATGTGATTGAGGGAGGCAAAAGGCAGAACTGCCTATAGCGAGTGCCTTCCCCATAGTTGAAAGAGTGACAGGGCCAAAATCAAGGGATGTTCGAGCCAAAATGCCTGGACACACGGAGTTTGAAGCAATTTAAGTCATAGGAAGAGGGAAAGACTGATTCTGGGAGAGAGTTCCAGAGCTCAGCTGTTGAGTAGAAGAAAGTTTGAGAGTAACGTTTCACTCTTGGGTTGGAGAGTTGCACAGAGTAGGGTGGGATTGAATTGCAAGACGGGTACCACGTGCCCTACGTATCCATTGTATCCATTCGGCCCCATCCATCCAACCGTTTTAAGACGTTTATCCCCATCCGGGTGTCGATTTCTTCCTGGCGAGCAATAGCGAGCCAGCATCGTATGGAGAAATCCGGCTTCGCCGGAGAAATTTTTCACTCGAAAAATGTACAAATTTAGCTTGCTGTCAAAACAAAATATTGACACCTGGATGGGGGTAAACGTCCTAAAACAGTCGGCTGAATGGGGCCGAATGGATACAAGCCAAAGAGAGAGGGGCTCAGTGGTCTGGTTAATCTGCTCTACATAACTAACTAACTTAATTTACGTCCCTAAAATTCACAATGGCTATTACGGAAACGCACATGAGCATAACTGTGTATACGGCTTTATTGCGTTTGGTATTTGGTATGAAAATTATGAACGATTGTTGTGATTTATGGCGTTAGTATTCACCTTTTCAGTGATCTATTTGAACATTATTTACATTCGATTATTTTAGTATGAACTGACACGTGGACTTGGATGTTGTTTGTGTCCCAGTACAATGACGCAATACTTAGATGTAGTCATTCTGGCCTATAATAAGCGATATCAATAGTCTTAGATAATTGTGTGGGGTCTACAATGTTGGGCGGAGTTTATACATGAAGGTTTATGAAAGGAACGGAGGAGTAAGAGTTATTATTCTGGCTACTATTAAGCGATTTTATTTAGTTTCAAAAGGGCCTCCAGCAATAAACAGGCCTCGAACAATCTCACTTAACTTTTTTTTTACTACCACAGATCCTTCTTAAACTGCACAAAATCCTCTTGGTATACCTAGACTAAAGTTAAATAGACGTCGCCGGTACAGCAGGGGTTAATTTACACTGCCTCATATATAATCATTTTCAGACACCAAACTAGAAGGACGGGAATTACTAATGGAAACAAAAAAATCTGGGATGTAGAATGTGTATGGCCTTTTGCAGAAATCGTGGAAAACTGAACACAACGTGGAAGATTTTTTGGTTTTTGGTTTCTGCCAGACTTAATTTCCGTAATGACGACACTACACCACAACGTTTATGTAACTACGTCCTTTGATTATAGGGGGATTGGCGTATATATTTCCTCATATATATATTGTTTCATATTAGTTTTTTAGTTTCCTCTCTAGACCTCCATCAAGCTTAAAACAAACACCCCTCAATACCCTCCTTCAAGATAAATTTTTAAAATTTTCGATAGAAGAATGTCGCCGGTTCCTCTTAAATTACTGGCTCGCTATCACTCGCCAGGAAAAAATCGACACAAATGACGCGAAAAGTCTTCATATTGATAAATAAATGGGGCGAAAGTCTTAAAATCGCCAAAATAATGGGCCAAACGTCTTAAAATCTGAAAACTAATGGGGCTAAACATGAGAAAAAAAGGGGACCAGAAAAACGGCCCATCTGAGTGGTGTGTGGGCGTATACTGGTGTGTGGGTGTATGTTGGAGCTTTATGATAATTAGTTATTAACATGAAATACTTTTAAGCTTTTAGGGGTAACAAGTTGAAACAGTTTTAACCCTTTAACTATGACAATGCCTATCTCGTTATAATTTGGCTCTCAGTTAATGGAAATAGATTGTACACCGTTGATTCCTAGAGATCCCTGCTATGCTGAGTGAGTAAAATCGTGTATTCCTAGCCAGAATATAATTAACATAACGCCATTGAAAAAACAAAATGGTTAAGATTTGACATCCAGTGCCTGATAGATAGAATATTATAGATAGGTCGAAAATGTAATATTTAGGAGTCTCATGTGTTTGACTGTATTGTGTGGGATGTACTTTGTATGATTACGGACACTACAAACCCTCTCACCCTGCTATTGTGTTTGTGAAGGTTACCCGTGTGTGTGTGTGTGTCTGTGTCTGTGTGCGTGTCTGTCTGTCTGTCTGGCTGTGTACTTGTGTAGATTTATAAAAGCAGCTAAAGAGGAGAGGAGAGAAGGGTGGGGAAGGGGAGAGGAGTAAAAGTGAGAGAGGAGGGGAGGGGAGGGGAAGGGAAAAAAGAGAGAAGTGGACATGCGAGGAGAGGAAAGGGGTGGAGAAGAGAGGAGAGGAGTGGAGGGAATAAATGATGGGAGAGGAGAAGTGAAGAGAGGGGAGGGGAGAGGGGAGGAGAGTAGGGGAGGGGAGGAGAAGAGAGGAGTCGAGGGAAGAGGAGATGAGGGGAGATGAAAAGAGAAGAGAGGAGGGGAGAGGCTAGGCAAAGAAGGGAGATACTACAATATAATCGTGTTAGTGGTTGTAATAGAAAGAAACGGAGTTCCCGGTTTGCTATGTAGAGGTGTGAGCAACAGAACAGCTGACGTAATCAAGACACTGTTTGGCTTTTGTGAAACCTCATATTCTGGTTTGTGTTGTACCGTTTTCTACGAAAATACATTAATTGAAAACAATGTTAAACTGGATGATGAATATTAGTATAATAGTATATTCTTACATATATATATACTGTATATAAGGCTGAAAAAACTGTGTTTACCTATAGGATGTTAGAGAGTTGTAGAATTAGAAGGGACATCATACAGCTGCTTAAGCGGATGAGGGAAAATACAAAACAAAAAGATCACAAATTATATAATATAGAATTAACAATTGCAAGAAAACTCAATTTAAAATCTTAAAATTATTTGTGTTTTTATTTTTAAACAAAGGTATATATCAACTGTGTGGATAGCCTAGGAGTGCTTTGTATAAGGATGAAATAGTACAACATATAAATGTAAAAGAGAAAAGAATAAATTGGATTAAAAGAAGTTAGTAAGACACGTGAAAGAAGAACATTATTAAAGTAGATACATATAACAAAAAGGAAATTGTCAAGAAAGAAGTTAGTGCGGTAATGGACGAAAGAATGGGGTAGCTACGACAATTGAGGGTAATGGTGTGGAAGATGTCAGTGGGGAAGTTTTCTTTAGGGCCAAATTCTCCCTTAATTACATCAACGCTTCGACCTTACCGACCCCGGGGATTTCGTTTACTTTAGTTGGTGTTCGTATTTTTTCATTTTATCTGTCTATTTTTTTATGTATTTTTTGTATAGTTATTTTCTTTTTCGCGTCTAATTACATCAATTTTTCGACCCTACCGATTCCTTGGATTTAATGTATTTCTTTATTTTCACTTTTAATATTGAACTTATTTAATCTGTCCGTTTTTGTTCTATAGTATAGCCTATATGATTATAATGATATCGTTTTCTGTTCGCAGTTCACTTAGTTTGCTTGCCTTGACATTTGTTTGAATCCCTCTTCTCTCTCTCTCTCTCTCTCTCTCTCTCTCTCTCTCTCTCTCTCTCTCTCTCTCTCTCTCTCTCTCTCTCTCTCTCTCAGATTAGGATATATGAGAGAGGGGGGTAGGGTAGCATACGGAAAAGGATGGGACATGATAAATATAATTTGAATGAGAGAGAGAGAGAGTAAGTGAGTGAGAGTGAGTGTGAGTGTAAGAGAGTGAGGTAAGGGATAATCTAGGTTCTCAAGGGCTATAGGTACACGGTGGTGACGGAAATAGGCCCGCCCTATCCCTTCCCTCAATATTATCCTTTCAGCCTTTCATCCTCCTTCTTTCCTTCCTTCCTTCCATATTATTATACTATCCTTCCTCCTTCCTTCCTATCCCTTATTCCTCTTTAGCATCTCATCCCTTCCCACTTATTTATCGTGTCCTATATATATATATATATATTTTTTTTTTTTTTTTTTTTTTTCTATATTCCAACTACTCCCTCTCGGGCATAGGCTGAGAGCCTGTACATTCCACCGCTCAACACGGTGAAGCCCGTGAGGTCTTGTTCCAGCCTGGGGGGTGAGACATGTGAAGCATCCATCATGGCTCAAAGCAGCTCCATCTCTGAAGCGGCTGGTTGCTTCGCTCAAGTGCTTCACCGTCTCACCCTCCAGACTCAGACCCTCACAGAACGCCACCTATTGAGCAGTGAACTCACTAGGCATTGTCCCCCTGTAACATATTTTGAATATGGGAATATTCATACAGTGTTATTTAATCAGGGAACAATGAGGGTATTTTTTTGGCATTTCGGTGGGCTTTGTGGTAATGCAATGATACTAGGTACAGCACAAATTCAATCCCAATAATATCTTCCCATTGACATATCGGGATTTGAACCCGGGTACATTGGATTACCAATCCAGTGGCATGACCACTCCACCACACCTCCCCTAATATATAGTATATATATATATATATATATATAATTATGCAGTAGATAGGTAGATATATTGAGAGAGAGAGAGAGAGAGAGAGAGAGAGAGAGAGAGAGAGAGAGAGAGAGAGAGAGAGAGAGAGAGAGATAAGGGAAACTCCGATAGTTTGAGGACGAAGGGATGACAATATTTGAATGTATGGAGAGCTAGGAGATAAAGTTGAAGGAATAAAGTTAAGCGAAGAAGGAAGAGAAGGGGGAATTGGCGAAGTTTAGGAGGAGGAGGAGGAGGTGGTGGGGGTGCTGGAGGTGGTGGCAGTAAACGAAAGAAGAAGAATAACAACAGGAGGAAGAGGAGTGTGGAGGAAAAGAGGGAGACAGAGCAAGAGAAGGAAGAGAACAAGGAGGTGGAGGAGGATATATGTATGGAAGGTATAATAGTAGGATAGATAAGGATGATGAGAAGTATGAGGCTAATTTAAACACACAGGACTCTAAAGAAGGATAAGCGAAACACAAAACAGGTGAAATGTTAACTAGTATACTTTTGTTGTTTTTTCCAACTGATGGTAAATTGCTATGTTGCTATCCTGGCTACTCGGCTATTACGTAGATAGTGTACAGTAGATAAATGTGTTGTTAATTATGATAACTTGGCTTTAAGACGCAGAGACAGTAGATTCATATTATCTCATTAATTATCAAGAACTCAGTTGCTAAAGGATTCAATTTACTATCAGCTGAAATAAAACCGACTATAGACTGATTGTTTATGGTTATAGTTTATTTTTATCCAGCTGGCGGTAAATTGCCATGTTACTATCTTGGTTACTCAGCTAATACGTAGATTTTGTACCGAAATATGTTGTGAATTATGAAAACCTAGCCTTAAGGGGGTCGTGCTTGTTTTTTTTTTTTTTATCTATATAATTATGTATTAATTATTTGTTTAGTTTTCTCGCTAGTCCTCCATCAAGCTTAACAAAAACATCTTTCAAGATAAATTTGTACATTTTCGGTAGAAAAATGCCCCGGCCAAAGGCTGATTCCTTCCATTTCAATGATGACAAACCTGTATCTTTATGGAGGTGGAAATATACAGTATATGAGTGATTGATAGAGCTAGATGTTGATGTCCTTAATACATATCTATTTCGGATAGGACACCAATAAGAGGCTCCGGGAAACACATACTGATATGTGTGTTATGAAAGATAAGTTACATAGAGTAAGTATCAGAATTGAAATGACGGAGCCAAAAGGACAACCACACAAGATAGTGGCACCGTAAGAGAATCCAGGGAGACCAGAAGACAAGGATTTAAAAATAGATTAATTTCCCATTCTCCAGAGAACGGGAAATCTGACCCCTGTACCCATTCTCTAATTCCCTGTACAGGTGAGTTACCCCCGAAGGGCAGGTCAAGCCCCTCCAATCAGCACATCACGTGGCCCCGCCAATCACAGGGTAGGACTCAAATAGCCAAGGCAGAACTTCCCCCCCGAATTACCCCCCCCCCCCCCCCCCCCCCCCGAGTGCTATGATGAAAAAGTGTTTATGCAATCTAAGCATAAAGATCCCTGGGAGTATTTAAATCGTTGGGGTCCTCCATCCTCAAGAAGCTGCCAGACGAGGAGAAAAGTGAAATGGTGATATGAAGTGCCACAGAAGAAAATCATTACATAAACAGTCCAAATAGCCAAAACAATTAGTGAACAGGAAATCACGAATTACATCATCAGGCTTGATGAAATAAGAAAGAACCAAAGGTCAAACAGACGAGAACCTCAGTGCGATGTCATTAAGCACCATAATGTATTGTTCATGTAATTATTAACCTCAACATAGCCCATTTTTATGTATTTACTATGCCCCTATTCATACGAGATCACGCAACCTGACCGAGAGAAATAACCCAAATATGTACTGACTGAAACTACAGGAAGTCAGTTCACACTCAGTAGCTTGCTCCGTCCGGATATATGTCCGGGAGTATAACTACCTAAACACTCCGTCCGGATAAGTCTGTCCGGGAGTCGTTTGCCTGAGAGAGAGAAGGAGCCTGCTGTCCACTGCCCCCCTGCCCTTGGACTCCTGCCGAAGCAGTACCCTGACGTCTGGCCCTGCCCCCTGGACTCCTGACGAGTGGCCCCATTACGTCCAGCTGCCGTGCCCGGACCTCTGTGACGCCCCGACCCTCGTACTTGGCCCTTCTCCTCCTCCACGCTAACCCTAATAAGTGTTTCTGGGTATCTCAATTTGTGGCTATTGTTGCAGGTATTGGGAGTATTCCGAAAGTGTTAAGTTGATCTGTGCCTAGGATCTGTGCCTGTTATTTATTCAATTATCGATCTGTGTATACGTTACATAGTCATTTATCCTCCCATTCAATATTGATCTGTGCAAGTGAATTCATCGCACTAGATATTGCTTCGTATACCCCCATGCAATATATTTCTTGAGGTGTTGTCATTAATTATCAATTGTACACCAGTTATATACATTCATCTCGATCCAGGCTCAAGATGGAATACTCTCAGATGTCACCTATATATATGTTATTTATTCTCTTGTGTATCTAAGTTGAAGTGTAAACGTATACCGTGAAGATATTTCCTTATTTGCCACCATTTACCTAGGACCTATGCCCAAATTTTAATCTATCTATCTTGCCTTACCAAAAAGTCTGAACCCCCCGTTGAGTTTACCTTAATTCTATTATTCGAGCTATCTTGTTTCTACCAGTGCTTGTGAATTAATCTGATCTACGTGTGTGGGTAATTTATAATTCTTTTCACACATTTTTAGTAACTCTTGTTCAAGTTATTTATTATTCGTGTCTCCTTATTATCGTAGAGACCATTACTATTTTGATTTTACTATTTCCATAGTAACTATTTAATTACATCATATGTTTATGTAATTCGCATACGCCATATCTTTGATCCACGTATTGCCAGATAGGGATTTGCTAATATATTTAAATTTCCTTTAATACTATTATCGTAGTATTTTAACCTAGTACAACTTCGTTGTGTACTCCCTTTTATATTCTGAGTTCTTCCGAATTCTAATTTACTGTGATTATCCAGTCGCATTTTAATTGAGTGTCTTTTCCTAATTTTATATTAACTTGCTTTCATTCCAAAACCTGTTATAGCGATTCATTGATCTAAATTTGAATTTGAATTCTATACTTGTGTGTATCGATCACTTACCCGGTTTAAATCTAGTTTTCGTATCCGTGTGTCGAGTCTTTCACAAAAAACGCTTAGATAAGTAAATTCCAACTTAAACCACCCTGTCGATAAGCTCCTTAGTATATATTTAATATTCACCAGTGTCTTATAGTCGCATTATTTCAATTATAAATTCATACCAAAGCAGTCACTCTGACCTAGGGTCGAACGCACTACCTTTTATTTATCTTACCTGTGTAACCCTTCCTTCAATCCCCTTGATAAGCGCTCACCGCCCCACGCTCGTGAATGCTATTTCAAGTCAATTCACCTTATGCCAGAAGTCTTCACGTTAGACGTTACACTCACATACGTGTTATCATTTAACTTGATTACCTATGTACAAGTTGGGGTCATAATTCCCTTTCCACCCCTCGATCCCTAAACCATAGATCTGGCAGCGCTGTGTGAGCGACCGACTTTCTCACACTGATAATCAGACTCAGGTGGTCAGCTCAAGTCTGATTATCTGTGTGAGAAAGTCGGTCGCTCACCCAGCGCTGCCAGATCTATTGTTTAGGGATTGAGGGGTGGAAAGGGAATTATGACCCCAACTGTATATGTGTAACACTATTATTCCTGCATATTTATATTACCTATACTGTGTGTAATTGTAACGTGACTAAATATAATAAAGTTATCATTATAGACCATTCTATATTTGATACGTCACTTGAGTACCTTTATTGTCTGCCCTATATGACAGAGCAATATACTATATCCAATAACCTATGTCCTATGAATAAACTAAAATGTGAAGTAATATTGTGTTCTTATTATGTGAATGCTGCCTTGGGATAAAGAGTTGATGCAAGATATATAAAGCTAGACGTGACCCTGTTCCATCTCAAGATATCTGATTATAAGATTGTACCGAGATCATAATTTATCGAGTTGAAATACCAACCTGACATTTCAAGAATAAACTTGTAAATAGAAAGAGACATACATATATAAACTTAATAAGAGTATACACAGAGAGAGTGAGAATGAGAGGGAGAGGGAGTGCAAATCGTGTGGGAGTCCGATCTAGGCGGTGGAAAATCGGTGAGAAATGGGACGGCTAGAAAGAAAGAAGAGATAAACAAGAGAGAGAGAGAGAGAGAGAGAGAGAGAGAGAGAGAGAGAGAGAGCATGTATCCGCACCGTCATGAGCAATATGTATTTTTGTATTATTATATGATATAATTGTTGTTGTTTTTTGTTATTCTGGGTTCTGTTCATGTTTTCTTTATATTATTTAGTGTGTTATTTGGTGTTTAGTATGTTGTGATTAAAATATCTTTCCATACGCTTAGCTCAGGATTTAACAGAGGATTTCACTCAGCATAGGAAGAATCTCTAAGAATCAAAAGGGTTAAAGAATATCCATAACAACCCTTTAACTCTGACAGGTCCTTCCTAAGCCTTTGAGCGTTCGAGGAAGCTTATTTAACCGTATTTTGGCTAACATTTCACGATTTTACTCATACTTATAATGCCCTCTACAAATTAAAGGGCTGAACTCTACCTCAACCCTGATTCCCACAATTCCTTCCTAACATGAATACAATCGTTTACTGAAAACCAAAAATATATCGTACACTGTGAGGGTTAACTTGAATAAAATCGCCTGAGGGTAGTCAGAATGAAATACATATATATCGGCGTCATCTGGGTGAAGAGGTTAATATAAACTTCCATCTTACAATATAAATTCTACATCATTCTCACTTTATATTCTTACTCCTAACTCTAATTAACTTGGAAAAGGAGAGGAGACAAAAGTTGTGAAGTTAATGAGAAACTTTAAATTATTCTAGATATTACTTATCAATGTGTGTTGATCCGTGTATATGTTCGTATGATAATTTGTAATGATATTATATCTCATATGCTATATATATATATATATATATATATCTATATATATATATATATATATATATATATATATATATATATTATATATACACACACACACACACATTATATAATATATATATATATATATATATATATATATATATATATATATATATATATATATACGGTATATATATATATATATTGTACTTATCAAGCTTTAACCCTGAAATCAATATGTTGATGATATGTATTATATTTTATTCAGCTTACGAATCAAGAAATATATATATTTTTTAATAGGTTTAATCCCAACGTGAGCCGTCCGCACTGTAGTATATTTTCTCTTCTATTCTGGCTACCATTAACCCTTTCAACACGATGATGCCTCTCTCATTGCCTTTTATACTGGCTAAAATTAGACAATGTTATGCAGTTTATGAAGGACCTATGCTACTCAGATTTTTTTTTTTGTTTTTTGTTTTTTTTAAGATCGTATTTACCTATTTGAGTCTTGTAGGTAGATTATATGCAACATACAATCGTGTAATGGTGACCAGAATACGATTAAAATTACGCCATCGTGCTGAAGGGGACAAGTCTTGACATCGTGAAGCCGTTGCTGAAAGTTATGAAATCGTTTAGTGTTAGCCTCAATACAAAATAAAT
The DNA here is from genome assembly GCA_032716605.1 of Paralithodes platypus. Classification (NCBI taxonomy): domain Eukaryota; kingdom Metazoa; phylum Arthropoda; class Malacostraca; order Decapoda; family Lithodidae; genus Paralithodes; species Paralithodes platypus. The sequence continues at coordinate 46,938,859 of CM064488.1, forward strand.
ATGGCTTAATTGTACAGTCGTGGTTAGGAGTACTTGAACGCTCGTTTACTATTAGTATCACTATTACTTTTTCAATTCTTTCTTAACCCATTCAGTACCGGGGACGTCCTTTTCATCATAGTCTGGGAACTATTAAACGATCTTATTCAGCTTAGGAAGGACCTCTAGCAATAATAAGGCTTCAAACTATCTCGACCAACCCTTTTACCTACCACAGATTCATCCTAAGCTAATCCTAAATATAGCTACAATAAAATGTAAGACACGTCATTGTTTTTAGTGTTCTTAAATATGCTCGTCATTCTTCTTTTACTATTCTTAAAAATGTGTGTATCATTCTTCTTTTACTGTTCTTAAATAGTGTTTGTCATTCTTCATTTACTATATTTGTTTCGTCATTCTTCTATTACTATTTGAATGAATGTTCGTCATTCTTCCTTTACTATTCTTAAAAAAGTGTTCCTCCATCGTACATTACTACTCTTAAAAGTGCCTGTCAGTCTTCCTCTATTATTCTTTAAAAAGTGTTCGTCGTTCTTCTTTTACTATTCTTAAATAAGTATTCGTCATTCTTCCTGTACTATTATTATTAAAATGTGTTCGTTATTCTTCTTTTAATATTCGTCAAAAATAGTGTTCTTCATTCTTCCTTTATTATTCTTAATTAAAAGTGTTCGTCATTCTTCCTTGACTATTTTTAGGACAATACCCTTGCCATTCTTCATATTATATTCTTTAAAAAAAGTGTTCGTCATTCTTCACTTACCATTCTTAAATAAGTTCGTTATCCTTCCTTTACTATTCTTAAAATAAAGTTCGTCATTCTTCTTTTACTAATCTTAAAAAAGTGTTCGTCATTCTTCTTTTACTAATCTTAAAAAAAGTGTTCGTCATTCTTCTTTTACTATTCTAAAAAATAAAGTGTTCGTCATTCTTCCCTTACTAATCTTAAATAAGTGTTCGTCATTCTTTCTTTTACTATTCTTAACAACAAATGTTCGTCATTCTTCTTTTACTAGTCATAAAAATAGGTTCGTCATTCTTCCCTTACCATTCTTAACAAAAAGTGTTCGTCATTCTTGTTTTACTAATCATAAAAAAGGTTCGTCATTCTTCCCTTACTAATCTTAACAAACAGTGTTCGTCATTCTTCTTTTACTATTCTAAAAAATAAAGTGTTCGTCATTCTTCCCTTACTAATCTTAAATAAGTGTTCGTCATTCTTTCTTTTACTATTCTTAACAACAAATGTTCGTCATTCTTCTTTTACTAGTCATAAAAATAGGTTCGTCATTCTTCCCTTACCATTCTTAACAAAAAGTGTTCGTCATTCTTGTTTTACTAATCATAAAAAAGGTTCGTCATTCTTCCCTTACTATTCTTAACAAACAGTGTTCGTCATTCTTCTTTTACTAATCTTAACAAAAAGTGTTCGTCATTCTTCTTTTACTAATATTAAAAAGTTCGTCATTCTTCTTTTACTATTCATAAAAAATAGTTGTCATTCTATCTTTACTATTAAAAAAAACGAAAAAAAAAACTTCGTCATTCTTCTTGTGTTATTCTTGGCTCCGTGGTGCGCATAATTACGAATCTTGGTCTGGAGTCTGCTAATGCTTTCTTGGCCTCATTATCTTTCTCGGGGCCACGACTCTTTCTTAGCTTTATCTTGTCTGTATGTATCTATCTTAGCTTAATATATCTTAGCTTAATATATCTAGGCTCTATATATCTAGGCTTTATATATTTCGAACTTTTATCTTTCTTATCTTTATCTTATATATGTGTACCTATCTTAGCTTAATCTATCTTAGCTGTATATATCTTAGCTTTATCTATCTTAGCTAAATATATCTTAGCTCTATATATCTTAGCTTTATCTATCTTAGCTTTATCTATCTTAGCTAAATATATCTTAGCTTTATATATCTTAGCTTTATCTACCGTAGCTTTATCTATTTTAGCTCTATATATCTTAGATTTATATATCTTAGCTTTATCTATCTTAGCTTTATATATACATCTTAGCTTTATCTATCTTAACTTATCTCTCTTAGTTTTATCTATCTTAGCTCTATCTATTTTAACTATATATAGGTTAGTTTTATCTATCATTTGAAATGCTGGTAGATAAGGTAGGTGCACTCATAACCCATTTGGAGCTGTATCGAACCCAGACGAGACAATACAGACTTCATGATATCCCAGATACGTCGGAACTTTGCTTTAAGGGAGGTCACCTGCTTTTTTTATCTTTCTCTCCTTTTCTCTCTTTCTCTGGCTTGTATCCATTCGGCCCCATTCAGCCAAATGTTTTAAGATGTTTATCCCCGTCCAGGCGTCGATTTCTTCCTGGCGAGCGATAGCGAACCAGTATTGTATGGAGAAATCCGGCTTCGCCGGAGATTTTTTTTATCGTAAAATGTACAAATTTAGCTTGCTGTCAAAACAGAAATACATATATGCTGGCTCGCTACCGCTCGCCAGGAAAATATTGACACCTGGATGGGGGTAAACGTCTTTAAACAAAGTAGGCTGAATGGGGCCGAATGGATACAAGCCAAAGAGAGAGGGAGAGAAAGATAAAACAGCGAGGTAGGCTCCCTTAATGGTACAAAGATTAAACATGGACGTACTGTATATGCATAATGGCTCACGATGGTAAAGCCACTTTCAACAACATTCTTGCAACCTGAGTTTTTTTATATGTTTGTTTATGTACTTATTTAATTATGTATGTATTTAATATTATTACTATTATTATTATTATTATTATTATTATTAGTTATATTATTAATATAGTTATTATACACACACACACACACACACACACACACACACACACTCACAGATAATTATGTATGAGGGTGGAAGGGTTTCTCGTCTTGAATCAACCTAAAGTGTTGGGGAGGATTAAACGGATGGAGACGTTTAGTAAGACACCCAGGGGTCACTTGGTAATGAGAGAGAGAGAGAGAGAGAGAGAGAGAGAGAGAGAGAGAGAGAGGAGAGAGACAAGGTTGAGATGGCTGAGCGATGTGAGAGTTAGTAGAGCGAGACCTGGAGAGAGAGAGAGAGAGAGGTCCTCTTTAACCCCCTCTCGTTTTTATATCTGACCTAAATCCTCCCCCCTCTCTCTCTCTCTCTCTCTCTCTCTCTCTCTCTCTCTCTCTGTAAACACAATGATACTAGAAACACGCTGCTTTATCCTCACTTATTTTTCCATTGATAAATCTAGAATGCATAAACAAACAATGAACGTGGTGTGATTGTTAAAATATGGGCGTTTACAATTATTCGGAATACAGTTAGTACATAACAGATCGTGAGTAGTGTTCATTACTCTCCTCTACTTCATGGTCCAGCCCCTACACTACTGTTAAATTATGGGCGTTTACATATCCATCAATTCAAATTAATATAGCTTAGATATGTCAGGTGATTAGTTTATCCGGAAGGTAGATTATAAACTAAAGAATATCGTCTAATGGTAACCAAAATACGATGAAAATTACGTCATGGTGCTGAAGGGGTTAACAGGTTTTTAGTGTTCCCTAGACTTCCATCAAGCTTAAAATTACACCCCCTAGACCCCCTTGCAAGATAAATGTGTACATTTTTTAAGTAGACAAATTTCACGGCCGAAGGCCGATTCCTCTTAAAGTACAGGCTCGCTATCGCTCGCCAGGATTTTTGTTTACACCTAAATGGCATGAAATGTCTTAAGATTGACAGAAATGGGTCGAAAGTTTTTAAAATCGCCAAACTAATGGGGCGAACATCTTGAAATCTCAAAAACAATGGAGCTAAACAAAAGGGAGAAAGGGGTCCAGAAAATAAACCCTCAAGTGGAAATCTCCCTCAAATTATGGGCGTTTACATATCCACGAATTAACATAAATAATATAATGCTTGGATATAACAGGTCGGGAGTAGTTTTCATTCTTTCACTTACTCCATGACCTTTGACCCAGACTCCTGACTTCCGAGTGTTGACCTCTGTACCGATGGCAGGAGATAAAACATTCAGGCTCCACCCGAGTCTCCGTACATTGGTAGGAAGTGGACACGATTCTGCTCACTGCCTGGTTTTTTTTGCTTTATCCTGGCTGGCTGGGTATGGTTAGGTTAGGTTAAGTTAGGTTAGCTTAGATTAGGTTAGGTTAAATTAGGTTAGGTTAAATTAGGTTAGGTTAGGTTAGGCTAGGCTAGGTTAGATTAGTTTAGTTTAAATTAGGTTAGGTTAGGCTAGGTTAGTTTAGTTTTTGTTTTAGGTTAGAATAGGGTAGGTTAGGGTGCTTATGTTATGTTAGGTTAGGTTGCTTATGTTAGGTTTGGGTGGTTATGGTAGGTTAGGTTGCTTATGTTAGGTTTGGGTGGTTATGGTAGGTTAGGGTGCTTATGGTAGGTTAGGGTGCTTATGGTAGGTTGTTTATGCTGTGTTGCTTACGATAGGTTGATGACGTTAAATTAATTTTGCTTCGGTTAGGTTAGTTTGCTTAGGTTTTGTTATATTAGGTTGTTTAGGTTAGGTTACGTTATTTAGTTTAGGTTAGGTTGTTTAGATTAGGTTAGGTTAGGTTAAATTGTTTAGAAGAGGGGATAAAGGAGGAGAGCCAGGAAGGAAGGAGAGAGGGAAGGAGGGGGCAGGGGCAGGGATTAGGGATTAGGAGAGAGAGAAGGAAGAGGGCAGAAGGAGGAAGGGAGTAGTGGAGGCAGGAAGGAAGGAGAGAGAGGGAAGGAGGGGACAGGAGGAGGAAGGGAGTAGGGGAGGCAGGAAGGAAGGAGAAAGAGGGGATAGAGGAGGAGAGTAGAGTAGGAGAGTCAGGAAGGAAGGAAGGACGTAATAGGGTGAGGTAGCACTGAAAGTGATTAGGGTGAAACGAGAGGACAGAATGACACAAAGGGAAGCAAGAGGGAGAATGAGATAGAGTGAATTGTTTTAAATATGAATTGCCAATGGACATGAGTTAAATTGTAAAAAAAAATAGGTAGAACTAATTCAAATATAGACGTACACAAAGCTAGAGGCAATGCGATACAACGATATGAATTAACAATGTATTTGAGTTATATTGTAAAAAAAAATTGTTAGAGCTGATTAAAATGAAGATAGACAATGAGCTGGAGTCCGTGCGATACAATGATAGGCCGACTGACTGAAATACTTGAGACAATAACATAGATTAAAACAAATAACGTAATGAATGAAAGAGTAAATGAAGTAGAGTGAAAGTTTAAGGGTGGATAAATATAGAAGCGAACACAAGTACAAATATAATAAGAGTGAGACATAGAGTGAAATATACGGGCAACTGAAGGGGAGTAACTAAACATTAAGGGAGGTCACCTGCTTTTTTTCTTTCCCTTTCTCTGGCTTGAATCCATTCGGCCCCATTCAACCTACTGTTTTAAGACGTTTATCACCGTTCAGGTGTTGATTTCTTCCTGGCGAGCGATAGCGAGCCAGCATTGTATGGAGAAATCCGGCTTCGCCGGAGAAATTTTTCTATCGAAAAATCTACAAATCTAGCCTGCTGTCAAAATTTGTTTTTAATAATATGCTGGCTCGCTACCGCTCGCCAGGAAAAAATCGACACCTGGATGGGGATAAACATCTTAAAACAGTAGGCTGAATGGTGCCGAATGGATACAAGCCATAGAAAGAGAGAAAAGGAGAGAAAAAAAGGCAGGTCACCCCCCTTAAGAAAACTGGATATTATTAGCTCGTCAAAAGAAGTAGTTACAGATGAAAACAAGACAGACTTAACCCCTTGAGGACTATGACGCGCTTTGACAGTTTATTCTGGCTAACATGAGACGATTTTAAGCCGTATAGGAAAGATCTTGTGCAATCAGTGAGGCAAAAGTTATCTCAATTAACCCCCTCTCTCACTGATCGTTCCTAATCTATTTAAAAATCTACATCTGAATATACCCGGCATGACATTAATAAGTGCGTCATCGTATCTTGAAAGGGTTAAGGGGAGATTATTAGTTTACTCCCTAGACCCCCATCAAACTTTAAAAAATCTCCTCAACTCCCCCCCACCCCCTTTTTCGGTAGACAAAAATCCAGGTTCCTGGCCAGAAGGCCTCGGGTTTCATCCAAAAATTGCAGGAGACTCGCTTTCGTTCGGGCCCAGGAAATAATCGACACTACAGTGGTCCACGGACAGATCACTAAAAAATGACAAATTGGGGCAAATAAAATGTCTTTAACTCGCCAAGCTAGAGGGCGAACTGTCAACACAAGCCTAAAATGCCTAATGGGGCTAAACATGAGGGACAAGAGTGTTAACAAAACAGTGAAAATAAACTAAGACGTTGACTAAAGGAAGTAGGGAAGTAAAATGAGCAAGATCTATGTATAAGTCGAAAATTGGCCCGGTTGGTTGAAGATGGAATGAAGGAAATTGATTGGTTACTGATCCAATTCTACACTGATTCGGAGAGAGAGTGAGGGTGTGTGTGTGTGTGTGTTTTTTTTTTGTGTGTGAGAGAGAGCGAGGAAGGGTGTTTGTCTTCTGCATACCTAATGAAATAATGACCTACCGGCATGAATTAAATTATGAGACCTGCTGAATATTATGGGCAAGGAGAGAGAGAGAGAGAGAGAGAGAGAGAGAGGAGTCGGAAGAGAGTGATGATGCGAGGGAGAGAGAGAGACAAGAGAGAGGTGACGAGAGAGAGGTCGGATGTTGGGTGAGAGGGAGAGGAGGAGGAGAGAGAGGAGAGCGAGAGGAGAGGAGAGCGAGAGGAGAGCGAGCGAGAGATGGAGAGAGAGGAGAGAGAGAGGAGAGGCGCGAGAGGCGAGAGAGAGAGAGAGAGAGAGAGAGAAGAATGGTCCATGTTAATTAACCCACACCTACCTGCTTCTTATTATACTCTCCTTCATCATATCTCACCCTACCTGCCTGATACTCTGAAGACTCTCATCCCCCCCCCTCTCTCTCTCTCTCTCTCTCTCATAGCACACAGAAATTGATATAGGGTAGAACATGATTAATGACAAGAGAACCTGGCAGAAATTAACACTGTTTTCATTTGAAGAGAGCAGAAAACGGGGAAAGTAGGCCTGTGCATGATATTTCCTTTCAATTTCTAACTATTCTATAAATTCTTTCAGGAGATTGTCAAGCCCTGCAAGGTTATTCACTGCTAACTGTTTTCATGTACGGCAAATTGCCGGAGGGTGGGGGGAGAGCCTTCATCTTTGCTATACTTTCCTCCCACTTTTTGTTATTCTTAGGGTTGCTATCTCTACTAAGTCTCGGCCAACTAGCAGGGATCGTAAGATGTGTGTGGCCACTGTATAAATGTAAATCTATGTAAATCTCTTCATTTTTGCTTCCCCTCTCTCTCTCAAACTCTTCGCTTTTTTCCCTCCCACTTTAGCGTCTTCCTATTTGTCTAACGTTTTTTCTTTTAGATTTTTTTTTCTGAAGCAAATCTGAGACAGGCGAACGAAAGTTTTTGGAAGCGAGAGAGTGAATGGGTAATTGAGTTGAGAGAGAGAGAGAGAGAGAGAGAGAGAGAGAGAGAGAGAGAGAGAGAGATTTGTAAGGAGGGGTTACTTTATTTTTGTTTTTATATATAATATTTAATCATATATATTCACCAACTTGCTCCATTAAACCACATTTCTATTACTCAAACTATTAACCAAATATAACATGTATTAAATTACCTATTATTCTCTCCTTATAATTATCTAGCTATCTGTGTTTCTGTTTATTTCCAAATTCCGAACCATACCAAGCATTTTATCATAATATCTCTCTCTCTCTCTCTCTCTCACAGACCATTTTTTCTTGCTACCTCCTTCCTCTCCTCGTATCTCTTCTTGTATCTCTACATCTCTCATTTCCTCTCTAGTTTTTCCATCGACGTTTTTATTAAAGTTAGCCCGTCTCTCTCTCTCTCTCTCTCTCTCTCTCTCTCTCTCTCTCTCTCTCTCTCTCTTCATTTTACGTGTTTTTTCGCCATTTCCATATTTCACCTTAATCTATTTCTCTTCCATCTTCATTCTGCATTTATATTTTCCGTGTTCTTATTCTGCTTCACTTAATTTTCCTTTACTACTTCTGACTTTGCTTTACGTCGTCTTTGCTTTTTTAATTTTGTTGTTCTAATCTAAGTTTACTCCTTGTGAACTGGCTTTATGGTCAGAGACGGGCATTTTTGGCTTTTTCTTCGTCTTTCTTCCTTGATCTATCTTCTATTTTCTTCTTCTTCGTAATCTTTCTGCTCACCTTCTCTTCTTACTTGTACTTGTTTCTTCTTCCTTTTTTTTCTCTCTTCTCTTATACTTCT
>CM064488.1:46947274-46954774 GCA_032716605.1 Paralithodes platypus
CAGCTACCACCTTCTTTACGCCTCTCACACTGCCGGGAGGGGTGGTGACAGGGTAAGATGATGGTTGGGTGCTAGGATATTTGGGTGGGTGGTAGGATGGTTGGATGGTAGGATGGATGGGTGGTAGGGTGGTAGGATGGATGGGTGGTAGGATGGATGGGTGGTAGGATGGTTGGATGGTAGGATGGATGGGTGGTAGGATGGTAGAATGGACGGATGGTTGAGTGGTTGGATGGTTGGGTGGTAGGATGGTTGAGTGGTTGGATGGTTGGGTGATAGGATGGTTGGATGGAAGGATGGTTGGGTGGTAGGATGGTTGGGTGGTAGGATGTTTGGGTGGTACGATGGTTGGGTAGTAGGATGGTAGCTTGGTAGGATGGTAGCGTACTAGGATGGTTGGGTGGTAGGATGGTTGGGTGATAGGATGGTTGGGTGGTTGGATGGAAGGATGGTTGGGTGGTAGGATGGTTGGGTGGTAGGATGTTTGGGTGGTACGATGGTTGGGTAGTAGGATGGTAGTTTACTAGGATGGTAGGATGATAGCTTACTAGAATGGTTGGGTGGTAGGATGGTAGCGTACTAGGATGGTTGGGTGGTAGGATGGTAGCGTACTAGGATGGTTGGGTGGTAGGATGATAGCGTCACTCTCGTGGTTTGATTGCAAGATGGATGATTGATAGAATGGCTGAGTGATAGATTGGTTGGGTGGTAGGGTGGTAGGATGGTTGAATAGTAGGGTGGTGGGATGGTTGGGTTATAGGATGGTAGCGTGGTAGGATGGTTGTATGGTTTGGTAGTAGGATGGTTGGAGAGTAAGATGGTTGAGTGGTAGTATAATTTGGAGATTGGGTTGGTAAATGGTTGTGTGGTTGAATTATTGGGTGGTACAGAAAGAGGGAATAGTGTAGGATGGTTGGGTCTTGTTTGAATGGAAGCAAGAGAGAGAGTGAGAGCGAGTACGTATGTAGTACGTGTACAGAATATTGTTACATGAAAGTATGGAAGGGCTAGGGAAGTTATAAGAGCGAGAGAGCGAGAGAGCGAGAGAGCGAGAGCGAGAGCGAGAGCGAGAGAGAGAGAGAGAGAGGGTGTTAGACAGAGGATACCGGACAGAAAAGAGCGCCTATAAAATGTGGTGTAACAAGAAGGGAGAATGACAAGGTAGGGTGCGGGTGTGTGAGAATGGAGGGGAGGGAAGGGCGTGCGAGGGGAAGGGAGGTGAGGGTGTGTGAGGGGAGGGGAGGGTGTTTGAGGGGAGGGGAGATGAGGGTGTGTGAGGGGAGGGGAGGGGAAGGTGTGTGAGGAGAGGAGAGGAGAGAGAAGGGTGTGTGAGGGTGAGTAAGGGGAGGGTGTGTGATGGGAGGTGAGAATGTGTAAGGTGAGGTGTTGGAAATGGCAGGAGGGGACAGAGAATGAAGGACATTTTATGTGAGAGGGCAGAATAATGTCTTACAAAAATGGTGTCCGTGCAGTGAATGAATCTGATGCACAGTATAGTAGATAACTGAAAGATTCATGTTTATATGAATAAATATATATTTTCAATTTATATTCACACAAATTGTACAGATAAACTTGTCTGTCCCTGTGTATTTCTTATCTATCCTCTCGCTTCTCTATTTCTCTCTCTCTCTCTCTCTCTCTCTCTCTCTCTCTCTCTCTCTCTCTCTCTCTCTCTCTCTCTCTATCCCTTCTCCTCTTCATCTCTCTCCCTCTGCTCTCCTCGCCCTCTCTCTCCTACTTCCTCTCTCCTCATCTCTCTCTCCTTCCCTCATCTTCCTCCCTCTCCTCCACCCGTCCTCCTTCTCCTCTCTCCTCTCTCCCCTCCTCACTCTTCCTCCCCTTCCTGCTCCGCTCTCACTCTCTCGCTCTCCCCCCCTCGACTTCTCTCTCCCTCCTCCTCTCTCCCCAACCTCTCACTTCTCCCCCCACTCCCCTCTCCTCATCCCTCCCTCACTCTCTCCTCTCTCTCCTCTCCTCGACCTCTCCTCCGACTCTCCTCTTCTCCCGATCTCCACCTCATCTTCTCCCCCCGCCTCTCACTCGCCCTCCTCTCCCTCCTCTCCTCTCCCTCCTCTCCCCTCTCGTCTCCCCCTCTCTCTCCTCTCTCGCTCTCTCATCTCTCCACTCCCTCCCCTCTCCCCTCTCTCTCTCTCTGTATGTACAGTATATATATATATAGTATATATGAGAAAGAGATAGAGAGAGAATATAACAGATCAGCAGAACAAAACAAGACATATAATCCAACACACCTGTCATCAATACACCAACCCCGGAAAATCGTGTCAGCTCCCCCCTCCCTCCCTCCCTTTCACACATATAATGGTATGCATCAACCAGCCTTTGACATACGTGTGGTTGACGGGATGGAAGAGGTGGTGTCGGGCTCTACCTCAAAAAACATATATATACAGTATATATATATATATATATATATATATATATATATATATATATATATATATTTTGTTTACTTGCTCTTTTTCGCTTTTTGTATTATTTTTAATTAGTTTGTTTTTATACTCGTGTTTGCGTTTCTCTTTTGTGTTTGTTGCTTTTATATATAGATTCGGTACTTTACTTGGTTTAATATTCCCGACTATTGTTTTCGTCAGTTCTTGGTTTCTTTATATTTTTTTCTCTATATCTTCGTGTGTGTGTGTGTGTAACTATCGAGGGAAATTGTATTTATCATATTTCTATTATCGGGCTAGATTTTCCGAAATACATTCTCCTGCCTTGTGTGCGTGTGCGTGTGCGTGTGTGTGTGTGCGTTGTATCATATTAGCCTATTTATTATTGCATCCACTACAAATCAGTTCTCAGTCCATGAACCCCAGACATAGAGACGCTTCGATATAAGAGTGAGTGGCCAGCGTCACCTCAATACACGCTAAACAATGTTTAATTGTTTATATATATATATATATATATATATATATATATATATATATATATATATATATATATATATATGTACTGTATATGTATATATATATGTATACTGTATATATGTGTGTTTATATTATTATTTTATTTTTTATTTTTGTTTATTTACATTTGTCTTGCTTTGTGTTGTTTTCGTTGTATAGTATCAATCTGCCTTAACCCAGATTTGCTCTGAAGTATGCCCGTTTGGATCCCCCATGTTTCGCTCCATTAGTTTGGAGTTTTAAGACGTTTCACCCCATTAGCTTGGCGATAATAAGACGCTTCACCTCATTCAAATGTTGATTTATTTCTGGGCGTGCGATAACGAGCCTGTAACTTAGAAGAAATCGTCCTTCGGGCGGGAAATGTACAAATTTAGCTTGAAGTGGATCTGGGTGGGCATTTGTGTGAATATTATTATATATTTTTTTCCAGCTTGAAGAAAGTCTGGGAAACCGTTTTTCGTAGCTTTGGGGAGAAACTAAAATCCATTGCTCGAAAATGGCCACAAAAAAAAAAACAAGCTAACAAAATATCCTAATAACCCCCAGGACGTCGAAACATATAGTGTTAAGTGGGTTTTTCCAGTATGAGGTTCAATAATGTTTCGCAAAATATATCTTTCGAAGTATTTGTTCTATTGTTATTTTCACCGTATTCGTTGTTTTAGGTCGCTTTCTGGAGTTGGGTTAAACATTCATAAAAATATCTCCACCCATGAAAGGTTTGTCGGTACCCAATGCAGCCCTACCATCTGTGAACTACATCCATATAGGCAGCCATCCTGACATATGAGTGGTTTTGTTATTTTCAGTGTATTCGTTGTTTTTGGTAGTTTGTTTTGGAGTTAGGTCAAAAATTCATAAAACAAATCTCCTCCACACATGAACGGTTTATCGGTCCCAATACAGCCCTACCTCTTGTGAACCCCATATATAAATGTGATATATATATTTTCCTAGTTATTTTCAGTATATTCGTTGATTTTAGTCGCTTTTCGGAGTTAGGTTAAACATTCGTAAACAAAAAGACCCCCCCCCCCTATGAAAGGTTTTTCGGTAGCCAATACCGTCTGTGAACTTCATACATATATAGTATATAGACGCCCTGACATACGAGGCGTTGGCGGTGTGGAAGAGGTGACACTGGCCGATACCTCAATACATACCGCACTTTTTTATTTTGACTTATTTGTTGTTATTATTTGTTATTTTTTGCCTCTCTGTATTATATATATATATATATATATATATATATAGTTTTTTTTTCGAGTAAGGTTCAACAGTACATTACACATTCTCTTTTTCCTTCGTGTTTTACTTTTTCTTTTACCATGTTACTTTTTGTGAAATCTTAAAGGAGGAGATATGCGTGCTATACAAATAACCAAACAATTATTATTATGAAGTCTGGGTATCGCGGTTAGATATACACATTCCTAAAACAAATCTATCCACGTATATAGGGTTTGTCAGTTATGGATAGAGCCGTGTCCATACGTCTCTGAACCACATACATATAGACAGTGTCACATACGAGTGATTGGCGGTATGACACACAACGAAACCTCAATATACATACCACACAAGTTTTACATTTGGAGACTTTACCCACTGTTTTACTATATATATATATAACTTTTTTTTTTAGTAAGTTTGCTGTTTTTAGGATTTATTTATTTATTTGTTGTCTATCTTAGGTAGGGGGTTTAAAGAATGCATCATTAATGTATCTTTCTTAGCCATTTATATATTCTGTTTACATTTTATCCGCCACTATTCGTATGTCTTGACACTGTCTCGTCCGAGGTCTAGGAGGTATTATGATATTTTATATAATTATCATTGAGTATTTTCCTTGATTTTGCCATTTCCAACAATGTACAGTATTTTACTTTGTCCCCTAAGTTAACAAAAACGCCTTCCCAGACTTCCTTCAAACGAACAAAATGCCCATCCAGACAGCTTTCCAGCTAAATTTGAATGTACCGGCCGAAGGCCGGTTTCTTCTAAGTTACAAGCTCGCTGTGGGTCACACAACAAAATGATCGATACCTCAATGGGATGAAGTGTCTTATTATCGCCAAACGAATGGGACAAAACGTCGTAAGATCTCCAACTAATGGTGCAAAACAGGGGGGAGGGGGCCATAAACCCCTCCCTCAGACCAAATAGAGTTAAAAAGTTAATATAAATCAGACTATCCTGGAAGAATGTGCGAGGTATCAATATCTGACCTGTGTGTGTGTGTGTGTGGTAGATGGAATGGAGAATCTGACACTGACCTCTACCCCAACACACACCACGTATTTCTTCCATTAGTTGATTTCTTTTTTTAGTCAGTGTTATTTCGTATTATTAGGGTTGGGTTATAGAAGGCCTTATGAATCAGCCTTTCCTGGAAGAATGTGCGAGATATCAATATTATCTGACATGGGGGGGGGGGGGGGGGGGATCTGACGCCGACCTCTACACACACCACACCTTATATATATTTTGTTTTCAATTTTGTTAGCGTTTTCTATTTTTTTGCTCGTCTTCCCTCTCGTAATTTCCCTTGTTTTATTTATCTGTGTGCTTGTTTTATGTCCTTGTTTTTTTAATGCGTTTTTTTGTTTTCCGTTGTCTACGTTTTAATATCTTTGTGTTTGCTTTTGTCTTTATTTATTTATATATTTACTTATTTTATTTCACTTTTATTTGTATTTTATCCTGTTCTATTCTGTGCCCGAAGGATTGATGGGGAGGGAATGGAGAAAGTCTGTAACCAGGAGTGCAAGAATGGATTCCTGGCAGTTTTTTTTTGGGGGGTGGGGGTCAGCCTTTAACCCCTTCTGTACCGGCGACGTCTTTCTAATTTTATTCTGGCTATGTTTAGACGATTTTGTGCAGTTTAAGAAGGATCTGTGGTAGCAAAAAGAGTTAAGTAAGATAGTTAGAAGCCTGTTAATTGCTGGGGACCCTTCTGAAACTGAGCAAAATCGTCTATCAGTAGTAACGACCAAGTTAAAAGGACGTTCATCTGTACAGAAGGGGTTAAAGCTGTTAATCCATTGCTCTTAGCTGCATTACGGAGTGTTAATGCCTAGGATTTATATGGATTAACCCCTTCTGCAACGGTGACGTCTTTTTAATATCTGGTTACTATTAGACGATTTTGTTCAGTTAAAATAGGGCCTCTAGCAATTAAAAGGCTTTGAACTATCTCACTTAACCCTTTCTACTACCACAGATACTTTTTAAACTGCATAAGATCGTCTTAATTATTTCTAGAATATAAATTGAAAAGACGTCGCCCGTACATAAATGATTAAAGCTGTTAAGCCATTGGGTTTAACTGCATTAGGGAGTGTTAATCCCTAGGTTTTATAAGGATTAAGACGTGTTTTTTATGGATTAAGAGGCGACTGAGAAACACTGGCATTGGTATCTATCGTATGTGTGAATCCGAATGTTGTGATTTTTGTATTATAATAGTTTTAACCCCTTCTGTACCGGCGACGTCTTTTGTATTTGATTTTAGCTAAATTTATACGATTTTATCAAGCTTACGAAGGATGTACGGTAGCTAAAAGGACTAATTGAGGCGGCCTGTAGCCTTGTAATGGGTAGACGCCCTTCCAAAGCTGAATATAATCGTCTAATTGTTGCCAGAATATAATGAAAAGGAAGTGATTGATACTGAAGGGGTTAAAGTTTATTATTACTATGCGGAGAAGGGGGAGGGGGGTCACATACAGTAATTAACCCATGCTGTACCGGTGACTTCTTTAATTATATTCTGACAACAATTAGACGATTTTACTGAGCTTGGGAAGGACGTCTACCAATGATAATGCTACCGGCTATCTCATTTCATCCTTTTAGCTATCACATATCCGTCCTAAGCTTTACAAAATGGTCTAAATGTAGCTGGAATCAAATAATTAAATAAGTCACCCGTACTGCAAGGGTTAAGAATCAGATAATTGATTGTAGTTTTTCTATCAAATGTTTGCACTATCATGAATATATAGCTTATAATCTCGCCTTATGGTCTATCATCGGTCAATAAATACAACCATTATCATAACTACCACCATCACAACCATAATGACAGCTAGTATAACCTCTACCATAACTATCATCTTTTCTACAACTACTATTGAGTCCATTATCATAACTACCACCATCACAACCCTCTTCATCTGTACAACCCCCGACATATACTTCCACAACCATAACTACCATCCATCACATTATTATAACTACCACCGTCACAACCCTCTTCATCTGTACAACCCCCGACATATACTTCCACAACCATAACTACCACCTCTTCTAAAGCTACCATTCATCACATTATTATAACTACCACCATCACAACCCTCTTCATCTGTACAACCCCCAGCATATATTTCCACAACCATAACTACCATCTCTTCTAAAGCTACCATTCATCACATTATATAACTACTACCATCACACCCATTTTCATTGTTATAACCTCCACCATATACTTCCACAACCATAACTACCATATCTTCTATAACTACCATCCATCACATTATTATAACTACCACCATCA
>CM064488.1:46959774-46964774 GCA_032716605.1 Paralithodes platypus
CTCTTTCTCTCTCTCTCTTTCTCTCTCTCTATCTCTATCTCTCTCTCTTATTAAATTCTGTATAATTTAACAAACATACATTAATCGACATACACATTTTTATGCAGAAGATAATTATGCTCTCAAATACTCATGTCACACACACGCACACGCACACACACACACACACACACACACACACACTAATCATATAATCTCTATTGACACATATTCAAACAACAGTACTGTATAATTGAATCATCAATTCACTAGAACACTAGGCACACCCACACACACAACTATATACGCCCACACCAACCCATCCACCAATGCACCCACATACAAAGGTACACACACACACACACACACACACACACACACACACACACACACACACACACACACACACACACACACACACACCTGCACAAAAGGCCCCAATTTCATTATTACTGTGTGTCATGTGTTGTCAGTCTCAGTGATGGATCATGTGTAGCTATTTAACTGTGTGTGTGTTTATATGTGTATGTGTGTGTGTGTTCTTTCTGTGTATATGTTTGTGTGTGTGTGTGTGTGTGTGTGTGTTCTTTCTGTGTATATGTTTGTGTGTGTGTGTGTGTGTTCTTTGTGTATATAATAATAATAATAATAATAAACGGTTTATTAAAAAATGGCAGCCTCATGAGCTGAAAATACACATTTTACAATTTAGTGGAAGAACATGAGATGTACAGATATGAAGATGGTAAGCTCAGTTTACAAAACATAAATAAATAAATACAATAATGATGCAGGTGCAGAATACAAATTATCATAAAATAACCATGAGAGTAAGTGATATACAGTACATATACACTTATTTTACTTACTCATATACAGAACATACATATATACACGTACATACGCACATACATACGCATACATATACATACATATATAAGAACATAAGAACATGCAGTAAGTGTGCACATGTCCGTATACACAAACGCTCACGTATGCACACAAACATACATACATAAAAAAACTGTTTTGGTAGGGTCAGGTGATGAGTTGAAAAGGGTAAAGAGGGTGCGGCATACAAGTCCGTACAGGTAGGGTCAGGTAAAGCCTACTACAATGGGAGGTTAATCCTCGGTAGAGAACAAAACAAGGATATAAACAGTAGAGACAGCTTGGAGGAATTGTAGTATATAGGACATTCTTTAGTGTAGGGGGGTGTGTGTGTGTTCGTTCGTGTGTGTGTGTGTGTGTGTGTGTGTAGTTTTGTTTATGTTTGTGTGTGTCTGTCTCCTAAAAATAGTTATTTTGTGTGTTAGGATCCTATCTCAATGTAATGTATGTATGTAGGTAGGTAGGTAGGTAGGTAGGTATATGTGTGTTTGTTGTGTGTATGTTAGCAGTATTTGAACAGTATTTGTTTATTTTTGCTAGTGAGTGAGTGAAAAGAGAAAAAGTTGCAAATGGTCCTTCCATCAATCAATCAACAGTGGCATACACGGTGACAGATCCCTCCCCCCTACACACACACACACACACACACACACACGCACACGCACACGCACACGCACACGCACACACACACACAGAGAGACCGCACAATATTGTTGTTTTCGGCGCGGGAAGTTCTCGGCTCAGTATGGTGGGTAAAAGTAAATGTCCTATGTAAGTGTATTACCCAGCACAAGAGGCAAGATATTTGGTTCCAACTTCAAGAGGAAATAGGTGGGGAAGATGGTGAATGAAGGTGACGAGGGCGCTGAGGGGGGGAGGGGTGATAAAGGCGGGAGTGACGAATCGGAGGGAGAGCCGGATTTTCCCGGTTTCATGACAACATGGACGACTGAGGACACTGGAAAATTTTGCTACATGCTGTTGAACAAAATCAAGAACTTGGAGGACCGAGTGACCGGCTTGGAGATAGTTAAGAAGGAAATTGTTACAGAGAATGGCGAGTTGAAGAACAGGTTGGAGTTAGTGGAGAGAGAAAAGGCAGTGATAATGACTAGGCTAGACACCAGTATCTCAGAAGGTAAAAATGCTTGGGGCATGACTAGAGACCAAGTGGTAAAAGATTTAGACAGTGTAAGGAAGGCACACAGTGACGAATTCAGGAAGATATTGGATGAACAGAAACAGCAAGATGTTAGGATAAAGGACCAGGTAAAAAGTATGGTTAAGCAAGGCATCCACGAAAACTCTCAGGCCATCCAGGAAGAAAGTCGTAGGGCTAACTGCCTCATAATATCAGGGGTGGAAGAAAAGGAGGAACTAGACTGGACAAAACGAAAAGAGCAGGATGAAGGTCGCATCAACAAGATTCTGGAATCTATTAAAGATGAGGAGGACACCTGGAAGGAGGAAATATCAGACATGTTTAGGCTGGGAAAATATACAAAGGAATACAATAGACTGGTAAAAATCGAATTTAAGTCAAGAAGGACATGTGATGAAATCATGGCAGTAGCAGCTAGGCTAAAAGGGTTAGAGGGTAAGGACAAAATCTACATCAGGCGAGACTTACCAGAAGAAGAGAGAAAGAAGGAGGCTGAACTAAGGAAAACCGCCAAGGAGGAAAATAGCAAGAGGACAGAACAAGAAAAGAATAAGTTTTTTTACGGAGTAAGAAAGGGGAAGATTATGAAACTTTCGGTAAAAAGAAACTAAAAGAAAAAGAGGGTAGGGAACAGACCGCCGCAGATAAGGCGCTTGGAGCAGGTAATGGGGGACTAGAAAGTATAAGGATTCTATATAGCAATGTCGATGGGCTAATCTCTAAGAAACTAGAACTAACAGACTTACTCAATACTAAGAAACCAGAAATAGTATGTCTCACTGAGACAAAACTAAGAGAGGACCTTGATATAAATTTGCTAGGATGGTCTGAATACAGGATTTGGAGGAGGGACAGAAAATTTCGACATGGAGGTGGAGTGTGCATCCTTACTAGGAACGATTTGATTGTGTCTGAGATAAAACTAGAAACTTCAACAGCAGAAGTTTTAGCATTAGAGATTGGTGGAAACGAAAAAATAGTGGTGATAGTAGCGTATGTACCTCCCAAGACGAAGACATGGGGTAAGGAGGAGCATAGCCTAATGCGTAAGGAAACAATTAGTGTGCTAGGAAATATCTTGGCTTCAAAGGATGAAATAGTCATGTGTGGGGACTTTAACTGCAAGGAAGTGAATTGGGAAGATCTTGAAGCCGGAACAGGGGAGGAAAGTTGGGGCTATGAATTTTTAAGTATGGCCATGGAAAATTCTATATACCAACATGTAAAAGAGTCAACAAGAGTAAGGGGAAGTGATCAACCAGCTAGATTGGACCTTCTAGTCACAAGAAGGGAGGAGGAGGTTCAAAGTATTCAGTACCTATGCCCACTAGGAAAAAGCGACCATGCAGTTCTAGACATAGACTTACTATTGAAGTATAATCTACCCACGGGAAGGGAAAAGCACAAGGAAAATCACTGGATGTATTCCAGAACCGATTTCGAAGGACTACGGGATTTTTTCAAGTCACAAAATTGGGATCAGGTGTTATCTGAAAGTGAGGTAGACAAAAAACTCAAGGCATTCATGGAGATCTATGATACTGGTATAAAAACTTTTGTCCCTAAGTACATTAATAAAAGGAAAAAAAGTAATCGCAAAGTATGGTTTAACCGCGAATGTAGGCAAGCACAGGAAGCAAAAAACAAAGCCTGGAAAAAGATGAGAAACTGGGATTCGGAAGATAACAGGCAAAAGTATTAAGAGGAGAGAAACAAATACACAGAAATGAGGAGGAGGTCAGAGGCAAACCATGAGAAAGGGATAGTGGAGAACTATGAAAAGAATCCAAAAATATTTTTTAAAGTTCGTAAACGGCAAAAGGAAGATAAAAGCCACGATCGTAAAGATTAAAAGTGGAAACAGAATCATAGAAGAGGATACAGAAATTGCTGAAGAACTAAATAGAAACTTTGCATCAGTATTTACAAAAAAGGAGAATTCATTGCACCAGAAACCAATGAGATAGGTACAGAGGAAATGCCGGAAGTCACATTTAACAGACCAGAGCTCATAGACAAAATGAGTAAGGTGGATCCAAACAAAGCCGCCGGACCGGACGGAGTATCAGGCTGGATTATTAAAGAAAATGCCAAGGAACTGAGTATACCGTTATATGATATAATGACCAAATCATTGGACACAGGGATAGTACCTACAGAATGGAAAAGAGCAAACATTATTCCTATATTTAAGGGAGGAAGCAGAGATAAACCACTGAACTATAGACCTGTATCACTATTGAGCATCCTCATAAAGATTCTGGAAGAATTAATAAGGGACAAATGGGTGAACTACCTGGAATCCAAAAGATTAATTACTGACCGACAATTTGGATTCAGAGGAGGCAGATCATGTGTAAGCAACTTGTTGAGTTTTTTACTCTAGAGTAATAAACACAGTGGACCAGAGGGAAGGATGGGTAGACTGTGCCTACCTAGACTTTAAAAAGGCATTTGACAAAGTTCCACACAAGAGATTGCTGTGGAAATTAAAACATGAGGGAAAAGTAGGAGACAAACTGCTGAAATGGATGGAGAGCTACCTTAGCGGAAGACAGATGAGAACAACAGTAAGGGGGAAATCGCCAAACTGGACTAAAATTACGAGTGGAGTACCACAAGGATCTGTCCTAGCCCCAATCATGTTTCTAATATTTGTAAATGACTTACCTGAGGGACTAACAAGCTACATGAGCATGTTTGCGGACGATGCTAAGCTGCTTAAAACGATCAGAACCCAGGAGGATTGCCTTGAGCTCCAAGCAGATTTGCAAAAAGATCCATGAATGGAGCATCAAATGGAATATGGAGTTCAATGCAGGGAAGTGTAAGACTCTAGAAATGGGTAAAAGCAAGTACAGACCTAGAAAAGATTATAAACTAGGAAACGAAGTGATTCCCAAAGCAGAAAAAGAAAAAGACTTGGGGATAGAATTTAAGGATAACATGTCTCCAGAAAGCCACGTAA
>CM064488.1:46969774-47017960 GCA_032716605.1 Paralithodes platypus
GAGATTATAGATGGTGAAAACTTAAGAAAAAAAGAGCTTCGATAATAAGAAAGAAAAACGAAAGAAAAAAGTGAAAATAAGAGAGAATAAAGATACAATATTGGATGTGTTAAAATGAGGTGAACCAAAAGTCTAGTTGTTTCATGGTGTGCTAAATTGGACTCTAAAATCAACTTTGCATAAATTTGCATTCTGATACGGGTTGAGAATATTATTTTGCACTAGAAGAAACATTCTTTTCTTTTCGCTTGCTTACTTACACACAGACACACTTACACAGACGAACGGACAGGCAGAAACGCACACGCAGACAGATACAGAGTGAAATGTACACACACACACGTATACAGACATGCAGAAACACACAAACGCATGTACAGACACATAACCAGACGCACATGCATGAGTATAGCCACACATACACATACGCACATACATACACATAAACAGACACAAACACAGTCAGGTAGACACACATACCTTCATAGATACACACAACAGGCGAACTAACACACACATACACTGTATAATGACACATATGAACGAATAGATACACACACACACACACACACACCTCGCATACCTCGTATTCACCTCCCCACATGCCTCTCTCCCACCTCTCCCTGTAGTGCATACCTCTCTCTCACCTCTCCCTGCAGTGCATACCTCTCTCTCTCTCTCTCTCTCTCTCTCTCTCTCTCTCTCTCTCTCTCTCTCTCTCTCTCTCTCTCTCTCATTTTCCTTTCATAAATTATTTAGTTTATCTATGCTATTCCCTTTATTATTCTAATTTTCACCCTCTCTCTCTCTCTCTCTCTTTTTTCCTTTCATAAATTATTTAGTTTATGTATGCTATTTCCTTTATTATTCTCATTTTTTTTTCTCTCTCTCTCTCTCTCTCTCTCTCTCTCTCTCTCTCTCTCTCTCTCTCTCTCTCTCTCTCTCTCTCTCAGCAGACTTTCTCACTTCCCTCACCTAGTGGTGCTAATTAATTTTCACGTTCGCTTCTTGTTAAGCTTTGTGAAATGTTCCTCGTTCGTTTCCAGTTCAATCATTTAACAGTTATAATAATTTCCACATATATGTTTATTTCCACATATATGTTTATTTCCACATGTTTATTTCCACATTATGTTTATTTCCACATATATGTTTATTTCCACATATATGTTTATTTCCACATGTTTATTTCCACATATATGTTTATTTCCACATATATGTTTATTTCCACATGTTTATTTCCACATATATGTTTATTTCCACATATATGTTTATTTCCACATATATGTTTATTTCCACATGTTTATTTCCACATATATGTTTATTTCCACATATATGTTTATTTCCACATATATGTTTATTTCCACATGTTTATTTCCACATATATGTTTATTTCCACATATATGTTTATTTCCACATATATGTTTATTTCCACATATATGTTTATTTCCACATATATGTTTATTTCCACATATATGTTTATTTCCACACATATGTTTATTTCCACACATATGTTTATTTCCACATATGTTTTACATTTATATAAGATTGTTTATTAAATATTTGTTAATCTCTCTATCTACAAATAGTAAAGGGATATTTTCAGGATATATATCAATAACTTAAAAATAATAACTTCTCTAGCTGGCGTTATTTAATCAACATACCTCTACCTAATTAACCTTATTAAAGACAAATATTTATATCAATTTGGCCTTATCAAATCAAAATACCTGTTTATTATTGGCCATATTTAATCAAAATACATATATGTAGTTGGTCTTATTAAATCAAAATACCCCTAATTGAACTTATTAAATAAAAATGCCTCTATTTAATTAGCCTTGTTAAATCAAAATATCTCAATTTATTTGGCCTTATTAAATAAAAATACCTGTATCTAATTGACCGTATTAAATCAAAACACCTGCCTCTAATTGACTTTATTAAATCAAAATACTTGTTTATATGTGGCCTTATTAAATAAAATTACCTTTATCCAATTGGCCTTATTTAAACAAAATACCTGTTTTAATAAATACAATTCTTCGCCTCTATCCAATTGGCCTTATTAAAACAAAATACCTGTCTCTAATTGGTCTTATTAGTTATCCTCAGTGTTCCAGATATTCCAAGCTCTTCATTATTCCAACCGGCATTCTTGGCCAATTAAGCATTAATTACTGAACCCCAACCCTCATTTAATACTAGCTCAGCCGACGTTATGGGTGTTATTGTGGTGCTTATAATTATTATGGTTATCATTATTGCTATTCTTATTATTATTATTATTATTATTAATATTATTATTATTTGTATAATCATTATTATTATTTGTATTAACCCTTTCAAGCTCCAATACGCGTTATTGTTTTGTTTCTGGCTACTATTAGACGATTTTATTCAGATTAGTAACGGTATATGGAAGTCAGAGGGTTGATTGAGATAGTATTTACCCTATTAATACCCAGAGATACTTCCTAAGCTGCATAAAATCGTCTAATGATAGCCAAAATAAACTGCTAAAACGCGTCAGAGCTTCAAAGGGTTAATATTATTGAGTGGTATTGTTGTGCTTGCCAATTTTGATAAATCAATTTGTAGTTTGCCCCCTATACTAAACAAAAGGCTCCCCAGATCCCCTTCGAATATCAAACTCATCTTAATTTGTACATTTGTTCGGTGGAAAAATAGCTGAATGGGATAAAACCTCTTAAAATTCCTGGCTATATGGAGCCAAACCTATTTAAATGACTTACCATACAACAAAATTATATTCCCAGCTCTTCATCACTGCAGCAGCGTACATTCTTGGCCAATTAAACATTATTATAATTACTGAACCCTCACACTACACACACCCCTCACTTAATGATAATGTCCACTTAATTAACACTTAGTCATTATGGGGATTATTATGGTGTTTATTATTATTACAATTATTATTATTATTATTATTATTATTATTATTATTATTATTTGTTGATTGTTTTGGTGTTGGTTGTGATGATAAGGTTAGTGATATTAAGTTTAAGGGGTGATGTTTATTTTTTTCTGGACCCCCTTCTCCCTCATGTTTAGCCCCAGGAGTTTTAAGATTTTAAGATGTTCGGCCCATTAGTTTGGCTTTTTTATTTAAACCTTTCGCCCATTTCTCGTCAATATTAAGACATTTCGTATTCTTTAGGTGTTGCTTTTTTTTCTGGCAATCAATAGGGATCCTGTAATTAATGAGGGACATTCGACGGGATATTAATCTAAAAAAAAAAAAAAAAAAAAAAATATATATATATAGAAGAGGGATCTTCGGGATGTATTTTTATTTTTAGTCTGATGGAGGTCTAGGGAGGAAACTAAACAAAATAACATATAAATGAAATAACCGACCAAAAGACTACCCTTCCCCCCTTAAGTGCTAATGGTAGGAATCAAAAGAGTCATACTCCGAGACAATTGGTTTTAGGGAACGTGGAGTCAAACCTAGAGCGTTGAAATCCTTTGTGTATATTATTGCGACTTTATATATATATATATAATCTCTCATGATCTATGTGTATGTTTGTATGTAATTATGTATGTATGTACAATAGATATGTATTTGTATATATCTATCTTTCTAAATATCTAGCTAGCTTGCAAGCAATTTGGTAAAGATGCATTTTTATATTGCTAATTAATGAATACAGCTAAACACATCCACATATCGCATACGTACCAACACATTCAACAACATGAAATAATATAAAGCCAAACTATAAAACACCTCATCATTTACATGTGGGTGGTAGCCCGCCGCGAAAGGCAAGAGAGAAGCGGGGAAAAAGGTGTGAGTGAATTCAATTATGCTCAGCACTTCTCAAGGGAACCCACCTCGCTTTTTTTGTTATATCTTTCTCTCCCTCTCTCTCTTTGGCTTGTATCCATTCGGCCCCATTCAGCCTACTGTTTTAAGACGTTTACCCCCATCCAGGTGTCAATATTTTCCTGGCGAGCGTTAGCGAGCCAGCATATATATATTCTTGTTTTGACAGCAAGCTAAATTTGTAAGTTTTTCGATAGAAGAATGTCTCCGGCGAAGCAGGATTTCTCCATACAATGCTGGCTCGCTATCGCTCGCCTGGAAGAAATCGACACCTGGATGGGGATAAACGTCTTAAAAGAGTTGGCTGAATGGGGCCGAATGGATACAAGCCAGGAAAAGAGACAAAAGGAGAGAAAGATAAAACAAAAAAGCCGGTGACCCCCCTCAAGACTGCAATCTCTTTGTACTAATTTTGTTTCGCAGGCCAAACGCATTTCCTCCGGTGCGGCCCTAGCATACGAATACTAGAGTGCGGGGAAGATAAGAAATTCACCAGTATATTCTGATGGGCGTTTCGTGGTCTGACCGAGGGAGAGGAGGAGAGTGGTCGGAATTGGTCTGATGTGAAAGAAGCGATGAATGATACAGTATATTGCTCGAGTCTCGCCATTTCTCTTCCACACGAATATATATAAAAAAAGCGATGAATGATATATAATTTACTGACATATTGCTTGAGTCTCGGCATATATTAACCACACGAATATATGTAAAGTAAGCGATGAATGATATATAATTTACTGACATATTGCTTGAGTCTCGGCATATATTAACCACACGAATATATGTAAAGTAAGCGATGAATGATATATAATTTATTGACATATTGCTTGAGTCTCGGCATATATTAACCACACGAATATATGTAAAGTAAGCGATGAATGATATATAATTTATTGACATATTGCTTGAGTCTCGGCATATATTAACCACACGAATATATGTAAAGTAAGCGATGAATGATATATAATTTACTGACATATTGCTTGAGTCTCGGCATATATTAACCACACGAATATATGTAAAGTAAGCGATGAATGATATATAATTTATTGACATATTGCTTGAGTCTCGGCATATATTAACCACACGAATATATGTAAAGTAAGCGATGAATGATATATAATTTATTGACATATTGCTTGAGTCTCGGCATATATTAACCACACGAATATATGTAAAGTAAGCGATGAATGATATACAATTTACTGACATATTGCTTGAGTCTCGGCATAATTATATCTTCCACACGAATATATGTAAAATGAGCCGTAAATTATATATACTTAAATGACATATTGCTCGAGTCTCGGCATATATTTCCCACACATGAATATAACAACAAAGCATAATAGTTGGAGTAAGTTTGGTTTCTTCTAAATTTGCATAACCACTCATGCTATAGCTAATTTAAGGCACGTTGCATATTTCCTACTGGAGCAAATAGCAATATATCATAGAATGTAAAGAAAAGGTGAAATATCTACAACATATTCTGAAGTGCGAGAGAGGCGGAGAAATTGGTGAATGTAAATTGAATGAAGTGCAGCACGAGTTTCTGTCGAGCTATTTAAGGGGGGTCACCGTTTTTTTTTTTATCTTTATCTCCTTTTCTCTCTTACCCTGGCTTTTATCCATTCGGCCCCATTCAGCCAACCGTTTTAGGACGTTTATCCCCATTCAGGTGTCGGTTTCTTTCTGGCGAGCGATAGCGAGCCAGCAATGTATAGAGAAATCCGGCTTTGCCGGATAATTTTTTTTTATCGAAAAATTTACAAATTTAGCTTGATGTCAAAACAAAATATATATATGCTGGCTCGCTACCGCTCTCCAGGATATTCTGAAGTGCGAGAGAGACGGAGAAATTGGTGAATGTTAAGGGGGGATGGGCAGGTTTTCTGGACCACATGTTTCTCCCTCATGTTTAGCCCCATTAGTTTTCAGATGTTGAAGATGTTTGCCCCATTAGTTAGTCGATTTTAAGACCTTTCGCCCCATTTCTTCGCCAATATTTAGACCTTTCGTGCTATTTAGGTGTCGATATATATATTTTTCACGAGATAATTATATATATATATATATTGTATATATGAGTATCCAGCACAATCTGAAGTATTTGAATTAATACGATGGGAGTTTGTGGAGCAGGGTCGATATTGGCAAATAGTAAAACGAGTGATAATTATACTGTACAGTCAATATCAAGAGTTCGTCGACAACTTTGAGGACCATGTGTATGATATTATATTAGGAACACATTAAACACACACAAAAGGAAAAGTGATAATAACTTGACATGACTCGGTTTATGAGATAGGTATATTCAGTATAATTATATTAACCTGAGAATGATGATGTTTTTTCATATATATTTAATAGTGCCACCATGCGAAAGTCGGAATGGAGTAGAGGTTATAAGAAAAAACCTAACCCCCCCCCAAAAAAAAAATAAAAAAAATAAAAAAATAAAATAAAAAAATAAAATAAAAATAAAAAATAAACTAACGGGGCTGAACATGAGGGAGAAGGGGGTCCAGAACACCCCCTGAATATTTCACTGCATCATATTGTCTGGCCTGTCATGAGCGGAAAAGAAATATTTTAGTGGACAGTTGTAATTCAAAGCGAGTAATATTACATTTTTTCGCCGGAGAATGCAGCATTATATCATATTATGTTGTCACGGTGTATGTTGTATGATGGAAGAGGAGAGTACTTTATTGCGCTCACATAAATAAAAGGCGTGTATAGTGAGGAGGATAATACTATAAAAAGTATTTCTAAAAGGCGCTACCCTGGCCTTCTTTCAACCCCGTTTATTTATTTATTTATTTTTCAAGGTGGCACTAATAAAAAAAAAAAAAAAATAGATAAATAAATACAATACAATAAAAAAAGGGGTAGGGAGAAAAACAACTTTATAATTTCCAGGGTATTATTTATCAGTTAGTTACCAGCTGGGCCATAGAAGTAATAATCCTCTGCAGTTAGCCATGTATGTGATTTACCGTAGTCCCTTCTCAAGTAGTTTTGTAATAGGTCTCACTACACTTATTCATTTTTCTCTGCTGTGGAACGATGAATATTCGTGAATGATCAACGAATTTATTGTTCTTGTAGATCAGAGAGACGGGTGGATAAGACAATTTTATATTTTGAGATACTGAGCTGATTTTATTTGTATTGATATTGTCTACAGATAGTCCTGTGACACCTGTTAGCCAAAACTGCATACCCAAATCTGAGAAACCCACGCCGACGTAGGTTTAACATGTAGGCTGGTCGCCCTACTGTTTCTGTTCCTTGCAAGTTATTCCCTCTAAGTCACTCCGATTCCAAGCCTCCTCACTCTATTCTTCCATCTTCTCCTTGGTCTACCCTTTCCTTGTTCTTCCCTTTCATTTGATTTACACAGTTGCCCACGTGAGTCCTATTCCTCTCCGTGATCTTATACATAGCCTAATATACATAGACCTAATGCGCATGATTGAATTACGAATGTAGTTTCTTATTCAGTGGGTAACTCATCTAATTATTCAACTGATAATACAAAGGAACCACACTCGCAATTTCATACTATTTTTACTCTCATACATATGATCACGACGAGGAACAGAACTTATGTGGGCAACTGTACATCCATTTTTTTTTTTACAATATTTCATTAACCCTTTGAGTACCAGCGACGTGTGTAATATTATATTCTAGCTGTATTTAGACGATATTATGCAGCTTAGGAAGGATCTATGGTAGTTGAAAGGGTTGGTTGAGATAGTTAGAAGCCTTAATAATGCTAGAGGTCCTTCCTAAGCTGAAGAAAATCGTCTGATAGTTGCCAGAATATGATACAAAGGACGTCCCTGGTACTGAACGGGTTAATTGCTTTCTTCCTTTACAGCATCAATAGTGTCATCAAGTTGTAAACAAACAATATAGTCCATTCATAATAGGTAGGCCAGAAACCGTGACCTCTAACCTCTGTAACTCGCGAAGGGCTGGAGATAATGGGCTGTAAATTTCTACATCTATTCTCTGGCTGACTCTTCCCAAATGTTGGAAATAATAGCTCGATTACTCTATTAGTTTTTTAGGTATAGAAGGTAGTGGTCAAGTTTTTTTTGGCCTATTTATGATGGATAGGGTATAGTAATGTAGAGTTATTTGACCGCTTTCAGTGCAATGCTAATACGATATCAAATTACATAATTTTTCTTTCACTATATATGAGTCACAGCATTATATATTTTTGTCCCTAATAATAATCTAGCAAGCAATTACTAATATACCAAAATGTTCAATATATATTATCAGTCACAGCATTATATATTTTTGTCCCTAATAATAATCAAGAAAGCCATTAATAATATACCAACATATTCAATATATATTATCAGTCACTATCTATCTATCTATCTATCTATATACTCAAGCCCAATCCCCACTTCTCCTATAGTTTTTTGTTATATTTGTTTTGTTATCAGTCACAGCATTATATATTGTTGTCGCGGAACCATAAACGCAATAACTAGCCAATACTCCCCAACCAATGAACACGCAGAGAGGAGATGCGTCCCAATTAAGGGGAGGCAGACCGTTTTTCTGGACCCCCTTCTCCCTAATGTTTAACCCCACTAGTTTTAATATTATAAGACGTTCGAACGCCCATTAGTTTGGCGATTTTAACACCTGTCGCCCCATTTCGTTGTCAATTTTAAGATCTTTCGTGTCATTTAGGTGTCGATTTGTTCCTGGCGAGCAATAGCGAGCCTGCAATTTTAAGAGGAATCGGCCTGCGGCCGGGACATTTTTCTACCGAAAATGTACACATTTATCTTGAAGGAGGATCTAGTTTTTTTTTAAGCTTGATGGAGGTCTAGGGAGGAAACTAAAAAAATATACGATTAAATGAATTAATAGACCAAACAAACGGTCGGTCTCCCCTTAAAAAGAGCCGATGAATAAAACATACACACATGCAAATAGTTCGGTCGGTCGTAATTCACCAAACTCGTCGAAAGTGAATAAATATCCCCCGTGTCTGTCTATATAAATAGGAAACGTAAACAATACCTCTCTCTCCTCTCTCTCTCTCTCTCTCTCTCTCTCTCTCTCTCTCTCTCTTTCTCTTTCTCTTTCTCTCTCTCTCTCTCTCTCTCTCTCTCTCTCTCTTTTTTTATATCTATCTATCTATATCTATTTTTCTATGTGGATGAGGGAGACACAAGGCAGAACTGCCTGTGACTGAGTGTCTCACCCAGAGTTGACAGAGTGACAGGGCCGAAATAAAGGGACGTTCGAGCCAAAAAATATATCTATCTATCTATCTATATCTCTATCTATCTATATATATATATATATATATATATATATATATATATATATATATATATATATCTATCTATTTGTATATTTAGGCATGTTTTTACCCATGGAGACTTTAGTGAAGGGGTCGTTTAGACGATTTTATGAAGCTTAGGAAGGATCTATGGTAGCTAAAAGGATGAACTGATATAGTCTGTAATCTCTTATCGGGTAGACATCCTTCCTAAGCTGAATAACATCGTCTAATAGTTTCCCAGAATACATTGAAAAGGATGACACCGGTACTGAATGGGTTAATGGAGACGATACGCCCCTCCCCTTTCTATATAGACACTTTATTAAACAGATGGAATGGCGGGCGACATTTCGACATTTTTATTTTGCAGTTATTTTGCCCATATTAGTACTTACGAAAATTAACTTCAATCCATTTTTTTGGTGATAGTTTATAGGCAGTAAGATCTATTTTGTTTAATAAAATAATAACTCTAGTTCAATTATGGCTATATGTAACTTAATCTGACATTTATTTATATTTTAAGACATTCACCCCATTAGTTTGGCGATGTTAAGACATTTTGTGCCCTTTAGGTGTCGATTTTTTCCTGGCAAGCATTAGCAATCCTTCAATTTAAGAGCTAAATTACAAACCACAAAATTAATAAATAAAATTAATATATAAATTAATTAAATATTTAACAAACATATAAACATTTCCCCTTAGATAATGAAATTCCACTCACACTATTCACAAACACTTCGCTTACACACATATACACCCACAGATCCAAGCACACACCCACACCCACACACCCACTGCAGACTAACTTTTCCCGCCAAAAACGCTGGCAAAAATAAACAAAACTTAGGCGCCAAAGCCACGTCCAATTGTTTTTCCTGGAGGCCCTGTAGTAAAGGGGATATAGGTCAATTTCTGGGGTTATTGTCATCTTTATATAACCTTGATAACTTAACACTATCTGGTCCATCGTCGTGTGGGTTAGTATGATTTGTTGTTTAATTATTATTGAGAATTTGTTGTTTAATTATTATTGAGGATTTGTTGTTTAATTATTATTGAGAATTTGTTGTTTAATTATTATTGAGGATTTGTTGTTTAATTATTATTGAGGATTTGTTGTTTAATTATTATTGAGGATTTGTTGTTTAATTATTATTGAGGATTTGTTTAATTATTATTGAGGATTTGTTGTTTAATTATTATTGAGGATTTGTTGTTTAATTATTATTGAGGATTTGTTGTTTAATTATTATTGAGGATTTGTTGTTTAATTATTATTGAGGATTTGTTTAATTATTATTGAGGATTTGTTGTTTAATAATTATTGAGGATTTGTTGTTTAATAATTATTGAGGATTTGTTGTTTAATTATTATTGAGGATTTGTTGTTTAATTATTATTGAGGATTTTGTTTGTTTTTACCTGATTCGAACACTGTATTATAGTTTGTCCCTAGGCTAACAAAGACGCCTTCCCAGACTTTCTGCAAACTAAGGAAAAATACCCACCTAGACCACCTTCAAGGTAAATTTGTAAGTTTTTCGATGAAAAATGACCTGGTCGAAGGCCGATATCTTAGTTTTAGGTTAGCTATCGCTTGCCCAGAATATAATCGACACCTGAATGGGTTGAAGCGTCTTATTATCGCCAAACTAATATGATGAAATGCTTTAAAATATCCAAACTAATGGAGCGAAACAGGGGAGGTTAAAAAGACCTCCTTATGACCAAATAAGATTAATTAATATACTATAGTATAGCATTGAAGAAGACAACTTTATAACAGACACTGTTGGTACATCATTTAACTAGTTTAGTGCCATCAAATTTATATTTATTTATTCTGACCCTCACTATACAATTTTGATTAACTCTTTACTGTAACGCTATATCACATTATTGTTGGTTACATGTAGGCGATTTTTTGCAGATTGGGAATTATTTTAGGACTCAAAGGGGTATACACTATCTCAATCTGAATTTTAGCTCCTACAAATTCTGTAAGTTCGTTAAGGGGTTAGTGGCCTTTTTTTTTTTTTTTTTTTTTTTTTTCGGTAGAAAAAATTCCCGGCCTAAGGCCGGTTCCTCTTATAATTACAGGCTCGCTTTCGCTCGGTAGGAAAACATCGACACCTAAGTGGCACGATAGGTCTTAAAATTGACAACGAAATAGAGCCAAAGGTGTTCAACGCCAAACTAATGGGCCGAACGTCTTGAAATGTCAAAACTAATTGGGCTAAACACGAGGGAGAAAGGGTTCCAGAAAAACGTCCCCTCTCCCCTTAATCATTGTAATGATAACCCATAATAAGGCCAAATGGTGTCACCCTATGCACAAATTATTAAGGGGGATGGTTGGCTTTCCTGGCCCCCCTTCTCCCTCATGTTTAGCCACATTAGTTTTCAGATGTTAAGACGTTTGATCCATTATTTTGGCGATTTTAAGACCTTTCACCCCTGACTTTGCCAATGTTAAGACCTTTCGTGCCAATTAGGTGG
Organism: Paralithodes platypus; assembly: GCA_032716605.1. Taxonomy (NCBI): domain Eukaryota; kingdom Metazoa; phylum Arthropoda; class Malacostraca; order Decapoda; family Lithodidae; genus Paralithodes; species Paralithodes platypus. The sequence goes on from CM064488.1 coordinate 46,981,480, forward strand.
CGAATTTATTTTCTGGCGAGCGATAGCCTGCCTGTAATTTAGGAGGGAGAGGCCTTCGGCCGGGCCAATATTTTACCGAAAAATGTACACATTTATCTAGAAGGGAGCTCTTGGGGATGTATTTTTAAGCTTGATGGAGGTCTAGGGAGGAAACTTTAAAAAAAAAAAAAAAAAAAAAAAAAAGTAAATAATAATAATATATATATAGACAAATCGACCAATGTATAAACCCTCCCCCCCCCCACTAAGATTCAGAAATACCTATAGTAATTGGGGGGGTTATGAAGTATCTTGAGGAACTTCATCATAATGGTAAGGAAATATATCTCATTTTGGCCAACATTAGACTGTTCTATTCAGCTGAGGAAGAAGCTCGCATAGTCAATATGTGTGTGCTTGTGTGGGCCGGGCGGGTAGTGGTAGTAATAATAATAATCGGTTTATTTCAAGCCGGCAGCCAATGGGGCTGAACATACACAAACTTAACCTAGATCTTATCCTAAGGGATCAACAGACTGATCCTGGCTGCTAACGAAAGCGCCTACATACCCCCCGAGGGAGTAGGACGTGGGCAGGAGACTTTGTGGGTCCCCCGAGACGAACGGTCCGTCCAGACCTTTGCCTTCACGGCCAGGGAAAGTTTTTGAGAGAACTTCCCCTGCCGGCGCGTGGAATCAAACTACCGACACCAGAGCTAGGGCTCCCAATACACTGTACTAAGCGCGCTCGGCCACCATGACCGTAAAAAGTGGTGTGTGTGTGTGTGTGTGTGTGTGTGTGTGTGTGTGTGTGTGTGTGTGTGTGTGTGTGTGTGTGTGTGTGTGTGTGTGTGTGTGTGTGTGTGTGTGTGTGTGTGTGTGTGTGTGTGTGTGTGTGTTACTGGTATACTGGTAGGTAATGAACTTAGTACTTAGGGATTCGAATCAAAATAATCCAAACAATAAAATATATGCATGTCGCTAGATTTTTGTGAAAGAGACGACAATAACGGCTCCGAAATATTCATCCGGTAACATAGTCCCCAGGGATTCGAACCACAGCTTTTCAGATTAAAACTTGGTGCAGCTATCACTACACCACTGTGGTGGATGGCAAGGGATTTGTGGGAGAGGGTATTGTATTTTTGTTATGGATTATTTTTACCTATAGGACAAGATATGGATTTAACCCCTTGAGGATTATGACGCATTTAGACAGTTTATTATGGCTATCATTACAGTTTTATATAGCTTAAGAAGGATCTGTGGACATTAAAAGGGTAAAGACTATCTCAATCAACTCTCTGACTTCCATATACCCTTCCTAATCTGAATAAAGTCGTCTAATAATAGCCAGAAAACAAAATAAGTGAGTCATCGATGGTCAGAGAGGTTACAAACCTACATTTGCTAAACGGCGGCATCCAAGATCAACAGGCAGATACAGTAAGGAATTTAAGGGGGATGGTTAATTTTTTGGTCGATTTTTCATTTATATATATATATTTTTTTAGTTGCCTCCCTAGACTTCCATCAAACTTATAATAACCCCAAGATCCCCCTTCTAGATATATTTGTACATTTTTCGGTAGAAAAATTACAGGCTCGATATTGCTCGCCAGGAAAACAATGACACCTAAATGACTCGAAAAAGTCTTAATATTGACACAGAAAAGGGGCGAAAGGTTACGGGCCGAACGTCTAAAATTCTGAGAACTAGTGGGGCTAAGCATGAGGGAGAAGAGGGGCCCGAAAAGCGGACCACCTCCCCTTAAATTACATTAGTGAACCCTGGCAAGATTTGTTTATTCTTTTTATTTCCGCAAAACTCCAAATGTAGCCACCAATCAAAGTAATCGGACAACACAATCCGGGCATACATCTGCTGTGAATGCGCCTATTGTTCCCTGCATCCCCGGTGATATGTGGTGCAGATTAAGGGGAGATGGGCCTTTTTTTGGGGTCTATTAATTAATGTATTCCTTTATTTCTTAGTTTCTTTGCTATACCTCCCTCAAACTTAGAAAACACCCCTTAGACCACCCCTCAAGATAAATGTGTAAATGTTTCGGTAGAAAAATTTCCCGGCCGAAGGCCGGTGCTTCTTATAATGACAGGCTCACTGTCGCTCGCCAGGAAAATATAGACACCTTAATGGCACTATATGTCTTATATTAACATCAAAATGGAGCTAAAGGTGTTAAAATCGCCAAAGTAATGGGGCGAACGTCTTAAAATGTCAAAGCTAATGGGACTAAACACGCGGGAGAAAGGGGTCTAGAAAAACGGCTCATCTCCCGTCCTGTTGTTCTGTTGTAATATTGACAATTTTAAAGCCTGGTAATATCCTGGGGTATAAATTGGAAGTCTGGTGTTCGAATTCCATTGGTAGGTGGTGGATGCTATTGAATTATTATAAAACACACACCCATACATACACGCATACATCAACACACACACAGTCATCCACAAACCACACATCATTACATAGTAAAACCAAACAAACACAGTAAACACACACACATACATACCACACACCAAACAAACACAGTACACACACACACACACAAACCACACACCAAACATACATAGTACTCACATACAAACCACACACCAAACATACATAGTACACACATACAAACCACACACCAAACATACATAGTACACACATACAAACCACACACCAAACATACATAGTGCACACATACAAACCACACACCAAACATGCATAGTACACACATACAAACCACACACCAAACATACATAGTACACACATACAAACCACACACCAAACACACACAGTACACACATACAAACCACACACCAAACATGCATAGTACACACATACAAACCACACACCAAACATGCATAGTACACACATACAAACCACACACCAAACATACATAGTACACACATACAAACCGCACACCAAACATACATAGTACACACATACAAACCACACACCAAACATACATAGTACACACATACAAACCACACACCAAACATACATAGTACACACATACAAACCACACACCAAACATACATAATACACACATACAAACCGCACACCAAACATACATAGTACACACATACAAACCACACACCAAACATACATAGTACACACATACAAACCACACACCAAACATACATAGTACACACATACAAACCACACACCAAACATGCATAGTACACACATACAAACCACACACCAAACATACATAGTACACACATACAAACCACACACCAAACATACATAGTACACACATACAAACCACACACCAAACATACATAGTACACACATACAAACCACACACCAAACATACATAGTACACACATACAAACCACACACCAAACATACATAGTACACACACACAAACCACACACCAAACATACATAGTACACACACACAAACCCACACACCCACATACATAAGTACACACATACAAACCCACACACAAACATACATAGTACACACATACAAACCACACACCAAAATACATAGTAACACACACCAAACCACACACCAAACATACATAGTACACACACACACAAACCACACACCAACCATACATAGTACACACACAACAAAACCACAAACCATGATAGTACAAGACCATACAAACCACACACCAAACAAACACAGCACACACACACATACAAACCACACACCAAACAAACACAGCACACACACACACAAACCACTCACACAGACAAACCACTCACGAAACACACTACACACATACCACTCACCAACCATAGTACACTACTACACACACACACACAATCCACACACCAAACAAACAAACCACACACACACACACAAACCACTCACACAGACAAACCACTCACGAAACACAATAGTCACACACATACCACTCACCAACCATAGTACACTACTACACACACACACACACACACACACAAACCACTCACGAAACACAATAGTCACACACATACCACTCACCAACCATAGTACACTACTACACACACACACATACACCACATAAACACAGTACACACACACACCCACAGTACACACACACTATATCAATAATATTAATAACTCCCTAATCACCGCATTTCACGCTCTATGTTTTACAATATCAATTATAAACTAAAAACAAAACCCCACCTGGGAATCAACCACTACAGTATGTCCCTTTGATGACGTGTAGCTTCGTGTGTGTGTGTGTGTGTGTGTGTGTGTTAAAAGATTTATTATTTTGTGTATGTGTGCATTTGACTGTGTGTGTGTATGTGTGTGACTGTGTGCATTAGAGTGTGTGTGTGTGTGTGTGTGTGTGTGTGTGCGCGGCTGGATTTGCTAGCGCATTAGTGTGAAAATTTGGTAATGTACTGTATGTGTGTACAGCATGTGAGTATATGTGTGGTGTGTTTGTATATGAATGACTACAGTATGTGATGATGCGTGCGTATATGTGTGTGTGTGTGTGTATTTGTGTGCGTGCGTGCGTGGTTGGTTAGGTAGCAGTGGTTAGGTGTATATGTGTGGAGAGAGAGAGAGAGAGAGAGAGAGAGAGAGAGAGAGAGAGAGAGAGAGAGAGAGAGAGAGAGCTAGAGAGAGAGAGGAGAGAGAGGAGAGTACAAAGGAGTACAAAGGAGTACAAAGGAAATCAAGCAACAACAGATCTAGTGACCCTTCTAGGTTGCTTGTCCTCCAAAACACTGAGGATCAAGTGTCCAAACAGTGGTTTAGAGTGGGTAAGGGAACAGTGGAAAGGGAATTACTGCCCTGGAACTAATGTTCGTGGCAGGATTAGGAAGTTAGTAGGGGACAGATGGGTTAGTAACTGAGGGGGGGATAAAATAAAGTTATTCATTTACAAACGCAGTCAGTCGCGGGTTTGATGCGAGATATTTGTCTAGGCGGAGTTAAATGAATCAACGGTGATGCAGTCTAGAGAGAGAGAGAGAGAGAGTGAGCTAGAGAGCTGTTGTAAGAGGCTCGAAACATATTAGCCCATTACTGAGACGGTAGAAGAAAAAGAGGAAGAGGAGGAAGAAGAGAGGGAAGAAGAAGAGGAGGAGGAGGGTGAGTAGGGATGATAGAAGAAGAGGACGTAGAGGAATGGATAAACAGTGAGAAGGAGGAGGAATAAGAGGACAATGAGAAATACATAAATAAACGCCTAGGAAAAGAAAAATATGAACAAACAAAACTAGAGATAATATAAAAACAACAAAAGAAGAAATAAGAAATAGGAAGTTTTAGAAAAAAATATCAATAAGAATGAGAAGCATAGGAGAGAGAGAGAGAGAGAGAGAGAGAGAGAGAGAGAGAGAGAGAGAGAGATGAAAGAGAAAATAGTGAAATGAACGAACCCTGTTCTATATTCTACTCACTCGACTACTCTCATCTCTCTCTCTCTCTCTCTCTCTCTCTCTCTCTCTCTCTCTCTCTCTCTCTCTCTCTCTCTCTCTCTCTCTCTCTCTCCTTACCTAATATCGTTCCTATCTCAGTTCGAAACCTTATCATAACTTTTTCGTTATCTTCTGCCCCCTCCCTCTCCCCCTTTTATCTCTACTTTCCTTCCTTTCTTTCTTCCTCCTTCTCCTTCCGTCTCTCCTCCTTTACTCTCCTTCACAATTGTTTTCCTTTCTCTCTTCCTCCCCTCTCTACTTTCCTTCCTACCTTCCTTTATTTCTCTCTACCTCCTTCTCTCTCTCTAATTTACTTCCTTTATTTCTCTCTACCTCCTTCTCTCTCTCTAATTTACTTCCTTTATTTCTCTACCTCCTTCTCTCTCTCTAATTTACTTCCTTTATTTATCTCTACCTCTTTCTCTCTCTCTAATTTACTTCCTTTATTCATCTCTACCTCCTTCTCTCTCTTTACTTTCCTTCCTACCTTCCTACATTTATCTCTACCTCCTTCTCTCTCTACTTTCCTTCCTAACTTCCTTCCTTTATCTCTTCCTCCTTCTTTTTCTCTTTCCCTCTCTCTTCCTTCTCTTTATACTTTCCTTCCTAACGTCCTTTCTTTCTCTCTTCCTCCTTCTCTTTCTCCTTCCCTCTCTCCTCCTTATCTTTATACTTTCCTTCCTACCTTTTTTCCTTTCTCTCTCTCTACTCCCCTTCCTCACTTCCTTCCATTCTCTCTTTCTCCTTCTCTCTCTACTTTCCTTCCTCACTTCCTTCCTTTCTCTCTTCCTCCTTCTCTCTACTATTCTTCCCAACTTCCAATCTACCCCTTTCCTCCCTTCCCTATCCCTCCCTCCCTCTCCCTTTCCTCCCTCCCTTCCCCCCTCCCTCCTAATCTACCCCTTCCCTCCCTTCTCTCTCCCCCTGCCTCTTCCCTTTTAGACAACCCAATTATATGGAGCAACAACTCTATTATACTGTATATGGGCGGTGTTGTGGTTGTTATTGTGGTTGATTGTGGTGTGGGGTGATTTTGTTTAGTTGTGATTATTGTGGCGGTGGTTCCTGTGATTGTGGTGGTTGTGATTGTTGTGGTTGTGATTGTTGCTGTTATAGTTGTGGTTGTTGCTGTTCTAGTTGTGATTGTTGTGGTTGTTGCTGTTATAGTTGTGATTGTTGTGGTTGTTGCTGTTCTAGTTGTGATTGTTGTGGTTGTGGGTGTTGCTGTTATAGTTGTGATTGTTGTGGTTGTTGCTGTTCTAGTTGTGTTTGTTGTGGTTGTTGCTGTTCTAGTTGTGGTTGTTGCTGTTATAGTTGTGATTGTTGTGGTTGTTGCTGTTCTAGTTGTGATTGTTGTGGTTGTTGCTGTTCTAGTTGTGATTGTTGTGGTTGTGGTTGTTGCTGTTATAGTTGTGGTTGTTGCTGTTATAGTTGTGATTGTTGTGGTTGTGGTTGTTGCTGTTATAGTTGTGATTGTTGTGGTTGTTGCTGTTATAGTTGTGGTTGTGGTTGTTGCTGTTATAGTTGTGGTTGTGATTGTTGTGGTTGTTGCTGTTCTAGTTGTGATTGTTGTGGTTGTGATTGTTGCTGTTATAGTTGTGATTGTTGTGGTTGTTGCTGTTCTTGTTGTGGTTGTGGTTGTTGCTGTTATAGTTGTGATTGTTGTGGTTGTTGCTGTTCTAGTTGTGGTTGTTGTGGTTGTTGCTGTTATAGTTGTGATTGTTGTGGTTGTGGTTGTTGCTGTTTAGTTGTGATCGTTGTGGTTGTTGCTGTTCTAGTTGTGATTGTTGTGGTTGTGGTTGTTGCTATTATAGTTGTGATTGTTGTGGTTGTGGTTGTTGCTGTTCTAGTTGTGATGGTTGTGGTTGTTGCTGTTATAGTTGTGATTGTTGTGGTTGTTGCTGTTCTAGTTGTGATTGTTGTGGTTGTTGCTGTTCTAGTTGTGATTGTTGTGGTTGTGGTTGTTGCTGTTCTAGTTGTGATTGTTGTGGTTGTTGCTGTTCTAGTTGTGATTGTTGTGGTTGTGGTTGTTGCTGTTATAGTTGTGATTGTTGTGGTTGTTGCTGTTCTAGTTGTGATTGTTGTGGTTGTGGTTGTTGCTGTTATAGTTGTGATTGTTGTGGTTGTTGCTGTTCTAGTTGTGGTGGTTGTGGTTGTTGCTGTTATAGTTGTGATAGTTGTGGTTGTTGTTGTTCTAGTTGTGGTTGTTGTGGTTGTGGTTGTTGCTGTTATAGTTGTGATTGTTGTGGTTGTGGTTGTTGCTGTTCTAGTTGTGATTGTTGTGGTTGTGCTTGTTGCTGTTCTAGTTGTGATCGTTGTGGTTGTTGCTGTTCTAGTTGTGATTGTTGTGGTTGTGGTTGTTGCTGTTATAGTTGTGATTGTTGTGGTTGTGGTTGTTGCTGTTATAGTTGTGATTGTTGTGGTTGTTGCTGTTATAGTTGTGATTGTTGTGGTTGTGCTTGTTGCTGTTCTAGTTGTGGTTGTTGCTGTTCTAGTTGTGATTGTTGTGGTTGTTTTTTGTTTTTTGTTTTTTTTCTATGTGATTGAGGGAGGCAAAAGGCATAACTGCCTATAGCGAGTGCCCCCCCCCCCCCCCCATAGTTGAAAGAGTGACAGGGCCAAAATCAAGGGACGTTCGAGCCAAAATGCCTGGACACACGGAGTTTGAAGCAATTTAAGTCATAGGAAGAGGGAAAGACTGATTCTGGGAGAGAGTTCCAGAGCTCCGCTGTTGAGTAGAAGAAAGTTTGAGAGTAACGTTTCACTCTTGGGTTGGAGAGTTGCACAGAGTAGGGGTGGGATTGAGTTGCAAGACGGGTACCACGTGCCCTACGTAAAGGTTGCTGTTATAGTTGTGATTGTTGTGGTTGTTGATGTTCTAGTTGTGGTTGTTGTGGTTGTGGTTGTTGCTGTTTGTGATTGTTGTCTTTGTTATGGTTCTTATTGTTGTGAGCGTAGTGGTTGTGATGATGGCTGTTTGGTGGTTGTTGTGATGGTGACTGGTTGTGATGGTGGCTGTTGTGGTTCTGATTGTTATTGCATTACTATACGAGTTGTGGAAGTTTTGTTTATTGTAATTGCTACTATGTGTTGGCTGTTGTTGTAGTTGGCTGTTGTTATTGTTGTAGTCGTGGTTGTTTTTCTTACTGTATTATGTAGTTATTATTAGTAGTGGTAGTTATTATTCTGATATTTATTAATTTTGATGGTTTTAGATTAACTTTGATGGGTTTGGATTCATTTGAGGGTGTTGGATTCATTGTGATGGTGTTGGATTAGTTAGATCAATTTAAATTTCACATTCAATACATCTTGTGGCATGTAGGCTAATAGCATTGAGTGCTGTGACTAATGCCATCAGTTGGATTGTAAACACGCCTCATGGCCTTGCAAAAGCTACAAGCTGCTAGGAAGTCATGACCTGAATTCAAATACATACAACACAAATTAAATATAAGACTAATAAATATCAAATTTTAATAAACGAATAAATTACATAATAAATCAGATCTCAGTAATCTCGACCAAATACAAAATGTGCAATCCAGTTGGTCCACACTAAACAACAAACAAACCACTCCAAAACAACAACAACAATCGTAATAATAATAAACAATAAACGATATTTTATTTTAAATTAATTTTAAAAAAAACAAGATATACGGTAATAATACTAATGATACTACTTCTACTACTAATAATAATAATAATAATAATAATTACAGAATGTCAAAATATTCAAAAGGCCCTTCATCTTCTACACCAGGCCCAACACAAACCCAGTTAGAGAGACCTGCTGAAATGGAAGACGCTGGTGGTTGCGAGATGTGACGGGAGTTGAGTTACCCCCCCCGAGTGTGAGGTGTGAGAGGGTTGGGGTGAAAAGTTTGGAGCATGCGTGCCAGGAGGTAAAGGGGAAAGAGGTGGTGAGAGAGAGTCACCGGAGGGGCGACCTTGTGGGAGAAGGACGGTGATGAGAGATGACCCGAGCGAGACGGAGGTTGGCAGCATGGGGAAAAAGAGTGCGATGAGGGATGAGGGTAGAGAGGAGAGCCTGACGAGAGAGACTTAGAATTACAAGGAAGGGTTAACACTATCTGATCCGACGTCTTGGGGGTTAGCAGGATATTTGGTTTAATTAATATATTTTGCTTGATTTTGTCATTTTTGAGGGGCTAGTATGATATTCAGTTTAATAATTATTATTTGAGAATTTTGCTTGATTTTGCCATTTTCGAGCAATGCATTTTAGTTTGTCCCCTAGGCTAACTAAAACGCCTTCCCAGACTTCCTTCATACTATAAAATGTCCACCCAGACCCCGTACAAGCTAAATGTGTACATTTTGTCGGTAGAAATATGTTCCGACCGAAGTCCGATTTCTTCTAAGTAACAGGATCGCTATCGTTCGCGCAAAAACACAAACAAAATTGACACCTAAATAGGGGAAAGCGTCTTATTATCACCAAACTAATAGGGTGAAACGTCTTAACAATATCAGAACTACCACCGTGTCCCCCCCCCCCCCTTTCCCTTGCCAGGCCTGTGGTTGGGTTGCCATGGTAACGGGACACTCAGGCAAGCTGACAGAGAAAGACAGTTTACCAGGAGTTACGGGGGTTAGTCACCATCTCAAAGGACTTCCGGTCCATTTTAACCCCCTCTGTAACGCCGACGTCTTCTTCATTTTCTTCGAGCTCAATTTAGACGATTTGGTGCAGTTTAAGAAGGATCTGTGTTGGTAAAAAGGGTTATGTTAGATAGTTCGAAGCCTGTTAATTGCTGAAGATTCTTATGAAACTGAATCAAATCCTCTAATAGTAGCCAGAATAAAGTTAAAAGGACGGCACCGGTACTGAAAGGGTTAAGAAGATACTATATTCCACATGAACCCGAGAACAATCTTTACATTAACGCTCTAAACATTCTGGAAGTTGGTCGAAATCTTGTGTTAATACTATACAGACGTAACAGACCTATGTTTCACCTGGTGTATTCCGTTCACATAAATATATATTCAGCTCACCAGTGTACACATATTTGTTGTTGCAAGTGTACATATAATCTTTCTTTAACCCTATTTGGTCTGAGGAGATCTTTTGGGTCTCCCTCGTTTCCCTCCATTAGTTTGGAGATTTTAATACTCTGTACCCCAATAGTTTAATGATATAATGTCGCTTCAGCCCATTCAGGTGTCGATTTTTGTTCTGGGCGAGGGATAGCGAGCCTGTAACTTAGAAGAAATAGGCCTTAGACCGGGTTGTATTTCTATAACAAAAATGTACACATTTTTCTTGAAGGGGACCTGGGTTTTTTTTTTTTTTTTTTTTTTTTTTTTTTTTTTTTTTTTTTTAGTTTGAGGGAATCTGTGAAGGCGTTCTTGTTATAGTCTATTCGCTGTAAGTAGGCGAGAAATCATGACCTCTGTCCTCTGTAACTCAAAAAGGGTTAGAGCAATTTTGCTGTAAATTTCGACATCCATTCCTTGACTGACTCTTCCCAAATGGTAGAAATATTAGCTCAATTACGCTAGTCGGTTTTGAGTTACAGAGGTTAGAGCGTATGATTTCTCGCCTACTTACAGCGAATAGACTATAGCCTAGGGGACAAACTTAATAGACTATAGCCTAGGGGACAAACTTAATAGACTATAGCCTAGGGGACAAACTTAATAGACTATAGCCTAGGGGACACACTTAATAGACTATAGCCTAGGGGACAAACTTAATAGACTATAGCCTAGGGGACACACTTAATAGACTATAGCCTAGGGGACACACTTAATAGACTATAGCCTAGGGGACAAACTTAATAGACTATAGCCTAGGGGACACACTTAATAGACTATAGTCTAGGGGACAAACTTAATAGACTATAGCCTAGGGGACAAACTTAATAGACTATAGCCTAGGGGACAAACTTAAGTACATTGCTCAAACATGGCAAAGCAACAATAATTACAGTAAATAATAATCGAAAAATATAATATCATAATAACCCACAAGACGTCGGACCGGATAGTGTTAATGAATAATTCCAAGATGCCCATGTCAATTTTTAACCCTCTCAATACCGGTGCCGTCCTTTTAGCTTTATTCTGGCTACTATTAGACGATGTTTTCGGTTAAAATGGGGCTCCAGCAATATATACAGGCTTCGAACCATCTCATTTCATCCTTTATACTACCACAGATCCTTCTAAAACTACACACAATCTTCTAAATAGAGCATGAATAGAAATTAAAAGACGTCAGGGTGCTGAAGGGGTTAACTAAAGAGGATGAATCAATATCGCAGTTGTTGCTTGCTTTCCATTGTTAACTGTTCGAATGAAAAAATTACACTGCCCTGAATCTGCCACATGCTATAGTTAAATTATATGAGAGAGAGAGAGAGAGAGAGAGAGATTGTGTGAAATATTTAAAAGCCATCAGTCACAACTCTCTCTCTCTCTCTCTCTCTCTCTCTCTCTCTCTCTCTCTCTCTCTCTCTCTCTTTCGCTATTCACTATTGAGTAAGAAGTGACTGACTTGGAAAAGGATTTGGGTGTTCTGATGAGCAGTGCCCGAAAGTTTTCCAAGCAAAGGCTTCAAGTCGAGAAGAAAACTCAGAATTTATTTGGCTATGTAAAGACATAATTATAAAAATAATAATAATAATAATAATAATAATTGTAGTATACGGTATATTTTAGAAATACTTATATTATGCTAATAGGGTAGAAGTAATCCGACAGTTTATCAGAAACTTTTACTTTATTTAATAAACTCAAAAGGCAAGTAATAATCCATATAGTTAATGGTTCTAAGTCTGAGTCGAAATAAGTTCAAACTAGAAGCTGAATGTCCTCCACAGCACACAAGGCGAGAAATTCTCTCTGTCTCTGTCTCTGTCTCTGTCTCTGTCTCTGTCTCTGTCTCTCTCTCTGTCTCTGTCTCTCTCTCTCTCTCTCTCTCTCTCTCTCTCTCTCTCTCTCTCTCTCTCTCTCTCTCTCTCTCTCTCTCTCTCTCTCTCTCTCTCTCTCTCTCTCTCTCTCTCTCTCTCTCTCTCTTTATTAATAGTAAATCTAACCCTTCATAGACCTTCGGAGTTTGGCCGCATGTAAAATCTATAAGAAAACAGACGCAAGCAGAGGACCCGAGTGTTAACAATTTGGCTACTCTCCCGCTAGATCTAGAGGTATTAACTTCGATCTAGAGGCACATTTTTACATCTAGCGACATGAATTTTAGCGATTTTCCGTAAATTTGTGCCCCTTTTAGAGTGATATTGTAGAGATTGGCACTAGCGAAATGAATTCTAGTGATATTTCGTAAATTGGAACCCTTTTAGAGCGATATTGTTAGAGATTGGGCCATTTTTCTAGCGATTTTCGGCATTTGTTTACGATCTAGCGGGCTTGATTTGGCAACCCTGATTTATTTTGACTGTGAGCCCGAGTGACTGTACTGTGAGAGGGATCAAAGCAGGAATACTCTCAAATAACCAGGGAGGTAGAATGGGCTGGTCTATCAGAGTGAGAACTGAGCGATCTCTGCCATACCCATAGCTTACTCTGACTGTTCCTTTTACTTATATATTTTCTAGATCTCAAGTGACGGCGTCTCTTGCGTGGATTGACCTCCTAATCTACCAAGATTGGAAGCCAAAGCGTCACATCTTTCCTTTGCCCCTCAACTTTCTCTTCATAATTGCTGAGGGGCACAGGGCCCTGGGTGGGGCTTTGGTTTCCCGGGCGTTTCCGCGCCCTCCTCAGCTCCCCGCCATGGAGTGGCTTCGGTCACCCAGGCTTTGTTGTGGTCGGCGGGGAGGGTTCTGTGGGGGCGCTCGGTTGTGGCCTTGGCCTTGCTCGGGGCCTTGGGGCTGTTCGGCCAGGCAGCTTGGGGAAAAACAACAACAACAACAACAACAACAACAACAAACAAACTACTAAACAACAACTACTACTACTATTACTACTACTACTACAAACATATTGCTCTGGTGGCAGACACCTTATTTTATTTACGATAGTTTGAATTAGTTGTGTATTGGGTAACATTAATGTATTCTGTACCATCTTGTGTATTTCATCGGTTTTGTATTTAAAGTTTTGCCACTAAACTACTACTACTACTACTACTACTGAAGTCACATACACACCGAATGATAACCACAGACAGATATGCAGACAGAGTGATAGACAGACAGACAGGTAGATAAATTCATAGTGGACAATACATACATACATACTGACAGTCGGACCAATTGGCACACAGACACACAGACAAACAGACAGACAGACATATAGACATATAGATTCACGGTGAACCACAGACATACATACTTACTTATCAATTGACACCCACACACAGACAGACAGACAGACACATAGACAGATAGATAGGGATGACTGTCAAAGGTGGAGTAGAGAAGCAAGATTAATGACACACACACACACAGGAAGGGAGGGAGGGGAGGAGAAGAAGGAGGGAGGAGGGGAGGGATAGAGGGAGGGAGGGAGGGAGGGACAACTATATATACAGTATATATATTGAGGGAGGAGGGGAGAAGGGGAGGGAGGGAGGGAGGAACAACTATATATACGTCACGTCCTTTTCATTATATCCATTGCATCTATTAGACGATTTTATTCAGCTTTTGTCCTGGCGATCGATGGCAAACCAGAAATCGGTCGGAACCAGACTTCGGCTGGAACATTTTTCTACTGAAAAATGTATAAATATATCTAGAAAAGGGGTCTGGGAGTGTAATTTTTAAGCTTGATGGAGATCTAGGAAGGAAACTAATATATATATATATATATATATATATATATATATATATATATATATATATATATATATATATATAATAAAATAAATGAATAAATAAATAATAAAATAAGATAATTAAAATAACTTCCCTAAAAAAAAAAAAAAAATGAAACTGCTCTGTCTCGGAATCACATTAAATAACATGTTTCCATCATTAACAACACATTTCGCTCCGCAATCATCGTAATAGGTGAATAATCAACATGGGTACTTGACAATTTACCGTGAGAACATTCAGGTGGGATGCTAGAGAGATAAATGCATGGATAAATATATATAGATAGTTAGAATGAGAGACAGACACACAGAGACAGACATGGTGGGCGGTAGACTTGACAACTGGAATATATAAGCAACATCAATGACACACACACACACACACACCTGTACTGTATATATATATTAGGTATGGGGATATTTTTATTGGAGATATATATATATATATATATATATATATATATATATATATATATATATATATATATATATATATATTCAAATATGAAGGGAGGCTGAAACCACTACATACATAGGGGATGAGAGATTTGACGTGGTAGCGAAGACATAATTATACACATACATTCATAATAGTAGACATATAGATTGAATAACAGAAATATAGATAGAATAACAACATATAGATAGAATAACACACACACACATATATATATATATATATATATATATATATATATATATATATATACTGTGTATAAGAATATATATATATATATATATACTGTATATATAAAATATAATATATATAATATATATATAATATATATATATATATATATATAATAACTGACATATAGATAGAATAACGGACAGATAGATAGCATAACAGACAGATAGACAGAATAAAAGACAGATAGATAGAATAACAGACATATAGAATAACAGACAGACATAGAATAACAGACAGCCAGATAGAATAACAGACAGACAGATATAATAACAGACATATAGAATAACAGACAGGCTGGTCAGTCATCTAGAATTAGAAACTTTCCAAACGGAGTCCCACAAGGATCCGTCCTATCGCCCGCACTCTTCAATCTGTACATGCACGATATAACTATACCCAATACGCCCAAAATAAACTTAGCCTCCTATGCAGATGACATAACACTCACATGCACACACCATGACCCAAACAGAGTAACAGATCTCCTTCAACCCTATCTCAACACACTACAAGGCTGGTGCACTACACACAGACTTAATCTAGCTCCAGCCAAATCCACCGCAACCCTGCTCACAAGCTGGACAGGAGAACACGAATACATCCCTCAACTCACCCCTAACACATACACACACCCAAAATCCTAGGAGTAACATATGATACTCATATGCCATTCAAACAGCACACCACAAATATTAAAAAGAAACTGACACCCAGGCTTAACGCCCTCAGGTCACTTGCTCACACAAAATTTGGACACAACAAAGAAACCACCTCCACAGTATATAAACAATAAATAAGATCAGTGATGGAATACGCAAGCCCAGCCTGGGCTTCTAACCTAGCTGAAACACATCATAAGACCTTACAGACTATTCAAAACAAAGCCCTAAAGATCATTACAGGCTGCACAGCTACTGCACCCACAGATCACCTACATCAAGAAATCAAAATCCTCAAAGTCACCCAGCACACGGTATCACACACAATTACTATCCTCTCTCCCTCCCTGTCCACCCCGAACCAACTTCCAGAAGCACATCCATACTCACATCTCTCGCCGATCCATCCACTCACTCACAGACAACACGCAGCTGCAAGCACGACCTCCCGAAATCCATCCTTCCGAATCCTCCCTTCCTCGCAAGGACAGAGTCCACCTGGATAGGCTGAGATGCGGACACCATCCAGCTCTCCTGAGCTATCAGAAGAGACTGGATGACTCCGTCGTCGACGTCTGCCCGGGATGTAACACAGCACCCCATACCATTAAACACATCATAGAAGACTGCATTTCACACAACCACTTACGCCAACAACACAATCTACACTCAATGAGAGCTCTGTGGGAAAGCCCGATCGTGGCCATGGCCTTCCTCAGGGACTCTGGGCTGTTCGGCCAGGCAGCTTAGGGAACAACAACAACAACAACAACAACAACAGACAGACATATAGAATAACAGGCATACATATAGAATAACAGACATACATATAGAATAACAAACACAGATATAATAACAGACAGACATATAGAATAACAGACATACATATAGAATAACAGACAGACATATATAATAACAAACACAGATATAATAACACAGACATATAGAATAACATACATACATATATAATAACAGACAGACATATAGAATAACAAACAGATATAATAACAGACAGACATAGAATAACAGACATACATATAGAATAACAGACAGACAGATAGAATAACAGACAGACATATAGAATAACAAACACAGATAGAATAACAGACAGACATATAGAATAACAGACATACATATAGAATAACAGACAGACAGATAGAATAACAGACAGACATATAGAATAACAGACATATAGAATAACACAGACATATAGAATAACACAGACAGATAGAATAACAGACAGACAGATAGAATAACAGACATACAGATAGAATAACATACATATAGATAGAATAACAGACAGACAGATAGAATAACAGACAGACAGATAGAATAACAAACAAATATAATAACAGACATATTGAATAACAGACATACATATAGAATAACAGACAGACATATAGAATAACAGACATACAGATAGAATAACAGACAAACATATAGAATAACAGACAGACATACAGATAGAATAACAGACAGATAGATAGAATAACAGACAGATAGATAGAATAATAGACAGATAGATAGAATAACAGACAGACAGAATAACACAGATAGAATAACAAACATATAGAATAATAGACAGATTGACAGAATAACAGACAGGCATATAGCATAACAGACATATAGAATAACAGACATATAGAGTAGCAGACAGATAAATAGAATAACATATAGATAGAATAACAGACTTATAGATAGAATAACAGACATAAATAGAATAACAGACATATATATAGAATAAGAGACAGATATAGAATAACAGACATAGATATAATAACAGACATAATATATAGAATAACAGACAGATAGATAGAATAACAGACAGACATATACAATAATAGACACATAGATAGAATAACAGACACATAGACATAATAACGGACATAGATATATAGACAGATTGACAGAATAACAGACATACATATAGAATAACAGACAGATAGAATAACAGACATATAGAGTAGCAGACAGATAGAATAAGACATATAGATAGAATAACAGACATAGATATAATAACAGACATATAGAATAACACAGATAGATAGAATAACAGACAGATAGATAGAATAACAGACAGACATATAACATAATAGACACAGACAGAATAACAGACAGATAAACAGAATAATAGACAGACAGATAGAATAACAGACAAATAAACATAATAACAGACAGATAGATATATAGTGGGTGTCAGATTTGATGGCTGGAGCACATAAGCAAGATAAATGACTCACACACACACACACACACACACACACACACACACAGGGAGAAGGGAAGATATAGCAACATGTATACTTATATTCGGTATGGCGTCCAAGAGAGAGAGAGAGAGAGAGAGAGATTTAAATGGCACGAAAGGACTTATATATTGGCAAAGAAATGGGGCGATCGGTCTTAAAATCACCAAACTAGTGGGCCGAACGTCTTAAAATCTCGTAACTAATGGGACTAAACATGAAGGAGAAGGGGGCCAGAAACCCCCCCCCCCCCTAAAGAGATGGACAGTATTACCAGAGGGTGTACAATCCATACTTGCCCCCCCTCTCCCCCCATCTTGCATCTATCGACTTTAATCTATCCTCAGTAGACTTAGGATGCAGAAAAGTAGATGTAGGGAGGTAAGTAGGCGTGGATAATCAGATACATATACAGTATATATATAGATAGGGATATACATAAATAATACATATAATATACATATATACCTATAATAAATGTAAGTAACAATAGCCATGACGATATACATGCGGGTAAATACATGGACAGAGAGACAGACTAACAGGTGCGAACATCTCAAAATCGAGAAACTAATGGGGCTAAACACGAGAGATAAGGGGGTACAGGAAACTAGTAAACCTCTCCTTAAAGCGGATCATGTTGAAGCCTATGTGATAGATAGTTAGATAGATAGATAGATAGATAGATAGATAGCTAGATAGATAGGTAAAGAGATATTACCAGCAGGTGTCTGAGGCATCCCATCAATCCATACTTGCCCCGCCTGTCACCTGTCTATCCGCTTTAGTTTGTTCTTAGTGGATAGATTAATATATAATTTAATAGGCATGTATCTATTTATGTCTGTCTATTGCCAGACGACGTGATCGCTAAGAAGGGGTGACCGCGAATTAATCGCCCTTACATGCTTCCATATACCCAGGCAACTCACTCGACTATATATATATATATATATATATATATATATATATATATATATATATATATATATATATATATATATATTAGCATTGATAGATACATAAGCACCGATAAACATGCCGCAAAATATATAGATAGATATAAAAGGTTAGCAAGATTAAGATACAGAAACAGATAGGCCTATAGATAATCAGGAATTAACATGGAAACTTTGACGTGGGAAACAGATAAACAAAAATATAATAACACGATAAACGCTTTGTAGATTATGACGCGTATTGACAGTTTATTGTGGCTATCATTAGACGATTATATGCAGCAAAAGAAGGATCTGCGGGAATGATGAGGCTAAAAACTATCACAATTAACCCTCTGAATTCCGTATACCCTTCCTAATCCGAATAAAATCGTCGAATAACAGTCAGAAAACATAAAACAAATGCGTAATCGGATCTCGAAAGGGGTAACCTAAAGGTAAACATTAGCCCAGCTGGCATATGAGTCATCCAATCAATCCATACTAGCGCCGCCTATCACCTATCTATCCGCTTTAGTCTATTCTGACTTTAAGGGAACCCACCTCGCTTTTTTCTCTTTCTCTCCCTCTCTCTCTTTGGCTTGTATCCATTCGGCCCCATTCAGCCTGCTTGTTTAAGACGTTTACCCCCATCCAGGTGTCAATATATTCCTGGCGAGCGGTAGCGAGCCAGCATATATATATTTTTGTTTTGACAGCAAGCTAAATCTGTACATTTTTCGATAGAAACATGTCTCCGGCGAAGCCAGATTTTTCCATATAATGCTGGCTCGCTATCGCTCGCCAGGAAGAAATCGACACCTGGATGGGGATAAACGTCTTAAAACAATTGGCTGAATGGGGCCGAATGGATACAAGCCAGGGAACGAGAGAAAAGGAGAGAAAGATAAAAAAAAGCCGGTGACTTCCCTTAAACAATTTATCCCACATGCTGCTCGTCTCTGTCTCTCTCTCTCTCTCTCTCTCTCTCTCTCTCTCTCTCTCTCTCTCTCTCTCTCTCACTCTCTCACTTTCTCTCTCTCTCTCTTTTCCTTCCTCCAATCACAGAGCAACAATTCCGACAATAATAATAAGGGACGATGGCAACACTCTCCTTCCGCCCGGTGTTGCCATCTCACCGGGTTCACAATTCTCCCCCCTCAAACACTTTGGCAACTTTTTTGGAACAAGTTTTTCTATAATTAGGAGGGAAACACTGAGGGTTGCCGTGCTCATCCCTTGGGGTGGTAGTGGGTGGGAGTTTAGGCGGATCTGTAGTTCTTAGTTTGTTTATTTATTAATTTATTTGTTTGGGGGTTGCTTTTGGAATTCGCAGTCGGTATCTAGGTTGAGATTTTTGTTGTTGTTGATGGTGGTGATGGTGATGATGGTGGTGGTGTTGCTTGTGGTGGCTGTGGTGATGGTGGGGATGGTGATGGTGTTGTTGGTGATGGTGGGGATGGTGTTGTTGTTAGTGATGGTGTTGTTGCTTGTGGTGGCCATGCTAGTGGTGGTGGTAGTGATGGTATTTAGTTGTTGATGGTGGTGGTAGTGGCTTGGGTGATGATGTTGGTGGTGGTGGTGATATTGTTGTTGGTGGTGGCGGTACTGGTTGTGGTGATGGTGATGATGTTGCAAATATTATGTCGTGTTACTCGTAGTGGTGATGATGATGATGATGGTTTTACAATTCACTATTTACTTGTGGATTCGTAGCATTTGTTTATGTATTGTATATACTGTACTTATATGTATTGTATACACTTATATGTATTTACATAACTTTCTTATTAACAATTTCGCTAATTTATATTTGTTAAATGGTTGTATATTTTTTAAATCGATGTTTCTAACTCGAATAATCGATTGACAACAGTAAATAAAGTAACTACGTATATGAAATATATTATTGGTATTATTATTATATCTATTATTATTGTTATTACAACTACTACCACTACTACCACCACCAGTACTACTACTACTACTACTACATTAATTATATTTTACAAACATCAGATATTATCCTATTCCTACTATTCTACTACTACTACTACTCTACACCATGCAACTTCAATACTACTACTACTACTACTACTACTACTATACCCCAAACCTACCTTCTGCCGTGGTCCAGGTGCAAAGTGTTGATTACCTGTGTTTCTTTTCCCACGCTCAGAACAACCAAGCCTTTACCGGGAGAAAAATGACGACACTCCGGGAATTAGGCCAATGGCTAAAATACCTACGGTCTTTAAGGGGGGATGGGCCGGGTTTTTTTATCTTTCTCTCCTTTTCTCTCTTTCCCTGGCTTGTATCCATTCGGCCCCATTCAGCCAACTGTTTTAAGACTTTTATCCCCATCCAGGTGTCTATTTCTTCCTGGCGAGCGATAGCGAGCCAGCATTGTATGGAGAAATCCGGCTTCGCCGGAGAAATTTTTCTATCGAAAAATGTACAAATTTAGCTTGCTGTGAAAACAAAATGTATATATATATGCTGGCTCGCTACCGCTCGCCAGGAAAGTATTGACACCTGGATGGGGGTAAACATCTTAAAACAGCAGGCTGAATGGGGCCGAATGGATACAGGCCAAAGAGGGAGGGAGAGAAAGGGAAAAAAGCGAGGTGGGCTCCCTTAAAAATGGCCCCATTGTGAAGATAATACGGTATAGAGGCTGGTGATGGAATTAGCCACTAGCGAGTTTAACCCCTTCTGTACCGGCGACGACTTTGTATTATATCCTTGCTATATTTAGACGATTTGTGCAGTTTAAGAAGGATCTCTGGTAGTAAAAAAGGGTTAAGCGAGATAGTTCGAAGCCTGTTAATTGCTGGAGGCCCTTTTTAAACTGAAAAAAATCGCCTAATAGTAGCCAGAATAAAGATAAAAGGACGGTACCGGTAATGAAGGGGTTAAGGAAGTTAGAGGTATTTAATAGTTTTTTTAATAATAATAACACACACACGAACACACACTCGTCAAAGTGGGTTATGATAATTGACAAAAGTAAAAAGGATAATTGATAAACGAAAACCATAAGTTGTTAACAAAAACTACCAACAGCAACAATAACAATAACAACAACAGTACCACCATGACAACCCCAACACTACCTCTATTACCACCACTACCAACAACAACATGAAACAACAACAACAATTACACCAGCAATATTCCAATACCATCACAACCGATAATAACAGCAATAACAATCCTTTACCACCACCAATAGCACCACCATCACCACCACCAACAACAACACCAACAGCACCATCGCCACCACCAAAAAAAATACCATCACCACCAACAACACCATCACCTACAACACCATCACTACCACCACCAACAACAACAACACCATTACCACCACCAACAGCAACACCATTACCACCACCACCAACAACACCATTACCACCAACAAAAACAGCGCCATTACCACCACCAACAACACCATCACCACCAACAACACCATCACCACCACCAACAACAACACCATCACCACCACCAACAACAACACCATTACCACCACCAACAACAACACCATCACCACCACCAACAACAACACCATTACCACCACCAACAACACCATCACCTCCACCAACAACAACACCATTACCACCACCAACAACAACACCATCACCACCACCAACAACAACACCATTACCACCACCAACAACACCATCACCACCACCAACAACAACACCATTACCACCACCAACAACAAAAACAGCAACAATCTCAACCCTTCTAGATACCGACTGCGAATTCCAAAAAGCAACTCCCAGAAAACGGTTGGAATAGATAGCGCTGGCGGCTGTTAACGGCAAATTTAAATGCCTGTTAACGGAAAACCCCATCAGATCGAGACGCCTCCGCCATCGTGATTCTTTCTCGGCGGTGGCGGTTAAGGCAGGTATTTACAACCGACCCAGATTCAAATTCAAATATTCAAATTGATATGCAGATGCCGTAACCGATTCAGGGGCTAACCACTAACGGGGTATCGCGCCGTGGTTAACTTTGGATGACATGGGTAGCCGCGATTATGTTATTTAGTATATTAATTATTAGAAGTGTCTATTGTGATATACTGTTGGACATATACAGTATATTCCATTACATGCACACACACTCAAAATTGCACACACACACTCAAGCACATGCACACACACTCACTCATATACTTTCAAACACACACACATATTCATTCATACATATATGCACAAACAACATTAATGCGCACGCACACACACCTCACATCCTTTCCTCCAAGGGGGGGAAAACACACACAAAACACAAGAAACTATTCAAACCCTTTCAAGAGTCCTGTTTAAATGCACAGTCGATAGCCAGTAGTGTAGTTGTTGTAGTAGTAGTAGTAGTAGTAGTAGTTGTTGTTGTTGTTGTAGTTGTTCCAGTAGCGACTTGTTAATTCATCCTTGTTACCACCGAGCTCTTTTGTTCAACTTACAAAATATATCTCGTTGTATATCTATCTATCTATCTATCTATCT
This sequence comes from Paralithodes platypus, assembly GCA_032716605.1. Classification (NCBI taxonomy): domain Eukaryota; kingdom Metazoa; phylum Arthropoda; class Malacostraca; order Decapoda; family Lithodidae; genus Paralithodes; species Paralithodes platypus. The sequence continues at coordinate 47,004,703 of CM064488.1, forward strand.
ATCTATCTATTTATCTATCTATATCTATCTACAGTATAAATAAACAAATAAATATATACAGTATATACCGGTAATATTTATAATAATAATTCATCATTCTTGCAAAATTCGGTCGTACAATCATGGGTAAGATTGTATGGACACTTGGACAGTTTTCGAAGGTATAATTATGACACACTGGCGAACAATTTTGATAACTACTTGAGCTACAGAGATATAATTACTGAGATTTACTAGTTAACGCTCACCGTCTTGTATTTTATCATTAGCAGGTGTTCAAGTACTCCTGACCGCTACTGTACAGTTGGCCAAATAAGTCGTGTCTCCGCTGTCAATACGGTTTGCTCGCTGTATTAATGTCTGTCAGATGTTGAATAGGGTGTGTAAAGATAGGGATATGTTGGTATATCTCACTCTTCTTTCATGGGTCAAGGGGCGGAGGCAACGGACCCCTTCTCACCCTGCCGCTTCGTCGTATATCTTACTCGAAACTATGAATAAAAGCTAAAATATTGGTGATACCAATTATTGATCGAAATATACTTGCTGCCGCGTCAACACTTATTTGGCCGACTTTACATGTTTCTCCACTTCACATCATGTATAGTTGTTTTTTCTGGACCCCCTTGTCCCTCGTGTGTCCCCATTAGTTTTGACATTTTAAGACCTTTCGTCCCATTTCTTTGTCAATTTTACGATCTTTCGTGCCATATAGGTGTCGATTTTGTCCTGGTGTGCGAGATTGAGCCTGCAATGTCCCGGCCAGGACATATTTCTACTGAAAAATGTACAAATTAATCACGAAGGTGGGTCTTTGTGGTTTTTTGTATTATATTTATTACTTGATGGAGGTCTAGGGAGCAAACTATAAATACATTGCTCTCATTAAAGTGAAGTAACACTGTAATAATAATTGGCTTCCCTTTTACTTTAGGCAATAACTTTTGGAAATTGAAGAGTATGTATTTGAGGAAAACTTTTGGGCAAATCTTTATTTATGTTTCAATCCATTGGACTTTATTTTTACGATCACCTATAACTCGGAGAGGTTCACAGACCTTGTTATTCTGGCCACTAGATGGTGTCAGGAACAGTGTTCGTTAACCCCTTGAAGCTCTGACGCGTTTTAGCAGTTTATTTTTGGCTATCATTGGACGATTTTATGCAGCTTAGGAAGGATCTGTGGGTATTAAAAGGGGAAAAACTATAACTTCATTATACCCTTTCTAATCTGAATAAAATCGTATAATAATAGCCAGAACAAAACCAAGAAAGTGCGTCATGGATCCTCAGAGGGTTAATACGTAAGGAACCAGCTTACATAGACCACTTGTTCCCAACGCGGTGATTCATCCTTAACCCCTTCTGTACCGGTGATGTCCATTTCATTATATTCTGGCAACTGTTAGCCGGTTATATTCAGCTTAGGAAGGATGTCTAACCCTTACAATGCTGCAGAATATCTCGGGTAATCCTCTTAGCTACCGGTACCCTATTTCCTTACTAAGCTTCATAAAATCTTCTAAATGTTGCTGAAAATAAATAAAAAAGACGTCGCCGGTACAAAAGGGGTTAACCATATTGGTAAAACAATAGTAATGATAATAGTAAAGTATTTTATTAGGTGCAATTTATCTCCTTCGAGATTCAATAGTGCTGTAATAGCCAACATAGACCATTACCCCATCACCGTGCTCAAGGGAGACAGTAACCAACCAGGGATTAGTGGATAATACCTTCACGCCCGAGCGCGGCCCAAATGCTCGACCTCGTGGGTAGGAAGTCAAGACACTATCCACTTATCAGCTGTCTGGCTAAGCGATTCAACCCCAATATAAAAAAAAAAAAAAAAAAAAAAAAAAAAAAAGTAAAAGGCTTTCCCCTAGACCCCCTTCAAGCTAAATTTGTACATGTTTCGGTAGAAAAATATCCTGTCCAAATGCCGATCGCCATATTTTATATTATTTTGTTTAGTTTTATTTTATTATATTTATTTATTTATTTATTATTTTTTTTTGTCAGACGCCGTAATTCCCAAGAACGTTGGACGTTTGTCACGAATCGCTAGGTCAAGTTGCCCGAGCTTGACATCTACCAATAACATTTTGATAGTGCGGGCTCGATCCGCCGACACTTTGATCAGCAGCCGACCCTTTACTGGCTATGTCACGGCTCCTTATTTGCAGACTCAATATCGGTCGCCAGGTAATCAAACAACTTCTGAATGGGTCGAAACGCCATATAATCGAGTCGCCCCATCTGTCTTACAGGAAAGGATAGCATTGATATATTTTACCTCGGCATTAAGGAGAGATTTCTACTTGAGGGATTTTTTTCTTGACCCATTTCTTCATGTTTAGCCCTATTGCTTTTGAGATTTTAAGACGTTCGCCCCATTAGTTTGGCGACTTTAAACACTTTAAGCCGATTTCTGTCAATTTTAAGACTTTTCGTGCCATTAAGGTGTCGATTTTTTCCTGGCGAGCGAAAGCGAGCCTGTAATGTAAGTGGAACCGGCCTTTGGCCGGGAAATTTTTCTACCGAAAAATGTACACATTTATCTTGAAAAGGGGTCTAGGGGGTGTAATTTTAAGCTTGATGGAAGTCTAGGGAACAAACTAAAAACCTCCCCTTAATCTGACTGAAAGGATAACATTGATAATATTATAGAGTATTTTCCCCGTGGTATTAATGTGACTGAAAGGATACCATAGATATATTTTACCCGTGTCTTTACATATTATTCCCTGACGTCTACCAACGTCGCCCCAAATCCAGCATCATCACGCTACGCTGCTGCCATCATTGCATATTCACGCGGGGAGGGGGGGGGGGGGGGGTATTTTTGCGAGTCCTGCCGTCACGGTCCGACGCTCCGGAAGCTTTGTTTGCATATCCTGATTCGTATTCAAATGGAGACGTTATACCCCCCTTCCCCCCCCCCCCCCCCTCCCCCCCCCGGACGATTTCATACTGTATAACTCGGGCCTGGGGTTCTCGAAAAGGGGCTCCAGTCCTGTAAAATTTACGTGACTTGCAGTGTGTTGGCTTAATAATCCAGAAGGATTGATAGCCTCTGAAGTCCTATTTTAACTGACCAACTAACTCGATTTCCGACTATTTGTGCAGTATATTATCTGTGTCATGTTGTTTGCACGAATTATAGATAATCTTTTATTAATGTTCATTCTCAACTTCAATCACCCCCAAGTGAATTTAATGAAAGTATCCCGGGATTCGAACTCGGAACACCCCATACAGAACTTAAACCCTCTAACCATTACACCACCAAGGCAGTTAAAGGTTCAGCACATGACCACCATAACTATTCATTAATCGCATACAGGATATCAATCTAATTATATGTATCAATTAACACAAAGGAAATTATGATAGGTAACCCCTTCTGTACCGGCGATGTCTTATAAAGTTTATTCTAACTAATTTTAAACGATTTTGTGCATCTTAAGAAGGATTTGTGGTAGTAAAAACGGTTAAGTGAGATAATTCAAAGCTAGATAAATGTCGAGTCCCTTTTTAAACTGAATAAAATCGCCTAATTGTAGCTGGAGTAAAGCTAAAAGGACGTCGCCGGTACAGAAGGGGTTTAAGGGGGTAGTGCTTGGTTTAAGGGGGTAGTGCTTGGTTTAAGGGGGTAGTGCTTGGTTTAAGGGGGTAGTGCATGGTTTAAGGGGGTAGTGCTTGGTTTTTGGTCTACTGTATATACTTATTTATTTATTATTTAATTTTCTCGCTAGACTTCCATAAATTAACAAGACCCCCTTTCAAGATAATTTTGTAAATATTTCGGTATAAAAATGTCCCGGCCGAAGGCCGATTCCTTCTAAAATTACATGCTCGCTATCGCTCGCCAGGAAAAAAACGATAGCTAAATGGTACGAATGGTCTTACTATTGACAAAAAATGGGGCGAAAGGTCTGAAAATCGCCAAACTAACGGAACGAACGTCTTAAAATTTCAAAACTAATACGCTAAATATAAGGGAGAAGGGGGTAGAGAAAAAGCGACTACCTCCCCCTTAACCAAATCTAAACTAACGACACAAACCATTCTAGCCTAATCCTCTAACCTGACCGAGGCTGTTGAGAATGGTGACCGTTTGGATTGTGGCCATTAACGGGCGTAACGTTTTTTGTTTTACCCGTTTTCGTTCGAACGGTGATTTGCATCCATTAACCTCCCCCCCCCCCCTCCCCTCCCCTCCCCTCCGTGGTCCTATCCTTTGTTTTGTTTTTTCTATGTGAATGAGGGAGATAAAAGGCATAACTGCCTGCAGCGAATGCCTCCCCAAGATTTCAAAGAGTGACAGGGCCGAAATCAAAGGACGTTCGAGCTAAAATGCCTGGACACACGGAGTTTGAAGCAATTTAAGTCATAGGAAGAGGGAAAGACTGATTCTGGGAGAGAGTTCCAGAGCTCAGCAGTTGAATAGAAGAAAGTCTGAGAATAGCGTTTCACTCTTGGGTTGGAGAGTTGCACAGAGTAGGGGTGGGATTGTGTTGCAAGGTGGGTACTATGTACCCTACGTAGAGGAGGTTTTTTTTTTTTTTTTTTTTTTTTTTTTTTTTTTTTTTTATATTCCAACTTACTTCCTCTCGGGCATAGGCTGAGAGCCTTAACATTCACCGCTTTACAATGAACAGTGAAGCCCGTGAGGTCTTGTTCCAGTATAGGGAGTGAGACATGTGAAGCACGTAGAGTACAACGAGCACCTGCCATCTTGCCTTCACATGAGGCACGGTGCTCACTCATGGCCCGAAACGACCCCATCTCTGAAGCCACCTCGTTCCCGTGCTTCACTGTCTCACCCCCTACACTTGGACTCTCACACTTACACACACACAACGCCACCTGTTGAGCAGATAACTCACCACTATATATATACACTGGGAAAGCTCCGAAGAACACTTATTATTGTAGTAGTGATAGAATAGTGAGAGAGATGCAACATTGCGGCGAAGAGAGAGAGATTGCAGATAATTGGTGAGTGGACGGGAGTTAATGATACGAAAAGCTTTCCTTTCTACTTTATCTAGGAGTGCGGTGTGAGAGGATCCTCCCCACAAATGTGAACAATACTCAATACAAGGACGCACTGTGCCCCTGTACAGAACAAGTAGCTGCGCAGTGGTAAAGAACCCCTTGAGGCGGTTGAGCACACTCAGCTTCTGGGAGGCTGCCTTAGCGAGACTGGTAATATGGTCTTTCCAAGTGAGAGCAGAAGAAAAAGAGACACCGAGAACATTGAGGGAAGATGAAGGGTTGATTTTTGTATTGTTGAAGAATAAGGGATAGTCCTCTGGAGGTTCCTGACGGGTAGTAAGATGGATACATTGAGTTTTGGAAGCATTATATGTAACCAGGTTTTCTCTACCCCAATTGGAAATAGTAGCTAGATCAAAAGATCAGCATTTATCCTATGCCATCCTTCCTACTGGTTCTATCCAACCCCTTGGTCTTATCCCCCCCCCCTGGTTGTATCCCGCCCCCTAGGTCCTTAACACTCTCCCCCCCTCCCCACCCTATCCGCTCCCCCCCCCCACCCATCCTCAGCTCCTACCCTCCCCCCCCACAACACCAGACTTAGGTCCCCCGCCCCCCCCCCCCCCCCCCATCGTCAAATCTTATTCCCCCTCTCATCCTCAAGTCCTATCCACCCCCCACCCCCCATCCTCAGGTCCTATCCCCCCCCATCCTCAGGTCCTATCCCTCCCCCATCCTAAGGTCCTATCCCTCCCCCCATCCTCAGGTCCTATTCTCCCCCCCATCCTCAGGTCCTATCTCCCCTCCCCACCATACTTAGGTCCTTTCGCTCCCCCCCCCCCCCCCCCCCAATCCTCAGGTCCTATCCCCCTCTCCCATAGTCAGGTCCTATCCCCTCCCCTCCCCTCCTCAGGTCCTACCCCCAAATCCTCAGGTCTAAACCCCCCCCCCCCTCCCCCTCTCTCATACTCAGAGCCTACCCTCTCCCCTCACATCCTCCGGTCCTACCTCTCTCCCATCCTCACTTCCTATTCCCCCTCTCCCATCTTCATGTCCTATTTCCCCCTCCCCCCCATCCTCAGGTCCTATCACCCCCTCCCTCCCACTCAGGTCCTATTCCCCTTCCCCTCCCATCCTCAGGTCCTCTCACCCCCTCCCCCATCATCAGGTCCTATCCCCCTCCCATACTCAGGTCTTACCCCCCCTCCTCCTCAGGTCCTACCCCCCCCCCCCCCCTCAGGTCCTATTCCCCCAACTGTGAATGCATTTCAATATTTTTTTTCGAATCTCAACGGCCAAGCTTCCCATTGGCTGACGCTGTAACGGTCGGCCGGAGTTTTCCACCAATGACGTTTAAGTTTACCGGTTTCGGGGTTCTTTGTGGCCGTTAAGTCTAGCAGGTTTAAATTTAACGGTCATCCATTTTGAGCCGCCATCTTTTAAAATTGAGAGAGAGAGAGAGAGAGAGAGAGAGAGAGAGAGAGAGAGAGAGAGAGAGAGAGAGAGAGAGAGAGAGAGAGAGAGAGAGAGAGAGAGAGAGAGAGAGACCGGAAACATTTATAAACAGGAAGGTAGTTAAATATTGAGGTGGATATATACAGTACATGAAGAATTATTAGACAGATGAGACACAGACAAAGGAAAGAGCAATACACAGAGACAGAAAGACAGACAGAGACGGTAATAGACAGAGAAGGTAGCAAGATAGTGATGTATACGAAGGATGACAGGAGAGACAGGCGGATGAAAGGGAGACAAAAATATAAAGACATAAATATATGGAGACAGGAAGACAGAGAGGCAGATACAGTAATAGACAGAAAGTTAGCTAGATAATGAGATGGATTTACATGAAAGATTATATATATATATATATATATATATATATATATATAGAGAGAGAGAGAGAGAGACTCAAAATCTCCCAGAACTCTGGACTATAAAACTATTTGGCGGAGGTCGAAATTTTAGCAGGGAAGACGGAATTCACTCTAACTTAATTTGGCGAAAAGTGTCCCAATTCTGTCATTGTCGTTCATATCTTAACTGTCTCTCTCTATCTCTCTCTCTCTTTCTCTATTTGTGTGTGTGTGTACTTTATTATCTTGGTCTACGAAATTGGACGAGGTTAATTTGTTTTGCCTCCGTTCGTTTATCTGTTTGTATGTAAGCAAGATATCTCAACAAATTATTAACCGATTTTCACGAAGTTTGGTGGACAGATAGGATGTGCGCCAAGGGAGAAGGGATATAATGTATTAGGTTATTGGTAGAGTGCATACCTCCGCCAGTGTAGGTAGAAGTATACACCTGCCCGAGTATCCGTTTAGTTGTGTCTATCGTTTTCTTCTTTACATATTTTATTTTATATTTTTCCAACTCCTCTTTCTCTATTCTGTTCCTCCTTTTCCTCCCTCTTCCTCCCTTTATCCCTATTTTTCTCTGTTATCTCTTTTTCTTTCTTGTTGTATTCTTCTGTACTCTATTCTTTCCGACTATCTTATATTCTCTCTCTTTTTTGAGAATATACAGTATACTTGTGGATAGCTGCGTGCCTCTTTATGTATGGTGAGTGTCTGTGTGTGTGGTGATGTTAGTGTGTGTGTATGTGTGTGTGCGCGCGTATGTTGATGATGACGTGTGTATGATAATGCTGCTGATGGTTGAGTGTGTGTGTGTTAACTAATAGTGATGATGATGATGATGATGGTGATGATAATGCTGCTGGTGCTGATGATGATGGTGCATGTGTGTGTGTGTGTGTGAGATGATAATGATGATGCTGTGTGTCTATGTGATTGTATACTTCAAATCAAATAATTCCGATCCAAATATGCAATAACTCCGAATGAACGCGCAGCATAGAGAGCTTATAACCGGAAATACTTGCAACATAATTATATATAATGGTTGAAATATAAAGTGTTTTCCAAATCAAATCATGGCAACACATCGTATTTGTTTGATAAAGGGCTGACAATATACATGCATTAAGGGGATGGGGTTTACATTTGTTGGTATTTTTTTTATATATATATTTTATTATTTTTTATTTTAGTATCTTCCCTAGACCTCCATTAACCTTAAAAAAAAAATCCTAGATATCCCTTCAAGATAAATGTGTAAATTTTTCGGTAGACAAATTTCCCGGCCTAAGGCCGGTTCTTCCTAAAATTACAGGCTCGTTATTGCTAGCCAGGACAAATTTGACAGCTAAATAATACGAACAGTTTTAATATTAACAAATAAATAGGGCGAATGGTCTTAAAATCGCCAAGTTAATGGACCGAACTTCATAAAATCTGAACATTAATGGGGCTAAACAAGAGGAAGAAGGTGGATCAGAAAAATGGCCCATTTTAACACTATCTGGTCCGACGTCTTGTGAGAATATATTGTAGTTTTATCGGATATAAGCAGCATATGACTGTTTACGGGGTGCCCACTTTGGAGTCCTGGATCATGTAACACAATACTGTATCGTAAAAGTCTATGTCCTGGCTCGTGCGTGTGTGTGTGTGTGTGTGTGTGTGTGTGTGTGTGTGTGTGTGTGTGACTGTCAGTGTAGTGGACCAATAGGGTACTCAGTAGTGGAGGGAGAAGGGGAGGAGGAGAGGAGGGGGGTCCACTGTTCACTTCCAGATACCGGATATTACGCCTGGGATATGGTCTGTGTGTCTGTGTCTGTTATGTATGTGTGTGTGTATGTTGATGTGTCTGTGTCTGTTAGGTATGTGTGTGTGTGTGTGTCTGTGCCTGTGTCTGTTAGGTGTGTGTGTGTCGATGTGTCTGTTAGGTGTGTGTGTGTGTGTGTCTGTCTGTCTGTTGATGTGTCTGTGGCTGTTAGGTGTGTGTGTGTGTCTGTTTATGTGTCTGTGTGTTAGGTGTGTGTGTGTGTCTGTTGATGTCTATGGGTCTGTTGGTGTGTGTCTATGTTTGTATGTTGATATGTCTGGGTCTGTTGTATGTGTGTCAGTTGATGTGTCAGTGTCTGTTAGGTGTGTGTGTCTGGGTTTGTTGTGTATGTGTGTGTCTGGGTCTGTGGTGTGTGTGTGTGTGTGTCTGGGTCTGTGGTGTGTGTGTCTGTTGATGTGTGTGTGTTTGTTGTGTGTGTGTGTGTGTATGTGTGTATGTCTGTTTATGTGTGTGTGTCTGTTTGTGTGTGTGTCTGTTGATGTGCCTGTGTCTGTTAGGTGTGTGTGTCTGGGTTTGTTGTGTGTGTCTGGGTCTGTGGTGTGTGTGTCTGTTGATGTGTGTGTGTCTGTTTTGTGTGTGTCTGTTGATGTGTGTGTGTGTTGATGTGCCTGTGTCTGTTAGGTGTGTGTGTGTGTGTCTGTTGATGTGTCTGGGTCTGTTGTGTGTACAGTATGTGTGTGTGTGTCTTTTTATGTGTGCATGTGGCTGTATATATGTTGGTGTCTTGTCTGTATTGTTGTGTGTGTGTGTATGTATGTGTGTGTGTGTGTGTGTGTGTGTGTGTGTGTGTTGGTATGAATCCTGGCCATGATTATACTGCACGTTAATTAATCATGAGGACTGTTGGGGCAATGTGTTTATTGTTGTGTGTTGGTGTCATGTGTCTTGGTGTTAATTGTTGTATATGGTGTTTTTGTTGTTGTTGTTGTTGTTGTTGTTGTTGTTGTTTGTGTGTGCGTGTGAATGTTTGGGTGATGTGTGTAATGTCTGTGATCGAACACTACTGTACCATTATATGTCTTAATTCTGACTACTATTAGACGATTTTATTAAGCTTATAAAGGGCCTATAGTAGTTAACAAGCTTCGAACTTAACCCTTATTATTTCCACAGATTATTTTTAGACTGCACACAATCATCTAAATATAGCTTAAATAAAATATATAAGACGTCGCCGGTACAGTCCATTAATTATAGGTATTATAATTAATTTATTAATTGAATTCCCAACACAAAACACCTCCCAATGAAATTAATGAAAGCATGTGATCTTCCCGGGATTCGAACCTGGGTTACCACATGCAAATCTTAAACACTCTAACCATTACACCATCAAGACAGTTAAAGGTTAAGTACATGTCTACGATTTTATATCCATTTTATCGAATAGTGGATATCAATCTAATCATGTACTCACACCCACACTTGTACAACTAAAAAAACAAAACAAAAACAAAACAAGAACAAAAAACAGTAATCTAGCTAGTATTTCTAACATTTGGGAAGAGTCGGGCGGGGATTAGGAGTGGATATTTACAGCCTCTTTGCTCTAGCCCTTTTTTGAGTTATAGAGCTTAGGATTCACAATCTCTGGCCAACTTGAAATTAATAGAATATAGTCATATGCAAAATTCATTACCGAGCAATGAGATTCGAACCCCAGATTGTCAGATGAGATGCCAAAGCGTTACCATTGCCCCACACTTATTAAAGGGAGATAATTGTTTGTATGGACCCCCTTATATCTATCTATTTATCTATCTATATATATCTAAATACAAAATAATTAACCCCCCCCCCCCCACCCCCTCCCTCCCCGTTAAACAATAATGATAAACTTGCCGCTATTGCTCCCCTGGGCTTATATTTGTATCAGATTATTGCTAATTGTGTCTAGCTGTATGACCAAATTTGTTGGTGTAGATTAAGCCTCGTGTAGTATTACGAATTTAGCTTGAAGGGGGCCTGGGTGCACACACACACACACACACACATATATATATATACAGTATACAGTATTATATATATACCGGGTATATATATATATATTTTTTTTTTTTTTTTTTTTTTTTTAGTTTGTAGGAAGTTTGGGAAGGCGTTTTTGTTTTCGTAGGGGTCAAACTTAAATACATTGCTCGAAAATGGCAAGAGTAAGCAAAATACTCACTATTAAATTAACAAAATATCCTCATAACTCAGGAGAGGTCGGACCAGATAGTGTTAAACAAAGCGATATACAGACAGCCCAACTGATAGACAGATAAACAAAGCAATAGATACCTGTTTGTTTACCGGTTTGTATGTCTGTTTGTGTATCTGTTTGTGTACGTTTAGAAGCACCGGATATTGCCTCGGGGGAAATGAGTTCTCAGTTTTTCGTTTATTGTTGTGTGTGTGTGTGTTTTTTTTTTTGTTTTTTTGTTTTTTTTTTAATTTGTTTATATGTGTATTTACTTATTTTTCATGTTTAGTTTCATTGTGTTTTATGTATTTGGGTATATTGTTTCATTGTTTGTTAGTTTTGTCTACACATTTTATTGATTTGCCTTTAGTATTGTTTAGTATTGTTCATTTTTGATCGTCTAATACTTCCATGCTCTGATGCGTTCCAAAAGACGTTTTTGTTGATACATGCTAATTAGTAGAGAGAGAGAGATAAAGAGAGAGGTAGAGGTAGAGAGAGAGAGAGAGCGGTAGAGAGAGAGAAAGAGAGAGATAGAGAGAGAGAGAGAGACAGAGACAGAGAGAGAGAGAGAGAGAGAACTAGAGAACTAGATCTGTACAAGGGGATGACAACACTAGTATCCTCCACAACAGAGAGCCCAGTCATTGGAGTATACAGCTTAACCACTCCATCACACTCATGGCTGTCTTGTCTATTTGTCTGTGTGTGTGTGTCTGTGAGTCATTGGAGTATACAGCTTAACCACTCCCATCACAACTCATGGCTGTCCTTTTCTATTTGTCTGTGTGTGTGTGTCTGTGAGTCATTGGAGTGCTCTCTTAACCACTCTCATCACACTCATGTCTGTCTTGATCTGTATGTCTGTGAAGTCATTGGAGCTATACATCTTCACTAATACCACTAAATTATTGTGAATAACTGACTGTCTGCTCTGTCTGCGTGTGTCTGTCTGTCTGTCCTGTCTGTCCTGTCTGTCCTGTCTGTCTGTCTGTCTGTCTGTGTATGTATCTGTGATGTCATTGAAGTTATACATCCTAACTACTCCCACCCAACTGTATATAGTCTGTCTGTCTGGCTGTATCTCTGTTCTGTGTGTCTGTTTGTATGTCCGTCCGTCCCGTTGTCTCTGGAGCATGCCCGTATACTGAATCCAGCTGTTGAGAGCTTATCTGTCTATCTGTCTGTCCTGTGGTTTGTATGTTCGGGCTGTCTGTATATACCGGTTACCCTTGTAGTCTGTCTTTCTGTATATAATCTGTCTGTCTGCTGGTTTGTATGTCGGTCTGTCTGTAATGTAGTCATGTCTGTCTATGTAGTATGTCTGTCTGTGGTTTGTCTGCTCTGTCTGTATATATAATAGTCTGTCCTGTCGTTGTGTTGGTCTGTCTGTCTTTCTTGGAATATTTGTCACATTCCGGTCAGTGGTTTGTATGTCTGTCATGTCTGTCTGTTATAGAGTCTGTTTGTGGTTTGGTATGTCTGTCTGTCTGTATATAGTCGGTTTTTTGTGGTTTGTATGTTCTGTCGGTCTGTATATAGTCTGTCTGTCTGTGGGATTTGTATGTCTGCCTGTCTGTATATAGATCTGTCTGTCTGTGTTTGTATGTCTGGTCTGGTCTGTATATAGTCTGTCTGTCTGTGGTTTGTTATGTATGGCTGTCCGTGTTATATAGTCTGTCTGTATGTGGTTTGTATGTCTGGCTGTCTCGTATATAGTCTGTCTGTCTCTGGCGTTTGTCTGTCTGTGTCTGTATAATAGTCTGTCTGTCTGGTTTGTATGTCTGTCCGTCTGTATATAGTCTGTCTGTCTGTGTACGTCGTGTCCCGTCTGTATAGTCTGTCTGTCTGTGGTTTTGTACTCCTGTCTGTCTGTATATAGTCTGTTTGGTCTGTTGGGGTGTGTCTGCTCTGTATGTCCTGTATATAGTCTGTTTGTCTGTTGTAGTTGTTGTCTGTACTGTCTGTATATCGTCTGTCGTCTGTGGTTGTACGTCTTGGTTCTGTCTGTATATAGTCTGTCTGTATGTGGTTTGTCTGTGTCTGTCTGTATATAGTATGTCTGTCTGTATGTCTGTCTGTGGTTTGTACGTCTGTCTGTCTGTATATAGTCTGTCTGTCTGGTTGTTTTCTGTGGCTTTGTTCTGTCTGTGGCTTGTCTGCATATAGTCTGTCTGTCTGTGGTTTGGTATGGGTATGTCTGTCTGTCTGTGGGTTTGTCTGTCTTGTCGTCTGTAACTATACTAGTACTGTCTGGCTGTTTTGGTGTTTTTGTATGTTGTCTGTGGTTTGTACGAAATAAATAAAGAAATAAACTTTGAATAGTTTTTTTAAAAAAATCAGTTGTCTGTGTTGTCCAGTGTATTCTGTATGTCT
>CM064488.1:47018060-47073060 GCA_032716605.1 Paralithodes platypus
TTGGTATGAATCCTGGCCATGATTATACTGCACGTTAATTAATCATGAGGACTGTTGGGGCAATGTGTTTATTGTTGTGTGTGTGTGTGTTGGTGTCATGTGTCTTGGTGTTAATTGTTGTATATGGTGTTGTTGTTGTTGTTGTTGTTGTTGTTGTTGTTTGTGTGTGCGTGTGAATGTTTGGGTGATGTGTGTAATGTCTGTGATCGAACACTACTGTACCATTATATGGCTTAATTCTGACTACTATTAGACGATTTTATTAAGCTTATAAAGGGCCTATAGTAGTTAACAAGCTTCGAACTATCTCACTTAACCCTTATTATTTCCACAGATTATTTTTAGACTGCACACAATCATCTAAATATAGCTTAAATAAAATATATAAGACGTCGCCGGTACAGTCCATTAATTATAGGTATTATAATTAATTTATTAATTGAATTCCCAACACAAAACACCTCCCAATGAAATTAATGAAAGCATGTGATCTTCCCGGGATTCGAACCTGGGTTACCACATGCAAATCTTAAACACTCTAACCATTACACCATCAAGACAGTTAAAGGTTAAGTACATGTCTACGATTTTATATCCATTTTATCGAATAGTGGATATCAATCTAATCATGTACTCACACCCACACTTGTACAACTAAAAAAACAAAACAAAAACAAAACAAGAACAAAAAACAGTAATCTAGCTAGTATTTCTAACATTTGGGAAGAGTCGGGCGGGGATTATGAGTGGATATTTACAGCCTATTTGCTCTAGCCCTTTTTTGAGTTATAGAGCTTAGGATTCACAATCTCTGGCCAACTTGAAATTAATAGAATATAGTCATATGCAAAATTCATTACCGAGCAATGAGATTCGAACCCCAGATTGTCAGATGAGATGCCAAAGCGTTACCATTGCCCCACACTTATTAAAGGGAGATAATTGTTTGTATGGACCCCCTTATATCTATCTATTTATCTATCTATATATATCTAAATACAAAATAATTAACCCCCCCCCCCCCACCCCCTCCCTCCCCGTTAAACAATAATGATAAACTTGCCGCTATTGCTCCCCTGGGCTTATATTTGTATCAGATTATTGCTAATTGTATCTAGCTGTATGACCAAATTTGTTGGTGTAGATTAAGCCTAGTGTAGTATTACGAATTTAGCTTGAAGGGGGCCTGGGTGCACACACACACACACACTAATATATATATATATATATATATATATATATATACAGTATACAGTATTATATATATACCGGGTATATATATATATATATTTTTTTTTTTTTTTTTTTTTTTTTAGTTTGTAGGAAGTTTGGGAAGGCGTTTTTGTTTTCGTAGGGGTCAAACTTAAATACATTGCTCGAAAATGGCAAGAGTAAGCAAAATACTCACTATTAATTTAACAAAATACCCTCATAACCCAGGAGAGGTCGGACCAGATAGTGTTAAACAAAGCGATAGACAGACAGCCCAACTGATAGACAGATAAACAAAGCAATAGATTCCTGTTTGTTTACCGTTTTGTATGTCTGTTTGTGTATCTGTTTGTGTACGTTTAGAAGCACCGGATATTACCTCGGGGGAAATGAGTTCTCAGTTTTTCGTTTATTGTTGTGTGTGTGTGGGTGTGTTTTTTTTTTTGTTTTTTTTTTTTTTTTTTTTTTTTTTTTTTTTTTTTTTTTTTTTTTTTAATTTGTGTTTATTTGTGTATTTACTTATTTTTCATGTTTAGTTTCATTGTGTTTTATGTATTTGGGTATATTGTTTCATTGTTTGTTAGTTTTGTCTACACATTTTATTGATTTGCCTTTAGTATTGTTTAGTATTGTTCATTTTTGATCGTCTAATACTTCCATGCTCTGATGCGTTCCAAAAGACGTTTTTGTTGATACATACTAATTAGTAGAGAGAGAGAGAGAGAGAGAGAGAGAGAGAGAGAGAGATAGAGGGAGAGAGAGAGCTAGATCTGTACAAGGGGATGACAACACTAGTATCCTCCACAACAGAGAGCCCAGTCATTGGAGTATACAGCTTAACCACTCCATCACACTCATGGCTGTCTTGTCTATTTGTCTGTGTGTGTGTGTCTGTGAGTCATTGGAGTATACAGCTTAACCACTCCATCACACTCATGTCTGTCTTGTCTGTATGTCTGTATGTCTGTGAGTCATTGGAGTATACATCTTCACTAATACACTCAATTATTGTGATAATGCCTGTCTGTCTGTCTGCGTGTGTGTGTGTGTGTGTGTGTGTGTCTGTCTGTCTGTCTGTCTGTCTGTGTATGTATCTGTGAGTCATTGAAGTATACAGCCTAACTACTCCCACCCAACTGTATATAGTCTGTCTGTCTGGCTGTATCTCTGTCTGTGTGTCTGTTTGTATGTCCGTCCGTCCGTGTCTCTGGAGCATGCAGCTTAATACTGAATCCAGCTGTTGAGAGCTTATCTGTCTATCTGTCTGTCTGTGGTTTGTATGTCTGGCTGTCTGTATATACCGGTAGTCTGTCTTTCTGTATATAATCTGTCTGTCTGTGGTTTGTATGTCTGTCTGTCTGTATGTAGTCTGTCTGTCTGTATGTAGTCTGTCTGTCTGTGGTTTGTCTGTCTGTCTGTATATAGTCTGTCTGTCTGTGGTTTGTCTGTCTGTCTTTCTGTATATAGTCTATCTGTCTGTGGTTTGTATGTCTGTCTGTCTGTCTGTATATAGTCTGTTTGTGGTTTGTATGTCTGTCTGTCTGTATATAGTCTGTTTGTGGTTTGTATGTCTGTCTGTCTGTATATAGTCTGTCTGTCTGTGGTTTGTATGTCTGCCTGTCTGTATATAGTCTGTCTGTCTGTGGTTTGTATGTCTGTCTGTCTGTATATAGTCTGTCTGTCTGTGGTTTGTATGTCTGGCTGTCTGTATATAGTCTGTCTGTATGTGGTTTGTATGTCTGGCTGTCTGTATATAGTCTGTCTGTCTGGTTTGTCTGTCTGTGTCTGTATATAGTCTGTCTGTCTGGTTTGTATGTCTGTCTGTCTGTATATAGTCTGTTTGTGTGGTTTGTACGTCTGTCCGTCTGTATATAGTCTGTCTGTCTGTGGTTTGTACGTCTGTCCGTCTGTATATAGTCTGTTTGTCTGTGGTGTGTGTCTGTATGTCTGTATATAGTTCTGTATGTCTGTATATAGTTCTGTATGTCTGTATATAGTTCTGTATGTCTGTGGTTTGTACGTCTGTCTGTCTGTATATAGTATGTCTGTCTGTGGTTTGTCTGTGTCTGTCTGTATATAGTCTGTCTGTCTGGTTTGTATGTCTGTCTGTGGTTTGTACGTCTGTCTGTCTGTATATTGTCTGTCTGTCTGGTTTGTCTGTCTGTGGTTTGTCTGTCTGTCTGTCTGTATATAGTCTGTCTGTCTGTGGTTTGTATGTATGTCTGTCTGTCTGTGGTTTGTCTGTCTGTCTGTCTGTATATAGTCTGTCTGTCTGTGGTTTGTATGTCTGTCTGTGGTTTGTACAAATAAATACATAAATAAACTTGAATATGTATCAGTTGTCTGTGTTGGCCAGTGTATTCTGTATGTCTGTTAGTATGTCACCTTGTCAGTCTCATTGTGTGTCTGTGTGTCTGTATGTGTGTGGGTTTGATTGTGTTTCTCTATTTTCTATTTTATATAAGCTGCTTTGTTATATATTCGTTAGTATATTTGTCTGCATGTATTTACAGTATACGTAAGTTTTGTATGTATGTCTGTATGTATGTATGTAATGTATGTATGTGTGTGTGTGTGTGTGTGTGTGTGTGTGTGTGCGTGTGTGTGCTATGTGTCTATTGTCTGCGTGTGATTGTATTTGCCCCCCCACGGCTGACAGTGTTTGTGTGTGTCAGCGCTCGTCAGCCAATCAGTGTGTGTGTGTGCGTGTCAGCGCTCGTCAGTCAATCAGTGTGTGTGTGTGTGTGTGTGTGTGTGTGTGTGTGTGTGTGCGTGCTTGAACACTCGTAACTATGCTTGCCTTTGCCACTATCGAGCAACAAATTTTAGGTTTGTCATTTAGTATAACGAAAACGCCTTCCCAGACTTCCTTCAAACTGCCTATTCAGACCCCCTACATTCTGCAAGCTAAGTTTGTAAAAATAACCTGGCCGGCGGCCGAATATTTTCAAGTTACAGGCTCGCTATCGCTTGCTCCGAAAAAAATCGACACCTGAATGGGGTGAAGCGTCTCATTATTGCCAGACTAATGGGGTGAAACGTCGTAAAATCTCCAACCAAATAGTTAACGATCTCACAAATACCATCCAAACCCCTAACTTAATACTCCATTCTCAATCCATCATTACCTGTCTCAATTCCCCATCCTCTTATATAAATGTTCATATGCTATTCTATATTTACCATCATTAATGTTTTCTCTTAATTAAGGGGAGGTATTTAGTTTGTTCCGTAGACCTCCATCAAGCTTAAATTTACACCCCCATGAGTCCCTTTCAAGATAAATTTGTACATTTTTCGGTAGAAAAATGTCCCGGCCAAAGGCCGGTTCCTCTTAAATTACAGGCTCGCTATCGCTCGCCAGGAAAAAATCGACACCTGAATTGCACGAAAGGTCTTAATATGGGGTGAAAGTTCTTAAAATCGCTAAAGTAATGGGGCAAACGTTTTACAACATCAAAAGCAATGGGGCTAAACATGAGGGAGAAAGGGGTCAAGCAAAAAATCCCTCAAGTGGAGACCTCTCCTTAAGGTGAGACTGGCCGTTTGTTTGGTCTATTAATTAATTTATTCATATTTTTGTTTAGTTTCCTCCCTAGACCTAAATCAAGCTTAGAAAAACACCCCCTAGATCCCCCTTCAAGATAAATGTGTAAATTTTTCGGTAGAAAAATTTCCCGGCCAAAGGCCGGTTCCTCTTAAAATTGCAGGCTCGCTATCGCTCGCCAGGAAAAAATCGACACCTAAATGGCACGAAAGGTCTTAAAATTGACAACGAAATGGGGCGAAAGGTGTTAAATCGCCAAACTAATGGGCCGAACGTCTTATAATCTCAAAACTAGTGGGGCTAAACATTAGGGAGAAGGGGGTCCAGAAAAACGGTCTGCCTCCCCTTAAATATTTGTCTTGTTTTATATTCTAATACTCTAATCTCTTATACATCTCTTATAATCTCTTATACATCTCTTATAATCTCTTATACATCTCTTATAATCTCTTATACATCTCTTATAATCTCTTATAATCTTATATAATCTCTTATAATCTCTTATACATCTCTTATAATCTTATATAATCTCTTATAATCTCTTCTACATCTCTTATAATCTCTTATACATCTCTTATAATCTCTTATAATCTCTTATACATCTCTTATAATCTTATATAATCTCTTATAATCTCTTATACATCTCTTATAATCTTATATAATCTCTTATAATCTCTTATACATTTCTTATAATCTTATATAATCTCTTATAATCTCTTATACATCTCTTATAATCTCTTATACATCTCTTATAATCTTATATAATCTCTTATAATCTCTTATACATCTCTTATAATCTTATATAATCTCTTATAATCTCTTATACATCTCTTATAATCTCTTATACATCTCTTATAATCTTATATAATCTCTTATAATCTCTTATACATCTCTTATAATCTTATATAATCTCTTATAATCTCTTATACATCTCTTATAATCTTATATAATCTCTTATAATCTCTTATACATCTCTTATAATCTTATATAATCTCTTATAATCTCTTATACATCTCTTATAATCTTATATAATCTCTTATAATCTCTTATACATCTCTTATAATCTTATATAATCTCTTATAATCTCTTATACATCTCTTATAATCTTATATAATCTCTTATACATCTCTTATAATCTCTTATACATCTCTTATAATCTTATATAATCTCTTATACATCTCTTATAATCTTATATAATCTCTTATAATCTCTTATACATCTCTTATAATCTTATATAATCTCTTATAATCTCTTATACATCTCTTATAATCTCTTATAATCTCTTATACATCTCTTATACATCTCTTATAATCTTATATAATCTCTTATAATCTCTTATACATCTCTTATAATCTTATATAATCTCTTATAATCTCTTATACATCTCTTATAATCTTATATAATCTCTTATAATCTCTTATACATCTCTTATAATCTCTTATACATCTCTTATAATCTTATATAATCTCTTATAATCTCTTATACATCTCTTATAATCTTATATAATCTCTTATAATCTCTTATACATCTCTTATAATCTTATACATCTTTATTATAATCTTATATAATCTCTTATAATCTCTTATACATCTCTTATAATCTTATATAATCTCTTATAATCTCTTAATACACTCTCTATAATCTTATATAATCTCTTATAATCTCTTATACATCTCTTATATCTTATATAATCTCTTATAATCTTATACATCTCTTATAATCTTATATAATCTCTTATAATCTCTTATACATCTCTTATAATCTTATATAATCTCTTATAATCTCTTATACATCTCTTATAATCTTATATAATCTCTTATAATCTCTTATACATCTCTTATAATCTTATATAATCTCTTATACACCCTGACCTAATTCCTGTATCCAAACCCACCCTCCTAATCCTCCTACTTAATCCTTATCCCTAATCCATCCTCCTAATCCTTCTATCTAATCTATCATCCTAATCATTCTAATCCAAGATCCCAATGCTACATCCTAATCCTTCATCCTAATCCTAATTCATAATCGGCCCTCATCCTACATCCTAATCCTTCATCATAATCCTACATCATAATCCTACATCATAATCCTACATCTTAATCCTAAATCCTAAGCCTACATCCTAATCCCTCATCCTAATCCTTCATACTAGTCCCTATTCCCCCCCCCCCCCGCTCTCCCCGCCCTCCCCAACAGCCTGGAGCCAACACATCTCTACAATATTCACTAAGCATCGTACCTTGCATATTAATCTATTGGGACGTACGTGAGAGAGAGAGAGAGAGAGAGAGAGAGAGAGAGAGAGAGAGAGAGAGAGAGAGAGAGAGAGAGAGAGAGAGAGAGAGAGAGAGAGAGAGAGAGAGAGAGAGAGAGAGAGAGAGAGAGAGAGAGAGAGAGGAGAGAGAGAGAGAGAGAGAGAGGGAGAGAGATAGAGAGAGAGAGAGAGAGAGAGAGAGAGAGAGAAGAGAGAGAGAGAGAGAGAGAGAGAGAGAGAGAGAGAGGAGAGAGAGAGAGAGAGAGAGAGAGAGAGAGAGAGAGAGAGAGAGAGAGAGAGAGAGAGAGAGAGATTGTGTTCCTGTCATTTGAATGCATCTAGGTTGAGGCATCATCTCTCTCTCTCTCTCTCTCTCTCTCTCTCTCATGTGAATGGTTGTACCAGTGCGCGGGCGTTTGTGTGTGTGCGAGCGTGTGCGTGTGTATGAAAGTGTATTTGCACACGTATGTGAGTGCTGGTGTGTGTGTGTGTACGCTCGTAATGCCAGCCGCTCAATTCAATGTGTTCATCCCAGCCCAAGTGTATTGGAGGAGGTGTGTGTGTGTGTGTGTGTTTGTGTGCGTATCCAACCAATGCATGTGTGTTTGTGTTGCCTTCGGTTGTACAAAGGAAATCAAGCAACAACAGGTATAGTGACTCTTCTAGGCTGCTTGTCCTCCAAAACACTGAGGATCAAGTGTCCAAACAGTGGTTTAGAGTGGGTAAGGGAACATTGGAAAGGGAACTACTGCCCTAGAACTAATGTCCGTGGCAGGATTAGGAAGTTAGTAGGGGACAGATGGGTTAGTAACTGAGGGGGAGATAAAATAAAGTTATTCATTTACAAACGCAGTCAGTCGCGGGTTTGATGCGAGATATTTGTCTAAGCGGAGTTTAAATGAATCAACGGTGCTGCAGTCTATAACGTCTCGGGGAAGCCCATTCCACAAGTTGACAACTCGATTGAAGAAGAAATTCTTAGATTCGTGTGAGTTAAAAGATTTACCAATAATTTTGCAACCGTTTCCCCGCGTGTTGTGACCGTCTGTGTGTGTATACCTGTGTGGTGTGTGTTTGTGTGTGTTTTTCTGTTCCGTATAACAATGTGTGTGCAGTATTATGTAGTATATATTGAGTATACATATCGTGTGTGCAGTATTTACATGAGGGTTTTGCGTATAACATGTTTGTGTTTAGTGTTGTGTGTGTTGAGGTACTCATGTACAGTTGCCCACATTAATTCTGCTCCTCTTCGTGATCGTATGTTTTTTTTTTTTGTTTTTTTTTTTTTTTTTTATATTCCAACTTACTTCCTCTCGGGCATAGGCTGAGAGCCTTAACATTCACCGCTTTACAATGAACAGTGAAGCCTGTGAGGTCTTGTTCCAGTCTAGGGAGTGAGACATGTGAAGCACGTAGAGTACAACGAGCACCTGCCATCTTGCCTTCACATGAGGCATGGTGCTCACTCATGGCCCGAAACGACTCCATCTCTGAAGCCACCTCGTTCCCGTGCTTCACTGTCTCATCCCCTACACTCGGACTCTCACACTTACACACACACAACGCCACCTGTTGAGCAGATAACTCACCAGGCATTGCACCCCTATAGCATATTTTGAATATGGGAATATTCATACAGTGCTATTTAATCAGGGAACAATGAGGGTATTTTATTGACGTTTCGGTGGGCTTGTGGTAATGCACTGATACCAGGTACAGCACAAATTCCATCCCAATAATATCTTCCCATTGATACATCAGGATTTGAACCCGGGACCTTTGGATTACCAGGCCAGTGGCAAGACCACTCCACCACACCTCATGATTATGAATGAATTGCGAGTGCGGTATCTATTAATTATCAGTTAACTAGTCAGATGAGTTAGCCACTGCATGTAAAACTACACTCGTAATTCAATCATAAGCATTATATTTCCATGTACTGTATAAGATCACGGCGAGGAACAGAACTAATGTGATCAACTGTACTTATATATATAGTTTTGCGTGGGTACGTAAATGTGCATGTTTTTGTTGTATTTGTAGGTATTTTCTTAACGTGTTTTGGCTTACTAGACTAGAGGGAGGTGGTGGTACAGTGGATAACGTGGTGGACTGCAAAACAGATGGTCGTCAGTTCGAATCTTCGCCATTTTTGTTTTGTTTTAAAGTAATCTGATAGTTCTCGCAACTCTACGTATGTGTGTTTGTGTGTGCGTACTTGAGTGTGTGCGTGTATCTATGTACGTGTGTGTTTATCTGTAAGTGTGCTAAGGAATGTACGAGTGTGTATGTGTGAAGGAAAGTGTGTCAGCATGTGTACTTACTCTAGTTGTACTTACTCTAGTTGTATTGCGGGAGTGAGCATGCTCGTTATTTCCCGCCTCCTATATGTGTAGGTGTATATGTATCGTTGGAATGGCTGTGGATGTGTGTGTAGTCTGTATTTTTAGCCAATTGGCGACATCGGAAACGAAGGCTTAGGGTGGATCTGTATGGTACCATTCTCACTATAGATGGTACCGCCTCGCCCGAAGGCTTAGGTAGCCATCAGCTTAGGTGAACCATAATTATGATGCCCATTTCGCCTTGTACCATTTTTGCCAACCCCAGATGGGACGTCACAACGTCGTCCACTTATTCCAGGTACCTATTTACAGCTAGGTGAACTGAGGCTAACACATGAAAGGAGACTAGCCCAATTTGTCTCCGCCCGGACGGAGATTGAACCCCCGACCCCTCGTGTGTGAGACGAGAGCTCTACCTACTAGGCTACGGGCTGTGTGTGTATGTTTGTGTGTGTGTGTGTGTGTGTGTGTGTGTGTGTGTGTGGAGGAAAGTGTGTCAGGATGTGTGTGGTTGGGTATGTGTGTGTCCTTTAGCCCCTGTGTTTGTGTGTGTGTGTGTGTGTGTGTGCGCGGGTGTGTGTGTGTGTGTATGTGTGTGTATGTGTGTGTGTGTGTGCGTGCGTGTGTGTGCGCGCGCGGGGGTGTATGACAACAGGCCTCAGGGGGTACATTCTCTCTCACTGTGTGCATGCCTGATGGAGGGAGGATAAGAGAGAGGGAGAGTGAGAGAGAGTTTATTCTTCTTAATTATATATTCACCATGCCTGCTTGACAAAATAATTTCACTTGTTTGCATCGCTGTCACATCCCATAACACATTAAGTTTATGTACTAATACGTAGCTTAATAATTGTTCAGTGAGATTTCTTTTACTGAGTATTATATAGTGAGTGGAAATGATGCGTAGGAAACGATATGATGAAGACATATTAGGAACGCTAGCATATCTCTGCACTACCGGTATGCTCTTTGATAAAACAAACAGGTGAGCACGAACTATGCCACGTTCCATATAGGTAGGCCAGAAATCGTGAACTCTATCCTCTGTAACTCAAAAAGGGCTATATTAAATGGGCTTTACATTTTCACACCTATTCCCTGGCTGACCCTTCCCAAATGGTAGAAATATTAGCTCGATTACTCTAGTCGTTTGTTAGTTATAGATGATAATTTTCAAGAGTTTTGGCCTACTTACTTGAACAGGTTGTAGTGAAAATCGGCATTACAGTGATCAGCTTACCACAATATTTCGTGGGTGTATCATATTTCTTCCTCCTAATATTGTCCAAAAATTCGTGACCACAGCTGTACACTCGGATACCATAGTCCCTGGCCCACTCATAACAATTCGAGAACCCCCTATGTATGTCTAGATAACATAATGTTTAGTGCGCGGAAAATCGGTGTGAGTATCCTAGGTTCGAATCCCTCGAGTACCACATGTATTCATTAGTTTCATTGATTTCATTAATTACCGGTAGGTTTATTTGTAAGTTAATTGGTGGGTTGGTGATACTATGAATCATAACTATTATTGTGTTGCCCTGTACCCGAAAATATCGAAACCACAGAACTAACGCTGAGGTGACGTCTGGGAGAGCGTAAAATAGTCGTTGGTGGAAAGTCTAAGAAACTAACGTGTATCACCATGAGACTATTATCTGGTTCTTCAAGGAGAATTAAGATTGTTTTCTATTGTACGTCTGAGCTAGTACAGTAGTAGACGTATCTCCCACCCACACACAGGCACGTCCCCACATACAAGGACTCACACACACACATCCACCTCCCCCACACCTAAACCGAAACGGGGCTGCTGAACCGTACAGTATCAATTACGGCCGCCATTTCAACACCTCTCTCTCTCTCTCTCTCTCTCTCTCTCTCTCTCTCTCTCTCAAAGTAAACGTTATGGTCTACATCCCCCAACCGTTTGATCTGCAGTATATAGCATTAGGTATAATTGGATAAAGCTCCACCAACACGACCCAAATTCAAACCCGCCAGGGATAACGACCGAGAACAGCCATGAATGTAAATGTAGATCCGACCAGAACCAACAATTCGATTAAAGAACGTTCTGTGAGTTCTAAAACCGCAACTTTAAAGGTTTTCTATGCAAACGCTCGTAGCATACGCAACAAATTTTCAGATTTAGAGGAACTAGTGTTTACTGAAAATTATGATGTGATTGGTATAACAGAATCTTGGCTCAATACAGAAGATAGAGGCTTTTTAGCAGAGTATTCACTTCCCGGTTATGTAATGTTTGAGAAAAGCCGAATAAATAAAAATGGAGGTGGCGTTTTATTTTATATCAAAGAAAGTCTTAACCCGACCCTTTTGTCAAAACCTCAAATTGTGAACGTCGACACATCTTTTGTGCTAATAAAGAATAATAAAGGTACAAAAATAATACTTGCATTAATATACAGACCTCCAGCTCAATCAGTGCAAACTGACCGAGAAATTTATGAACAAATTGCAGATGTAAGTAACTCACAAGATACCGTATTTTTTGGCGACTTTAATTTACCTGTGACCAAGTGGGGCGATACTCTTACTTCACACCCCGGACATGACTTGTATGCGAACTTGCAAGAGAGTTCACTCTATAAATTTGTTCGATCACCGACTCGTGGTAATAATGTCCTTGACCTTGTACTTGCAACAAAAGAAGAATTAATAGAGAATTTGAATGTTGGTGATGAATTCAGTAACAGCGACCATCGTACAATAACTTTCACTTTAAAGTTTACTAGTAACGAACCAAATAGCAGCATCGAAAAAGTCCCTAATTTCAAGAAAGCAAACTTTCATAAACTTAGAGCTATGTTTAAAGAAACTGACTGGAGCTTTTTAATTAACAATAACGACATAAATACATCTTGGGAATTATTTGAAACCACTTACCTAAAAGCAGTGCAGGACTGCATACCATCGAAAATACGGCGTCCAGGCCTTAATAATCAGCCCAAATGGTGGAATAAAGATATTTCAAACTGTCTGCTTACTAAAAAGTTTACTAATGATAGATTAAAATCCTTACAAAATGACGAAGAACGGGTGAAATTTGTAGAGCTACGACACAAAGCCAAAAAGTTAATTAAGCAAACTAAAAAGACCCTGGAGTTACATGTTGCGAATCAAAGTAAAACAAACTCGAAAGAATTCTATAGTTTTATCAGAAAGAAAAAAGTAGTTACTTCTACTGTTGGACCGTTAGTCGATGAAAATGGAGAATACACCAAAGACGAAGTACAAATGAGTAATGCCCTCAATACCTTCTTTGCATCAGTTTTTACAACGGAAGACCTCAGTGATATCCCTACACCATCGCCGATTCAGATTGATAATTCAGATGTTCTAAGCAATATCACCGTTACAGAGAGAGAAGTATTAAATTGTTTAGATAAACTCAAGGTAAATAAAACGCCTGGACCTGATAAAATCTCACCTAGAGTCCTAAAGGAAGCTAAGGATGAGCTCTCCAAACCACTGACATTGCTATTTAATATATCCTTACAGTCTGGAAATATGCCTGATCAGTGGAAGCTAGCCAACGTAACACCGATATTAAAAAAAGGCAGCAAGTCCCTACCCAGTAACAATCGTCCAATTAGCTTAACCTCAGTTGTATGTAAAATGTTAGAAACGCTCATAAGAGACAGACTCGTAAATCACTTAGAGGAAAATAACATACTTAAAGTTACTCAACACGGCTTTCGTAAAAAACGTTCCTGTTTAACAAACCTCTTAGACTTCTTCCACGATATCCTCAACCTCTACGATGAGAGTAAAGCTGTAGATATTATATACCTTGATTTTCAAAAGGCCTTTGACAAAGTTCCCCAGCGCAGATTAAGAGGTGACTTAATTCAAGTGTTCAAAATCATCAAAGGCATCGACAATATGAACTGTAGTAAGTACTTCACTATCGACCAATCTAATTACACGCGGGGAAACGGTTGCAAAATTATTGGTAAATCTTTTAACTCACACGAAGCTAAGAATTTCTTCTTCAATCGAGTTGTCAACTTATGGAATGGGCTTCCCGGAGATGTCATAGACTGCAGCACCGTTGATTCATTTAAACTTCGCTTAGACAAATATCTCGCATCAAACCCGCGACTGACTGCGTTTGTAAATTAATAACTTTATTTTATCCTCCCCTCAGTTACTAACGCATCTGTCTCCTACTAACTTCCTAATCCTACCACGGACATTAGTTCCAGGGCAGTAGTTCCCTTTCCAATGTTCCCTTACCCACTCTAAACCACTGTTTGGACACTTGATCCTCAGTGTTTTGGAGGACAAGCAGCCTAGAAGGGTCACTAGAACTGTTGTTGCTTTATTTCCTTTGTACTCCTTTGTACTCCTTTATAGCTGGTAGAACGTGTCCATCTTTTTCCCTTTATAAAACTTGCATGTTTATGCTATATTTATGTATGAATGTGCTCACGTACAAGGTATATATGTAAGTCTATTTCTATGTATCTATTCATGTTTGTTTATAGTACTTTATACGTTTTAAATATATCCCTCAATTGATCTGTTTACATATATGTCCGCATTATATCTATCTAACTATATATATACTGTATATATATATACCGGTATATACTGTATATATATTGCAAGTGTGAATTATGAAACAGATGTAATAACACTTATTTTTTATATTAATTGTTCCCTTGGATTTATATTGCATTGCACCTCACCAATTCTGAAACTATTTGGAACTGAAAAGGAACATTATAGCTTGGTTATTTAACGATATTTCACTATTCTATGGAAAGTTGAGATTTATTATAAAGATTTTTGTTTTGTATAAATACTACTACCAAGCTCCCCAATTTTCTCTCCCTCGTAAAAAGTGCCGCATGTTGTTGTTTTTTTTTTTTTTTTTTTTTTATTCCAGCGTTATATATCAAATACTATTTTACACATATACAATTTTCTTCTCCGTCAAAATTTTCCCCGCGATATAATCTCAAATTATGGATGGTTTAGCAGTTCCCGGAGAAGTTACACCGGGCAAACGCATAATACCTCCCCATTACTAATTCGGGGTCCATTGACAGGCTTTAAAAAAAAAAAAAAGAAAAAAAAAAAAAGAAAAAAAAAAACACACACACACACACACTGACGGTGAAAGGTTACTGCTCTTGTCAAAAACAGTAGCGAGCTAGAGAGAGAGAGAGAGAGAGAGAGAGAGAGAGAGAGAGAGAGAGAGAGAGAGAGAGAGAGAGAGAGAGAGAGAGAGAGAGACCGAAATTAAGCAGAATAATACAAATACAAAAATGCTTGATATTCCATTTTTGTCCTGAATATTCAATGCCTCAAGAGATGACTGGTACAAGCAACGTGTTTCTGATTGACCTCTCATTTTTGTTCTGTTCTATATAACTGATATTTGTCTTATAGTTTTGTTGGTCTTATACAGTATAATTAGTGTGTGTGTGTGTGTGTGTGTGTGTGTGTGTGTGTGTGTTACTCAGTTACTTGTTCGTCAAGGGGAATCCACGCAATGCGAGCTAAGCTCATTATTATCGCGCCTCCTTAACTGGGAATGTATTGCGTGAAATGCATGTTAAGTGTTTTATGTACTGTTGGAATGGCTGTGGATGTGTGTCTAGTCTGTATTGTTAGCCAATTGGCGACATCGGAAACGAAGGCTTAGGGTGGATCTGTATGGTACCATTCTCACTATAGACGGTACCGTCTCGCCCGAAGGCTTAGGTAGCCATCAGCTTAGGTGAACCATATGATACCCATCTCGCCTTGTACCATTTTTGCCAACCCCAGATGGGACGTCACAACGTCGTCCACTTATTCCAGGTACCTATTTACAGCTAGGTGAACTGAGGCTAACACATGAAAGGAGACAAGCCCAATTTGTCTCCGCCCGGCCGGGGATTGAACCCCCGACCCCTCGTGTGTGAGACGAGAGCTCTACCTACTAGGCTACGGGCTGTGTGTGTGTGTGTGTGTGTGTGTGTGTGTGTGTGTGTGTGTGTGTGTGTGTGTGTGTGTGTGTGTGTGGTGTGTGTGTGTGTGTGTGTGTGTGTGTGTGGTGTGTGTGTGTGTGTGTGTGTGTGTGTGTGTGTGTGTGTGTGTGTGTGTGTGTGTGTGTGTGTGTGTGTGTGTCTCATTTTATTGTTTTAGCTATGTTTGCTATATTCGTGTATTGGTTCAATTGTTGTTTTAAAGACTGCTCCCTAGACCACTATCAAGGTAAAAAAAAAAAAAAAAAAATCTAGATAAATGTGTACGTATTTTTTGCAAAACATCTTAAATTACAGGCTCGCTATCGCTTGCCAAGACAAAAATCGACACCTAAATGGTACGAACAGTCATAATTTTGGAAAAGGAATGGGGGCGAAATGGCTTAATATCGCCAAACAAATGGGGTAAACGTCTTAATGTCTCATAACTAATGGGGCTAAACATGAAAGAGAAGGGGGTACAGAAAACAAAGAAACACATAAATACCTCCCCTTAAGATGTACGTTTATTCCTTGTATTCTTAAAAGGATAGGGCCTTTCAAAGCTGAATACAATCGTTTAATGTTATCCAGAATATGGCGAAAAAAAACATAATTTTGGATTAACCCCTTGATGATCATGACGCGTTCTGACACTTGATTCTGGCTATTATTAGACGATTTTATACTGTTCAGGAAGGCTCTGTTGTAATGAAAAGGGTAAAATAATATCCCAATTAACTCTCTGACTTCCATGTACCCTTCCTAATATGAATATAATCGTTTGATAATAGCCGGAATAAACTACCAAAACGCGTCAAAATCCTCGAAGGGGTTAAATGAAAAAAAGTAATATATTTGTGCAATCTGAACTCTTTTTTTCGAAACCAATTAACATGCTTTCAAGAACACCGCATGCAGATTCCTGTTTCTGGCTCTTCTGTTAACAAAAATTGTGCTCTGTTTCCAGCTTCCTACATTTTTGCTGATAATTCATTAACTTTGGAAAAGGATGGGGCCTGCAAGCTGTTTCCATTTATTTTTCCATTATAAAAGCCTCGTGAAATAATTTTCCCACTATTCATATTTTTCTGTGCGTCGAGGTATTGAGGCAAACTAATGAAATGCATTTTAAGTTATTTGTTTAGTGTTTACTTATTCTATATTAAGGGGGGGGGGGTGACCTGCTTTTTTTTATTTCTGTCCTTTTCTCTGACTTGTAACCATTCTGCCCCATTCAGCCAACTACTTTTAGACGTTTATCCCCATCTAGGTGTCGATTTCTTCCTGACGAGCGATAGCGAGCCAGCATTATATGAAGAAATCCGGCTTCGCCGGAGAAATTTTTCTATCGAAAAATTTACAAATTTAGCCTGCTGTCAAACAAAAATAAAAAATATGCTGGCTCGCTACCGCTCACCAGTAAAAAATTGACACCTGGATGGGGATAAACGTCTTAAAACAGTAGGCTGAATGGGGCCAAGTGGATACAAGCCAGAGAAAGATAGAAAAGGACAGGACAAAAACAGGTCACCCCCTTTAAGTTTCTTAGTTATGCTCTGTATTAGTATTTCTTTTGCACCTATTTATCTACTTTATATACACTTTAGCATATGCATTTTGGAGACTATGGAAAACCTAGGAAGGGTAATTTTGAGAGCTATAAATATGATCCCAATTCGAGTTGGTATTTTGTCATTATCTAACTTTTCTTACAATTAGTATTTTCTATTGGATTTTTTTTTTTTTAATAGAATCCTTAGCAATGGTAATTCTAAGTGTTTTAAATATTGAATACCACTTGTTATTCATGTTATCTCTATTCTAATTTGTCTCTCTTTCTTTTACAGGACGACGAGGCAGAGTGATAGAGAGAGAGTTAGACGAAAGTGAAAGAAAAGAGAGAGAGAGAGAATAAAAACAACGGACATGTGAGACAGAAACGTGGTGAGACCGAGAAAAGAAAGAAGGAAGGAGGGAAAGAAAGGAAGGAAAGAAGGAAAACGGAAGGAGGGAAGAGGTTTCGATGAAGGATAGAGCTTCCAAATTCTTCCTTCTTCTTCCTCCTCCTCCTCCACCACTACCACTACCATCACCACAACAACAACCTCAACTACCAACATTCCTACCACCATTCCCGGCCGTCTCTTGGACTCGAAAGCAACAACTACTACCACAATTCCAGTCACAATTACCACTATCTGTACCCCATCTACCATCACCATCTGAAACTAATCTACCAATATACCATCCCCAACTACCACCATCTGATCCCCAACTACCACTATCTGAAACTAAACTAACAATCTCCCAACTACCACCATCTAAACCCCAAATACCATCATCTAAACCCCAAGTACCATCATCTGAACCCCAAGTACCACCATCTGAACCCCAACTACCACCATCTGAACCCCAACTACTACCATCTGAACCCCACGTACCACCATCTGAACCCCAACTACCTCCATCTGAACCCCAAGTACCACCACCTGAACCCCAAGTGCCACCATCTGAACCCCAAGTACCACCATCTGAACCCCAAGTACCACCATCTGAACCCCAAGTACCACCATCTGAATCCCAAGTACCACCATCTGAACCCCAAGTACCACCATCTGAACCCCAAGTACCACCATCTGAACCCCAAGTACCACCATCTGAACCCCAAGTACCACCATCTGAATCCCAAGTACCACCATCTGAATCCCAAGTACCACCATCTGAACCCCAAGTACCACCATCTGAACCCCAACTACCACTACAACCACCTTCCCTACCTCAGCTGGCTCCATCCAAAGCTCACTGTTCTCCACCGTCCCAACCACAACTACCAACATCTCTACCACAACTAACCACACCTTTAATAGAACTACCACTAACTCTCCTGCTAGATCCCCAAGAAACCTTTCAACAAGCAGAACTACCAATATCTCTACCACAAGCCCCATCATCCCAACTACATCAACTACCACTATTCCTAGTTTCCAAACCAAAACTACCACCATCCTCACCTAGCTTAATACCACAGCCTTACCTACAACCACCCCACCCACAACTACCAACATATTTACCACCACAATTACCACTATCGCCAGCTACCAACATTTCTCCTTCTTCTTCTACTAAAATGTTTCTTTTGGAGCGGACGAATGATAGCAGAGTGAACGAATGGGGCAGAGCAAAGGTCAAAGAAACTAATAACAGAGACAGGAGAATAGAAAACAAAGGAGAAAATGAGGACACGCAAACAAAAAGAGGAGAGAGCAACGAAGGTGAGACACGGGAAGGAAGAGAGATAGAAGGAGCGAGACGAAACGAGACTGCGGAAAGAGGCGAGAGAGATACTGAAACGAGTAAACGAGACCTATATCAAAACAAAGAACGAGAGGTAATAATAGAAAGGAAGTACATAAGGAAAGTAGAGGACGAAGGAGGGACGAAGGATACCGAAGGAGGTGACGGGAAGGAAGGAGGCGGGAAAACCAAAGTCAGGGAAGGGGAAGGAAATGGAAAAAATTACCCAAACGTACTCGAAAAGAAAACCCGATTGAATCCACAGACGTTGCAAATTCGAGCAGGATGGACACGCGAGAAAGGAAGAGGTGGGAAAAAAGAATTCCTGCAAGAAGAAAAGGACGGTGATAATCGCCCAAAAGTACCCGAAATGGACAAAGCAGACCTGGAAACCCGGTTAAATCCAGCGACGTTGCAGGAACTGGGTATCAGAGCAGGAAGAAAAGGCTGGAACGAAATAAGCGGAAAAAACGAACCCGCGCACATAAATAAAAACAGAGAAAATCGTCCTAAAGTACCCGAGAATGACAAAGCGACCCTGGAAACGAGAATAAATCCAGTGACGTTGCAAAGTGTGGCAATACGAGCGGGAAAATCATGCGAGAAAAAAGAATGCGCGAAAACTGAAGGCGGGAGAAAAGAAGGCTGGAAAAACAAACCCCAAGAAAAGATAGATAAAGAAAATCCACCAAAAGTACCCGAAAGTGACAAAGAGCCCCTGGATTCCCGGATAAATCTAGTGACGTCAGCGGAAGTGGATATCGGAAGGGGAAGAAAAGGCGGGAAAGAGTGTCCGGAAGAAGAGAAAAGCGCGCGCAAAGAAATGGCGGGAAGAATAGAAAGAGAATCAACCCCGGTGACAAGTCCAAGGAAGCCATCGACTTTAGCCAAAGACCCAATCACGTCACATCCTTCTTCCCCAGTCATTAACTCTTTCTCTGGCTCCGCTTCTTCCTCTTCCTTGTCCTCTTCTTCGTCCTCTTCTTCCTGCTACTCCTCTTCCATCGTTTCTTCTTTGTCCACTACAATTGCTCCATATACCTCTACCTCTTCTTCAACTTCCTCCT
The DNA here is from genome assembly GCA_032716605.1 of Paralithodes platypus. Taxonomy (NCBI): domain Eukaryota; kingdom Metazoa; phylum Arthropoda; class Malacostraca; order Decapoda; family Lithodidae; genus Paralithodes; species Paralithodes platypus. The sequence goes on from CM064488.1 coordinate 47,037,779, forward strand.
GTTTCTCTATACCCTCCCTCTCTTCCATTTGCCCATCTTCCTACATCTCTTCCCCTTCCTTTCCCCCCTTCGTCTTGTCTTCTCCCTCTTCCTTAGCTACTACCTACGTCTCCTCCTTTTCCTTACTTCCTTCCTTCATCTCCCCGTCTTCCTCCTTCCCTTCCTTCTCCATAACCACCTGCCTCTTCCCAACTTTCTCAACCTCCTCCTCCTCCTCTTCCACGTCTTCTTCTTCTTCTTCCTCCTCCTCCTCCTCCTTCTTCCTGCTCCTCCTGCTAGTGACTCTCCTCCTGGCTCCACCCCCTGCCTCCTCCGAACCCTACAACGTGAACCGAAACTTGAACAAGAAGATGAACTCCAACATCCTCTACACTGCGGCGGCCGAGTCGGAGCGCACCATAACGTTAGGTAAGTCACCAGCTTACCTTTATAGGGCTTTAGCCTTTAAGACCTACTGTCTACATTATAGTTATGGGCATGGAAAGGGTATTTAACGTGTCCATGATAATCTACCCATTTAGAGGTATATGATATATGGGTATTATACATAAACCCATCTAATATAAGGATACAATGGTATGTATGTATGCATGTATGTACTGTATATACTCAGACACATACCCCATTACCGGGGGTGGCCGACTTGTAACAGAGACCGAACAGAAACCCGTAAAGTTCCATTTCTTTGGGTTCGGGACCACTTTCGCGTTCCCTCGCCCCTTTCTCTCTCTTGTTGAGCACGAGGCACCCAATTATTTTATTTACCTTTTTCATACCCTTTCTGTGCCCTTTATTTTTTACAGTGTAGTGAACCTAAAAACTTATTATTTCACTAGTAGCAAAGGGGGCTCTCAGCGACGTTGTAATTCCTTATCTTTGGACAGGGTCATGTTTATACGATATGCTTGGTCCATTATGACAAGTGGATGAAGTAGGTGGAAGGGAAACACAGGAAAGATCTTGAATTCTTTATTTCTCTTACGTGTCGGGCTACGTAGAACCCATCTTCAGAGAGACTGAAGATGGGTTCTGCGTAGCCCGTAAAAGAAAAGAAAAGAAAACATTCAATCTCTTTCCTGTGTTTCCGTTCCACATACTGTATACGATATGTTCGACCCTCACTGCTCTTGCACTTGACATTTTTGTTATATCAGTGTCACCATAATTTGCATACTCCTATTCCTCTTAACCTTTAAGGGGATGTGGTTGACTTTTCTTGCCCCCCTTCTCTTATGTTTAGCCCCATTAGGTTTCAGATTTTAAGACGTTCGGTTCATTAGTTTGGGGATTTTCAGACCTTTCGACCCATTTCCTTTGTCAATACTAATACTTTTCGTGTAATTTAGGTGTTATATTTTTGTAGAAATTTATCTAGAAGGGGGACGTTTTTTTTTTTTTTAAGTTTGATGGATATCTAAGGAGGAAACTATGAAAAGATTAGGTAAATGAAAATATCGACCGAAAAATTAACCTTCCCCCCTTAACTCAGTTTTCTCTTTATATATGTTTAATGTTTAATATAGTGACAGCACACAATTAGTTATACCATCGTCCAAAACATTAATTTCAGAGTACCAACCAGTACTCGATCGCACTATGGAACCAAAAGCACAAAATACCAGTCTCGATTAATTACGCGCGAGGGAAATTTCACCACTTTTTTTCTACATATTTATGAACAATTCTACATCTGACAGATATTACTGCAGCTCAGAGCAAGTGGAATATAATGACAACGGGGACATAATATCTTTTTATTTTACCCTAGTGTACAATCGCGAGCTGTAGTATCTGCAGTCAGGGTTCTGGGCTAGCTATATGATCAGGAAATGTGCAGATGCCCACATAAGTTCTGTTCCTCGTCGTGATCTTATGCATGAAAACATAATAGTATGAATGAACTAGGAGTAATTCTTATAATTATCAGTTGACTAATCAGACAAGTAAATGTTTGCATAAGAAAATACTCTGGTAATTCAATCATGCACATTATATACTGTATATATGCACGAGGTCACAGAGAAACAGAACCTATATGGCCAACTGTATATTAGTTCTGATTCCCGATAGCTAGGCTTCTGGGCTTATCTATAGGTTAAGAAAAAGTTACATCTGGCGTAGGGATGCGGTGACCCCACCGCCCACCAATTTGGTGGTGCAATCAGCTTCTGGAGCAGTGGCCCACTGGTTCCTGTCTTCAGAAAATTCCTGTGCTTGGTACGCTTCCAGCCAGGGCCCCACTGGGGTAAATATAATAGCAAAACAGTGGTGGAACTGCCATCCGGGTGAGGGACTGCTCTGGGTATACTCCCTCAGTGCTAAGGGTCATAATCCACTTAGTGGAAATGGCACTGTGGAGTGGGTCAGTGGAGGCATGTCTGGGAGCCTGGAGGCAGTTTCTGCCATGGCCATCCCTTTGGGGCGCTTCCTCTGGAAGTGGGGCATCAGATATTATAATATCATGATAATAACATGGTAAAATAATTGCATTCAGATGGGGGTTTGGTAAGCTGTAGCACTGCTAGGTCAGCCTTATGGAGAAATACTTAAGAAAATGCCATTTTCAACAGGCGATATCTTTGTAACGAGTAACATTTTGAATTTTGCTTATAGAACAATTTATGCTTAGAATATTTGTCCCAGCCTAATCCTGAGGTTTGGCACGTCTATTTCTGGACACCCTGTATAATGACAAACAAAATATACAACCCTAACATATACTTTGGAAAGTATATGTTCATATTTTCTTTAAATTTCACATATAGCCAGATTTTATTTTTTATTTCACGTGCAGACAGTATTTTGCGTTGTGTTAATTTTTCATTCAACTTCATGTACCACTAGATTCTTGTTATATTACCATGTTAATTTAATTTTACGTACACCCAGATTTTGTGCGTTATATAAATTGTTCATTAAACTGCACGTCCAGCTAGATTCTTATGTTTTTTCCACATTTCCATCTGACACATGTGCCACTTTCACCTCCCCCCCCCCCCCTCCCCCTCATATTTAACCTTCTCCATATATCTAATCGCACACGTATTCATCATTGGCGTCTATTAAAACCCGCGCTTACCAACCATTCAGTCAGCCCTATCTCGCTATCTCTTATCTGGGAGTTCGTTTCTGCGCATCTGGGTATTAATATCTCTCGGCTTATCTGCATGGCTGGTGTGGATCCCGGATGTATTATGTGATTATCCAGGTGTTTTGGGTCGTTCATTAGAGAGGGTTAAGGGGAGGGTGGTTATTTGTTGGGGTCTATTTATGTATATGTGCATTTATTTATGTATATGTGCATTTATTTATGTATATGTGCATTTATTTATGTATGTGCATTTATTTATGTATGTGCATTTATTTATGTATATGTGCATTTATTTATGTATATGTGCATTTATTTATGTATATGTGCATTTATTTATGTATATGTGCATTTATTTATGTATATGTGCATTTATTTATGTATATGTGCATTTATTTATGTATGTGCATTTATTTATGTATATGTGCATTTATTTATGTATATGTGCATTTATTTATGTATATGTGCATTTATTTATGTATGTGCATTTATTTATGTATGTGCATTTATTTATGTATATGTGCATTTATTTATGTATATGTGCATTTATTTATGTATATGTGCATTTATTTATGTATATGTGCATTTATTTATGTATATGTGCATTTATTTATGTATATGTGCATTTATTTATGTATGTGCATTTATTTATGTATATGTGCATTTATTTATGTATATGTGCATTTATTTATGTATATGTGCATTTATTTATGTATATGTGCATTTATTTATGTATATGTGCATTTATTTATGTATATGTGCATTTATTTATGTATATGTGCATTTATTTATGTATATGTGCATTTATTTATGTATATGTGCATTTATTTATGTATGTGCATTTATTTATGTATATGTACATTTATTTATGTATATGTGCATTTATTTATGTATGTGTGCGTTTATTTATGTATATGTGCATTTATTTATTTTTAGTTTCCTCCCCAGACCTCTATAAAAAATAAATACAAATAAAACAATAAAATAAAAAATCCATTAGATCCCCCTTCGAGATTAATTTGTAAATTTTTCGGTAGAAAAATTTCACGGCCGAAGGCCGGTTCCTCCACAATTACAGGCTCGCTATCGCTCGCCAGAAAAAAATCGACACCCGGAGGGCAGAAAAGGTTTTAATATTATCAAAGAAATGGAGAGAAAGGTCTTAAAATCGACAAACTAACATTTGGGCCAAACGTCATCAAATCTCATAACTAAAGGGGATAAGCATGAGGAAGAAAGGGGACCAGAAAAACGGCCCATCTCCCCTCAATTATTTGGTGGGTCCCGGATGTGTTTGTTATTATATGATTATCCAGGTTTTTGGAGTCGTTCATTAGAGAGGATTAACCCCTTCTGTACAGTCGCGCTAATAAGTGATGTCTCGGCACCAAGTATGTTTTGATCAATCATTCTTATCAGCAATATCTAAGCTTCATTTCTTCATATCGAGTGAAATATACAAACATTGTTCCTACACTTACCCACCCTATTCAACATTTGACAGACATTAATATAGCACAGACCAAGCCAAACATAATGACAGCTGGGACATGACTTATTAGCGTGACTGTACCGGCAACGGCTTTTCTATTTTTCTCTTGATATATTAAGACGATTTTGTGCCGCTTGAGAGGGTTAAGTGAGATAGCTCGAAGCCTATTAATTGCTGGAGACCCTTCTTTTTAAGCTGAATAAAAACGTCTAATAGTAGCCAGAATATAATTAAAACAACGTTGCCGGTACAGAAGGGGTTAATTTTTGTGTTAGATTCCCGGGGTTTTCTGGTTTCTCTCGTCTTGGTTGTTTTCTGTATTAGATTTATTGCCTCTCTCGCTTGCTGTTTTCATTCCCTCTCACTTTCACACAGCCATACGTACGCGCGCGCGCACACACACACACACACACACACACACACACACACACACACACACACACACACACACACACACACACACACACACACACACACACACACACACACACAAAAGTTAGATAATTGTAACTCAGGAAGCGGGACAATACGAGCCTAAAAAGCTCAACTCTTGTATACTACAATTAGGTAAATACACACATGCACATACACACACACGCACACAAATATATCTCTCTCTCTCTTTTTCACATCCACACACACGCACACACCCACACACGGGATAGGAAGGAAGTTGGCTCACAGTCATAAAGCAACAAGTGGTGATCGATGGTGTTTGTGTTGAATAGACGTCACTTAAGGGGGCAGTACTCGCTTTTTATTGACCCTCTTCTCCCTCATGTTTAGCATATTGCCTTTAAGGTTTTAAGACGTTCGTTCTGTTAGTTTGGCGATTTTGAGACCTTTCGCCTCATATTTTTATCAATTTTAAGACCTTTCGTGCCCTTTAGGTGACGATATTTTCCTGGGGAGCGATAGCGAGCCTCTAATTTTAGAAGGAATCGGCCTTCGGCCGGGACATTTTTCTACCGAAAAATGTACAAATTTATCTTAAAAGGGAGTCTATGCGGTCTTTTTCTAAGCTTGATGGAAGTCTAGCGAGGAAACTCAAATATAAATGAATAGATAAATATAGACCAAAAACCAAGCACTACCCCGTTAAGGGGAGATTTCCACTTGAGGGATTTTTTTCTGGACCCCTTTCTCCCTTATGTTTAGCCCAATTGCTTTTGATATTATAAAACGTTCGCCCCGTTAGTTTGGCGATTTTAAGAACTTTCATCCCATTTTAAGACCTTTCGTGCCATTCAGGTGTCGATTTTATCCAGGCGAGCGATAGCGAGCCTGTAATTTAAGAGGAAACGGCCTTCGGCTGGGACATTTTTCTACCGAAAAATTTACAAATTTATCTTGAAAGGGACTCAAGGGGGTGTAATTTTAAGCTTGATGGAGGTCTAGGGAACAAACTAAATACCCCCTCTTAAGGACTTGAGCGCCACATTGATCCACCTTGGGCATATCGGCGTACCAGTGACAGTGATGGCAGTCGGCCTGTTCAATGGCGTCTCTAAATTGACAGGTGACATTAACCCTTTGAATATTGTGACGCATTTTGACAAGTATATGCTGGCTCTCTTTGGACGATTCTGTACAGCTTAGGAAGGATCTGTGGGAGTTAAAATTTAAAACTTGAACCAAAACTGGAATGGAGCAATATAAAGACCAAAACACTCATCAAAATCGCTACCTCAATTCACCCTCTGACTTCCATATACCCTTCCTAATCTGAATATAGTCGTCAAATAATAGGCAGAAAACAGAAAAGAAATGCGTATTCGGATCTTGAAAGGGTTAAACTTGGAGTAATAAGTGCAGATTCTGAGTCATGACAGGCTTTACTTACAGGTGTATGTCATAAAATCTTGTGGAAGGCCGGTATCACACGACATATTTTATTGTCAACATTTGGTGATCAACATTTTTTCTGGCAACATTTCTGGAATATTTTGCTCTGGTATCGGTAAGTAGACTGTTGGTAGATGAATTTAGGTCACCGAAAAATACTAAATATTGACCTCATAAGCTTCCAGACCAGTATTAGAGAATATATTTTAAATAAGTAACTACAATATCCTGTATGTAGTTTTATGTATGAGTGTTAACCAAAGTATGAATGAATGAACACTTTTATTGTATCATTGCATTTATTTTTAACTGGGCACCAAGTGAGAATACGTTCTTCTAATTGGTTGTACCCAGTATAAGTATGTTTCAAATAAATAAATAATGTTGAAGGAAAAAGCGCTCGTGTGATACCGGCTTTGTTTCTATCCTTTTCTCTCTTTCTCCGGCTTGTATCCATTCGGCCCCATTCAGCCTACTCTTTTAAGCCAGCATATTATATATTTGTTTTAACAGCAAGCTAAATTTGTACATTTTTCGATAGAAAAATTTCTCCGGCGAAGCCGGATTTCTCCATACAATGCTGGCTCGCTATCGCTTGCCAGGAAGAAATCGAAACCTGGATGGGGATAAACGTCTTAAAACAGTTGTCTGAATGGGGCCGAATGGATACAAACCAGGGAAAGAGAGAAAAGGAGGGAAAGATAAAAAAAAATCCGGTGACCCCCCTTAACTCGGCAGCTATGCAGCCCCTGTAGTATACACCATACCTCTGTGCGTAGGCATTTTGATTCATTCCTCACTAAAATCGTTAATTTACCTTAAATATAATTAATACTTATCCATATGCGCCTATTTTACGTTTAATATGAAGATAGTAACATGTAACAACAATAAAACAAGTGGGAATAGTGTTTTGGGGGTGACAAACACGAAATATTACCAAGCGGTTCATTCATGGAGTTGACAGAAAGAGAGAGACAACACGAGCTCTGGAGAGAGACTGGAGGTAGTGCAGGCTTGTCTCTCTCTCTCTCTCTCTCTTTACTCCACCTCCCTCCCTTTCGACCTTGAAAACATGTAGGAAGTGTTGGCGCCATAAATAAACCAATAATCACAGGAATAAGAGAAAAATAGGTGATAAATGAAGGGGTGGGGAAGGAGGGGACTTTGACACATGTGAAGGAGTGATTGGAGGTATGGAGGGGAATTATCTCACTTAAATATATATATATATATTTTTTTTTTTAAAGTTCCACTGGGGTGTTTTAAGTGTTTTTTTTTAGGCCTAGGATCTTAAGAGTCTCCCCGCAGTCGCCTAGTAAAACCTCTTAAGAGTCTCCCTGCAGCTGCCGGGTTAACCCTTAATTAGCGGCGAGCAACATAAGTCGAGTTAAATAAAGCTGGACTATGTGGCGGCGCTCGACATAGGTCGAGTGGCAATTTCAGCACGTAATGTTGCTGAGAGAGAGAGACAAGTGGTGGCAGGAGAGTAGCGAGCGTATGACTGCTCCAGACCACCGCGGCGAACATACTGACACGAATCCCAGCTCCCTCCTCCCTCTCTCACTCGCTATATAAGGAATTGTATCGGGAAAGTGGCTAATTACATGCTTTTTGCACTCGCGTTGCACGGTTATTGCAAGAAAACTAGCCATCATAAAAGGATCGTTATGGTGTCATTCGAAAGCTCTGTTTATGCCCTTTCAGGGATAGATACTTGTTTTACGTTCTGGGTCTTATTTAGGCATGAAAATGATCACGTAAACAGCCCTATTTTGGCTAAAAACACCCCGCTGGGCGGTACATATAAATAAACCGCATAGGCCGCTCTTAAGGTGTTAAGGAAATGACTGGTGGGCGAAACACCTATTACCCCTCCCGCTTAAAGGGGGTAGTACTCGCTTTTTATGGACCCCCTTCTCCCTCATGTTCAGCCTATTAGATTTGAGATTTTAAGACGTTCGTTCCATTAGATTGTCGATTTTAAGACCTTTCGCCCCATTTCTTTGTCAATATTAAGACCTTTTGTGCCATTTAGGCATAATTTTTTTTCCTGGTGAGCGATAGCGAGCCTGTGAATTTAGAAGGAAACGGCCTTCGACCGTGACATTTTTCTACCGAAAAATTTACAAATATATCTTGAAAGGGGTCTAGGGGTGCTATTTAAAGCTTGATGGGGGTCTAGCGAGGAAACTCAAAAATAAATAAATATACATAAATACACAGTAAAAAAAAAACAGCGCTACCCCCTAAATATATATTTTGAACTTTCATTTTACGTTTCCTGATGAGTAGACTGAAAATAATCCAGATAAAATTTAGCCATGCTACAGTATATTCATGGTGGATAAGTGGCGAGAAATGTGTGCGTGTCTTCGCCTTCCTCGATTTGTTCCCCTACTGCCCTTCCCTATCTATCTTGACTCGTTTAGTTATATATCTTGATCGAATCCTTCGGGCCAGCCCTATGAGAGTTCTTTTATGGAGCTCAGTGGTCTGGTTAAACTAATATTAAAAAAAAAAAAAAAAAGTAGCACGAGGGAGTTTAATGTTGACATTCATGAGGAATATGCAAATGTATCCTTTCGCCTTCTCTGTATGGTGACTGAACAAATATGGGAGTCTGAGATTATGAATACATTACAATATTATTCGCCTGCGCATAATTTAGGTTGATATTTTTAATCTTTTTATTTATTTATGCATTATTTATTTATTTATTTATTTATTTCTCTTTTTTTTCCTTCCTCCCTAGACACCCATAACACTTAAAAATTACCCTCAAGACCCCCTTTCGACATAGATTTGTACCTTTTTCGATAGAAAAGTACCCGGGCCGAAGGCCGTTTCCTCCTAATTTGCAGGCTTGCTATCGTTTGACAGGAAAAATCAACTCCTAAATGGCACTAAGGGTCCTGAAATAGCCAAGCTAATGGGGCGAATGCCTTAGGATTTCAAAACTAATGGGGCCAAGCATGAGGGAGAAGGGGAGGGCCCAGAAAATCGCCCAAACCTGCCCTTAATGACTCAGTTATCATGTTCCGTAAATAATACTACTATCTTCCTCGCCTTATCAGGTTGGTTATCATGGCTGGCATCACTTGCGAATTTCACCACTACCCTTATCTTTACTACGTTACCACTTATTTACTCCAAAATAGTCCTTCTCTCTCACTCACTAACTCTCACTCTCTCTCTTTCTTTCTCACTCACTCACTCACTCTCACTCTCTCTCTCTGTCTCTCGTGAGAGAGAGAGAGAGAGAGAGAGAGAGTATTGGATGTGTGGGTGGTCATATCACATCAGTATGTCGCTCCTCATCTCTCCATCTGCCATCACTTCTATCACCTCTCTCTCTCTCTCTCTCTCTCTCTCTCTTATCTCTCTCTTTATATATATATATATATATATATAATGTATATATATATATATATTTTTTTAATATTCACTTCTGTCTTCTCTCGATTTCTACTTCGCTTCTTTCACCTTATTCAATGTTATACTGGGTACCTCAACATATACAGTATAGGTAGTTCGTTCTATAGGATGTTTTTTCTTCTATTTACTTATTGCTGTGTATTTTTTTAATATTCTGTATAATTATCTGGGTGCACTTTTTCCTGCACTAGTGTGTGTGTGTGTGTGTGTGTGTGTGTGTGTGTGTGTGTGTGTGTGTGTGTGTGTGTGCTTGTGTGTGTGTGTGTGTGTGTGTGTGTGTGTGTGTGTGTGTGTGTGTGTGTGTGTGTGTGTGTGTGTGTGTGTGTGTGTGTGTGTGTGTGTGTGTGTGTGTGTGTGTGTGTGTGTGTGTGTGTGTGTGTGTGTGTGTGTGTGTGTGTGTGGTGTGGTGTGTGTGTGTGTTTTCCCTCACTGTCACACTCACTCACACACACACACTCTCTCTCTCTCTCTCTCTGACCATATATGCTGTTTATTTCCCAGCCTCCCCCTATAGATCTTTTCATCTCTTTCCCTCCATCACCAAGGCGACAAAACTCCCGGCAACTCCATCAAGGAAAATCAAAGACCACTGATTGGCAACAGCGGGTGATTAATCGAGTCTACAGCAAAGGCACCACATTTTTTCTCCCTTCCTCCCGGCCAATATCGCATTTTTGTACACGAGTCGGCAGTATAAAAGCCACAGGACTTTATTTACCGCCATAATATACCAAGCTCGGGTGTTTCCTAGTGCAAAAACCGCCGAAAACTGCCCGGAAATGACGCAAAAAGTAGTGAAATTGGATGGGCAGATATGTTTGTTTACATTGGGTGAGGCTCCGTGGCTAGCTGGCTCACTGTTGACACCATCTCACTACATTTCGTAGATTTTTCTTTTATTTAACAGCGACTATCGGTTCAAAACACACAAAAGTTGTGAATAATCTATGTCAAATGAGTTATACCTTACTTATCAATGTGTTAATAATACATAGTGTTGAAGTTAAACAGTTATATAGTTAAATTAGAGGGATTATTGAGGTTTATAGGTGGGTTCTGAATCACTTTGCTTCGCTCACTCTAGGCCGAGCAGCCAAGCGTTAATGCGATGGGTTCCCGGGTTTAAAGAAGAGATTAGTTCATTAAGGCAAGATAAATAGAGGTAGTGTTTGTTTGTGCCTGCCCGTGCTTGCTAATTTCGGGTTTTTGATGTATGTTGGCAAGTTTGGGTAATTGGGCGGCGAGGAATTTTATACGCAGAGACACGGGAGGGATGAATGATTTGGCTCCGGTGATGAGATGGGTGATAGTGATGAGTTTGATTATGATGATGATATGAGTGATGATTGAGAACACTATAACAAGAACTGGGTGGTGATGGTGATGAGTTTAATAATGATGATGATGATATGAGTGATGATTGAGAACACTATAACAAGAACTGGGTGGTGATGGTGATGAGTTTAATAATGATGATGATGATATGGGTGATGATTGTGGACACTGTAAAGGGAACTGGATGGTGATGGTGATGAAGTATAATAATAATAATAATAATAATAATAATACAAATGATTTGGCCTGGAGGATGAAATGGGTGATAGTGATGAGCTTAATGGTGGTGAATATGATGAATGTATAGTATGATGATAATGATGATAGTGGTGATTTTTATGGTGGTGGAAGTGATGAAGATGGCGGTGATGGTGATGAGTTTAATGGTGGTGGAAATGATGAAGATGGTGATGATGATAATGATGATGATGATGAGCTTAATGTGGTGAAAGTGATGAAATTATAGTATAATGGTGATGGCGATGACAAATATATGGTGATTTTAAATGATAATAATGATGATACTGAATTTGATGTTGACGGTGACTGCTAATGGTGAAGCTGATGATGGAGATACTATTGACGATAGTGTGAGATGATGATGATGACATTTAGTGATGTTGGTTGGGGTAATGATAATGAAGTTGATGTGGTTATAATGTTGAGTATTTAGAGATCGAACTTGGCGATGTAATGGATGATAGTGTTGAAGGTGGGATCTTGGAGGAAGGATTTTAAAGGAGGGAGTGTCAGGGCGAGATAGTGTAGCCAACTTTCCGCTCGATGTACCTTCAGAAGAATTGCCTGTCGACCTTACTGTACCGTACCTCAGAATAGCAGGTACAGATCATAAAGAGATTATTTTTCTCTATTCATGAAGGATACAAAAGGAAAAGCTGCCTGTAACAAGTGCCTCTCTCTCTCTCTCTCCCCCCCCCCAGGTTGAAAGAGTGATATAACTAAAATCAAGTTACGTTTGGGTAATTTAGGTGTGTTGGAAAGAAGTGTGGTGTGCTTGTTAAGTGTAATGAAAAGAATAGTAGGAGGAGGGTGTTTGTGAGAGTTCGCTGGATTACTCTCTGCATATCTTTATTAAATATTACCATACTATCATAGCCAATATTTTATTTATGCATATATAGGCCTATATGCGAGACAGGTCAAGCCAGGTGTAGGCATTGAGGAATAAACCTTTACAACGGCACCTCATATCTACTTTTCCGAAGAGAGAGAGAGAGAGAGAGAGAGAGTGAGAGTGAGAGTGAGTGAGTGAGTGAGTGCTGGAGAGCTGTTGGAGTGGCGTTTTGTAGTCCGTGCTGGCCAGATTCACCAGTCCCTTGCTTCACCCTCGCTTCATGTTCGCTGTACCGAACATTTCCTCCCTTTATTAAACCTCCTTGCTGGTGGTCGTCATAGTGTTGGTAGTAAATTAACCCCTTCTGTACCGGTGACGTCTTTTTGTATTGTATTCTAGCTATATTTAGAATTTTGTTTGCAGTTTTAAGAAGGATCCGTAGTAGTAAAAAGGGTTGTTGTTGTTGTTGTAACAAGTAAAAAGGGTTAAGTGAGATAGTTCGAAATCTGTTAATTGGTAGAGGCCCATATTATTCTGAATAAAATCGTCTAATAATAACCAGAGTAAAGTTTAATATATTTTTTATTAATTTCACCACACCACCAAACACCTCCAATGAAATTAATGCAAGCATATAATTATGTGATCCACCGGGATTCGAACCTGGGTTATCACACACAAATTTTTAGACACCTTAACCATTACACCACCAAGACGGTTAGGTAAAAGGACGTCACTGGTAAATAAAGGGTTAAGGGCGGTGGGGGGGGGGGGGTTCTCTCTTCCGCATGTTGAGCCTCATTTGATTTGATATTTTAGGATATTCACCCAATTAGTTTTGCGATTATAAGACCTTTCATGCCATATAGATGTCGCTTTATTCCTGGCGGTGCCATTTTAGCGTCGAGTTATATCGATTTTATCAACATTACTATTTCTTGTGGACCTGTGTGAAAGGGACCCCAGTATAGTTTCCAAGGGGGTCAGAGCTCCCTGGTGCCCCCTTTGTTGTGAAAGGGACCCCAGTTTAGTTTCCAAGGGGGTCAGAGCTCCCTGGTGCCCCCTTTGTTGTGAAAGGGACCCCAGTTTAGTTTCCAAGGGGGTCAGAGCTCCCTGGTGCCCCCTTTGTTGTGGCTGTTGTGAAAGGGACCCCAGTTTAGTTTCCAAGGGGGTCAGAGCTCCCTGGTGCCCCCTTTGTTGTGAAAGGGACCCCAGTTTAGTTTCCAAGGGGGTCAGAGCTCCCTGGTACCCCCATTGTTGTGGCTGTTGTGAAAGGGACCCCAGTTTAGTTTCCAAGGGGGTCAGAGCTCCCTCGTGCCCCCTTTGTTGTGGCTGTTGTGAAAGGGACTCCAGTTTAGTTTCCAAAGGGGTCAGAGCTCCCTGGTTCCCCCTTTGTTGTGAAAGGGACCCCAGTTTAGTTTCCAAGGGGGTCAGAGCTCCCTGGTGCCCCCTTTGTTGTGGCTGTTGTGAAAGGGACCCCAGTTTAGTTTCCAAGGGGGTCAGAGCTCCCTGGTGCCCCCTTTGTTGTGAAAGGGACCCCAGTTTAGTTTCCAAGGGGGTCAGAGCTCCCTGGTACCCCCTTTGTTGTGGCTGTTGTGAAAGGGACCCCAGTTTAGTTTCCAAGGGGGTCAGAGCTCCCTGGTACCCCCTTTGTTGTGGCTGTTGTGAAAGGGACCCCAGTTTAGTTTCCAAGGGGGTCAGAGCTCCCTGGTACCCCCTTTGTTGTGGCTGTTGTGAAAGGGACCGCAGTTTAGTTTCCAAGGGGGTCAGAGCTCCCTGGTACCCCCTTTGTTGTGGCTGTTGTGAAAGGGACCCCAGTTTAGTTTCCAAGGGGGTCAGAGCTCCCTGGCACCCCCTTTGTTGTGGCTGTTGTGAAAGGGACCCCAGTTTAGTTTCCAAGGGGGTCAGAGCTCCCTGGTACCCCCATTGTTGTGGCTGTTGTGAAAGGGACCCCAGTTTAGTTTCCAAGGGGGTCAGAGCTCCCTGGTACCCCCATTGTTGTGGCTGTTGTGAAAGGGACCCCAGTTTAGTTTCCAAGGGGGTCAGAGCTCCCTGGTACCCCCTTTGTTGTGGCTGTTGTGAAAGGGACCCCAGTATAGTTTCCAAGGGGGTCAGAGCTCCTTGGTGCCCCCTTTGGTGTGGCTGTTGTGAAAGGGACCCCAGTTTAGTCTCCAAGGGGGTCAGAGCTCCCTGGCGCCCCCTTTGTTGTGGCTCAGTGAACAAGGGTCTCACAGGGCTCGGTCTTAGGGCACACAGATTGAGACCAAAGCCTCTGTAAATTGAACTACCGACATGGATTTACTTGGCTATTTTTATGGGTATTAGCCCGGGTGAAAGGTCTTGAGGCACTGTGCTTTGTTTTATTTAATTTGTATGTTTTCCTTTTCTTTTGTTTTCCCCAGCTTACGGTAAATTTCCATGTCTGCATCTTGATTAGGCCTACTCCGCTGTTATAAAGAGTTTGTAGCGAAATGTGTTGCTAATTATGAAAACATGGCACCAACATGAATACATTTCCATTTCTGCATCTTGATTACTCCGCTGTTATACATTTGTTGTAGCTAAATATGTTTGCTAAATTTGAAAACTTGGCACTAACATGATTAAGCAGAGACATGCTAGTTTCTTACTTTCCCGTTAGTTAGAGATAAATCAGTCGCTCAGTATTTCAATTAACCGTCAGCTGAAAAAAACAAAACAAAAACGAGTATACACGAGAATCAAAGCCAAGAGGTATAAGGGCTGTGTGCTGTAGACGTTTGTGGAGAGATTTGTGTAATCATAACAACAACAAAAACAACCGCAACAGCATAACAAATGCAATACAACACACGCACGCAAACACACATTCACACACACCTGCACCCACACAAACGTATGTATAACTGCCTACAGTAATAAGTGGTACGGATTATGTTGAACATTTCTGATACGCTTGCGGAACATTTTGAAACGTTCCTTTAGCTCACCCAGTAAGAATAATTGTTTTCCCTCAATCAATGTTGACTGTTCAAAATGTAGCATAGAGTAGTAGTGTACTGTACAGTCGCGCTAATAAGTGATGTCTCGACACCAAATATGTTTTGATCAATAACTGGTATCAGCAATAATGATAAAACTTGATTTATTCGTTTCGAGTGAGATATACAAACATGATCCTACCCTTACCCACCCTATTCAACATCTGGCAGACACCAATACAACACAGAGCGAGCCAAACGTAGTCACAGCTGGGACATGACTTATTAGCGCGACTGTACACCTAAAGATTTAAATATATCCTGGCATTTTCTGAATCCTCGAACGGCTTAAGGGGAGACGAGTAGTTTTTTCTAGATCCCCTTCTCCCTCATATTTAGCCCCATTAGTTTTCAGATTTTAAGATGTTTGCCCCCATTAGTTTGTCGATTTTAAGACCTTCCGCCCCAAATCCTTGTCAATATTAAGATCTTCCTTGCTATTTAGGTGTCGTTTTTTCCTGGCGAACGATAGTGAGCCTGTAATTTTGGAAGAACCGGCCATTTTTCTACCGAAAAAAATGTACAAATTAATCTAGTAGGGGATCTAATGGATGATTTTATCTTTCAAGTTTGATGGAGGTCTACGGAGGAACTAGAAAAATAATAAATAAATAAAAAAATCGACCCCTTTAACCCTATCCGATGCAGGGTATGTGACAATTAATGGGTTCAAAGGTCTTAAAATCTCCAAACTAATGGACCAAACGTCTAATAATCTGAAAATTAATGGGGTAAACATGAGGGAGAAGGGGGACCTTAAAAGTGAACCATTCCCCCTTAACCCTTTCCGATGCAGGGTGTGTGACGCCGCCTTTGCTCCTATTATGCCCAGTTCTTTAAGGACCCCCTTCTCCCTCATGTTTAGCATATATGTTTTGAGGTTTTAATACGTTCGTTCCGTTAGTTTGGCGATTTTGAGACCTTTCGCCTCATTTTTGTTGTCAATATTAAGACCTTTCGTGCCCTTTAGGTATCGATTTTTTCCTGGCGAGCGATAGCAAGCTTCTAATTTTAGAAGGAACCGGCTTTCGGCCGGGACATTTTTCTACTGAAAAACGTACACATTTATCTTGAAAGGGAGTGTTTTTCTAAGCTTGATGGAGGAAACTCAAAAATAGATAGATAAATAATGATATAAACCAAAAACAAAGCACTACCTCCTTAACCTGAAAGTGAGCAGTGTTTTAAAGCCTCTTTTACCCAGGCATGGAACTCTTAAGGGCAGATTTCCACCTGGAGGATTTTTTTCTGAACTTCTTTTTTCCCTCATGTTTAGCCCCATTGCTTGTGAGATTTAAAGACGCTTGCCCCATTAGTTTGGCGATTTTAAGAACCCTCGCCCAATTTCTGTCAATTTTAAGACCATTCGTGCCATTTAGGTGTCGATTTTTTCCTGGCGAGCGATAGCGAGCCTGTAATTTAAGGGGAACCGGCCGGGAAATTTTTCTACCGAAAAATGTAAAAATTTATCTTGAAAGGGGGTCAAGGGGGAGTAATTTTAACCTTGATGGAAGTCTAGGGAATCAACTAAAAACCTCCCTTTAAAACTGTGTGCTATTTTCTGTGTCCTGTGACCGGAGTCCCTTTAATCTCGGTGTCCAGGAATATTCGGAAGCAAATGTACCGTATTTTTTCATTTTTCGAAGCCTTTACGTAATATGACGCTTTTTTCTTTATATTTTGGCTATCATTAGATGATTTATTTTCAGCTTAGAGAGGGCATAGTGTTGGTGGTGTAATGGTTTAGATGCTTATGTTCTAGGCGTGGTGTCCCGAGTTCGAATCGCGGGAGGACCATATGCTTTAATTAGTTTATTCAAGTACATTGGGGTTTGTAATTTATGATTAATGTTAAGAACGGGGTGTTACTTAATACACGAGTTATATACTTTTATATATTTTTTAATATATTTTTAAACTCTCACAGATTCTTTAAAAAAATACCTAAAGTCGTATATTGATGGTCATAAGTGAATAAAAAACATGTTTTAGAAAACTGAACGGGTTATTAAGCACTAGTTATAATCGGCCTTATATTTTGTCTCTAATCCACATGACAAATACGAAAATATACACGCCCAGATAATGTACAGTCGGCCTAATAAATGATGTATCGGCATCAAGGATATTTTTTTCTATAATGCGTATCAGCAATATCTAAACAAGATTTCTTCATTTCGAGTGAGATATACAAACATGTTCCTACACTCACCCACACTATAAAACATCTGACAGAAATTAATACAGCACAGAGCGAGCCAAACGTAATGCCAGCTGAGACATGATTTATTAGGTCTCGTACGGTACCGTACTCTTCATATGACATGCTGATCAATATACATCAAAGGTAATTTATTATTCCGGGTATGATAAACCTGTATAATTAACCCGTATGATAGACCCGTATGATAGACCCGTATGATAAACCCGTATGATAAACCTGTATGATTAACCCGTATGATAAACCCGTATGATAGACCCGTATGATAGACCTGTATAATTAACCTGTATGATAAACCCGTATGATAGACCCGTATGATAGACCCGTATGATAGACCCGTATGATAGACCCGTATGATAGACCCGTATGATAGACCCGTATGATAGACCCGTATGATAAACCTGTATGATAAACCTGTATGATAAACCCGTATGATAAACCCGTATGATAAACCTGTATGATAATCCCGTATGATAATCCCGTATGATAATCCCGTATGATAATCCCGTATGATAAACCTGTATGATAAACCTGTATGATAAACCTGTATGATAAACCCGTATGATAGACCCGTATGATAATCCTGTATGATAAACCCGTACGATAAACCCGTATGATAAACCTGTATGATAAACCTGTATGATAAACCCGTATGATAGACCTGTATGATAATCCTGTATGATAATCCCGTATGATAAACCTGTACGATAAACCCGTATGATAAACCTGTTGTTCTGTATCGATGGTCGGGTGTTTCATAAATGGCTTATTAATAATGGGTGGCGTTGATGGTCGGGCTAATATCATTATTGGATCACATTTCATTTATTAGGCCGCATCAGGTCTGCTTTACGGCAATTACTGGAAATGGAGGCTGATCCGTCCTGTGATCCGATCCATACCGGTCGCCAGGAAGGATCGTACGTATAC
This sequence comes from Paralithodes platypus, assembly GCA_032716605.1. Classification (NCBI taxonomy): domain Eukaryota; kingdom Metazoa; phylum Arthropoda; class Malacostraca; order Decapoda; family Lithodidae; genus Paralithodes; species Paralithodes platypus. The sequence goes on from CM064488.1 coordinate 47,056,223, forward strand.
ATATGTCTACAAAACTAGGTATACGTACACACATGTCTACATAACTAGGTATACGTACACACATATCTACATAACTAGGTATACGTACACACATGTCTACATAACTAGGTATACGTACACACATGTCTACATAACTAGGTATACGTACACACATGTCTACATAACTAGGTATACGTACACACATGTCTACATAACTAGGTATACGTACACACATGTCTACATAACTAGGTATACATACACACATGTCTACATAACTAGGTATACGTACACACATGTCTACATAACTAGGTATACGTACACACATGTCTACATAACTAGGTATACGTACACACATGTCTACATAACTAGGTATACATACACACATGTCTACATAACTAGGTATACATACACATATGATCCGTCCATTTCGTAATTGTATGCACCATGTATACTGTACACTCCGGATCTATGCCTGCACTAGAAATGGTATCGATCCCAAACTAGATAATACAGTGCTAATCCTTCAGAGAATGGCTATATCGCTTTTAGGATTCAATGGGTGTATACGTATTTTTGTTGTTGAGTATACATATCATTATTACGTAGTTACCTCCAATATATATTACATGAACTATTTTGTAAGCTTCGTAACCATCTCGGCGAACAATACGAAGCGTTTGGATCTTGCTGAAGTATTGTTGTGTCTCGTATGCATTCAGTCCATTGTCATCCGGTGTCCACAGAATACAGAAGGGAACTATGCATGAGCGTTTACACATTAATATATGCCTACATCAAGCCAGCGATTCACCCGTCCACCCATCCTTCCATTTATACAGGCATTGAACACGTACAGTCATGGTCGAAAATCACGGCCTATCTCCAGTATTTCAAATCTGGTTATATCTCTAGTTGATAGTGATAACATTGCCTTGAGGAGAGGTATATGGATTTTTTTTTTCTGGACCCCCTTCTTCCTCATGTTTAGCCCCATTAGTTAAGAGGTTTTAAGACGTTCGACTCATTAGTTTGGCAGTTATAAAACATTTCGCCCCATTTCGTTGTCAATATGCCTTTCGTGCCATTAACGTGGCAAGTTTGTTCCTGGGGAGCGATAGTGAGCCTGTGATGTAATAGAAATCGGCCTTCGCCAAAACGGCCTTCGGCCGGGATATTGTTCCTATCTAGAAACTCACAAATTGTTCTCGAAGGAGGGTCTTGTGTGTGTGTGTGTGTGTGTGTGTTTTTTTTTTTTTTTTTTTTTTTTGTCTTTCTTTTAAAGCTTGATAGAGGTTTATGGAGCAAACTAATATATAATACCGCTAGGCAATCCTGCCTAATATATTGTTATAAGTACATACAGTATATATGGTCTATGTGTACTCATAATACATATATCAATGAATCGCATATTCTCCCATTTCTAGAATTATTATCATGCATTTACAATCATGCAGCGTACCTATTCTCGTAAGTACACCAAAATACATTATCCTTCATACATGCACCCGGACAACAATCATGTATACATACTCATATACATTTCAATCCCCCCCCCCCTCCCCCCCTAGAAACACACACACACACGTCTATCCCCCCATGCTCAGACACAAACTCATGAACACACTTTCACTTTTCCAGTCACACACGCATAGAAACACTACCACGCACATCCACTTCCCTCTTCTAAAACTCACGCACACGCACGCACAAGGTCAACCACTCACACATCATGCACAAACTACCCTGCTCACCCTCACACTATAGACGCATCCACACACGCACACATACGTCAAGCCACCCACACACACACAGACAAAAAATATCCACGACTTTAAAAGTATACTGGATAGTCAATAAAAACTGAGACAGGAAAACAAGAGCGCAGCTCATTTCCTGTAAGCTACAAATAGGTAACTACAAATAGGTGAATACAAATAGGTGAATACTACCACACACACCCACTTCCCCCTCCAATACACAATCAACACACACACACACACAGACACACACAACCACAAACACACACACACACACACACACACACACACACACACACACACACACACACACACACACACACACCCGCGCGCGCGCGCGTCCAGTCACCCCCACACACACAGACAACAATTCTCTTTGTGGCGCTTGTGGTGAGGCGAGAGATATTGGTGCTTATAACCATTGGTAGTCGATAGAGAGAGAGAGAGAGAGCGAGAGAGAGAGAGAGAGAGAGAGAGAGAGAGAGAGAGAGAGAGAGAGAGAGAGAGAGAGAGAGAGGGGGGGGTGAGTTTGGGAGAGTGAGTTAGAATTAGAGAAAAAGATAAATATATATATATATATATATATATATATATATATATTTATATATATTTAATTTTTTTTTTTTTTTTTTTTTTTTTTCCCTGATTAAATAGCACTGTATGAATATTCCCATATTCAAAATATGCTATAGGGGTGCAATGCCTGGTGAGTTATCTGCTCAACAGGTGGCATTGTGTGTGTGTAAGTGTGAGAGTCCGAGTGTAGGGGATGAGACAGTGAAGCACGGGAACGAGGTGGCTTCAGAGATGGGGTCGTTTCGGGCCATGAGTGAGCACCGTGCCTCATGTGAAGGCAAGATGGCAGGTGCTCGTTGTACTCTACGTGCTTCACATGTCTCACTCCCTAGACTGGAACAAGACCTCACGGGCTTCACTGTTCATTGTAAAGCGGTGAATGTTAAGGCTCTCAGCCTATGCCCGGGAGGAAGTGAGTTGGAATATAGAAAAAAAAAAAAAAAAAAAAAAAAAACGTGCCTCATGTGAAGGCAAGATGGCAGGTGCTCGTTGTACTCTATGTGCTTCACATGTCTCACTCCCTAGACTGGAACAAGACTTCACGGGCTTCACTGTTCATTGTAAAGCGGTGAATGTTAAGGCTCTCAGCCTATGCCCGAGAGGAAGTAAGTTGGAATATAGAAAAAACAAAAAACAAAAAAAAAATGTATATATATATATATATATATACATATCACTTATACATATATGTGTAAGTGATCCAAAATTGTTCTACAGGTATGTAAATAGCAAAATGAAGGTTAAGGACAAAATAATGAAGCTGAGGGAAGGAGACAATAATTATTAATGAGGGTGATGAGAAGATATGTGAGGTTATGAATAATACATTACATTCAGTTTATGCTATGGATGAACAATTTTTAGAACCAGAGATTATATACCAAAATGATGAAAAATTGGGGGATATTATCTTTCAAGCAGAGGAACTACTAGAACTTATAAAGGGACTAGATGAGAGAAAATCTATGGGCCCAGACAATATAGCAGGATGGATTCTAAAAGAATGTGCGGAGGAATTGGTAAAACCTATATATGCAATAATTAAGTACTCTATTGAAGTTGGAAAATTACCACTAGACTGGAAAAGGGCTAATGTAGGACCAATCTACAAAGGTGGGAGTAGAGAGCAGCCGCTAAACTATTGACCAGTGTCACTGACAAGCTTAGTGTTGTTTGTAAAATGTGTGAGAAGATTATTAAATAAAGTACTTGGAAGAAAATAATTTACTTACTGTAAGACAATTTGGATTCAGAGAGGGAAAATCATGCGTTACTAATCTGCTGAGCTTTTATGATAGGATGATAGATATACTACAAGAGAGAGAAGGATGGGCGGACTGTGTGTATCTTGATATAAAGGAGGCCTTTGACAGAGTTCCTCATAGTAGACTTAGATGGAAGTTGAAGAAGTTTGGAGGGGTTCAGGGTAATTTGTTGAAGTGGTTGGAGGACTATCTCTCGGGAAGACAGATGAGAACCATGATAAGAGACAGCTTATCAACATGGAGGGATGTTACAAGCGGAGTTCCACAGGGATCAGTGTTGGCCCCAATTATGTTTCTGGTCTATATAAATGACATGCCAGAGGAAATAAATGCATACATGAATATGTTTGCTGACGATGCAAAAATTATGAAACATATAGTGGACGAAAACAGTTGTAGAGAGCTACAGAGTGATCTGGATAAGGTAGACCATTGGAGCAAGATATGGAAATTAGATTTTAACAAAGATAAATGTCATGTGATGGAAGGGGGTGTGAGCAAAAGAAGACCTCATTGGGAATATATACTAGGAGAATGCATGATTAACCCCTCGGAGAAAGAAAAGAACTTGGACATTATAATACAGGGAGATCTTTCACCCGAGAGCCATATTAACAAAATTGTGGGAGAAGCTTATGGCCTGTTGAATAAAGTAAAAATAGCATTCAACTATTTGAATGAAGAGATGCTAGTAAATATAATAATATCAATGGTGAGACCTAAATTGGAATATGCGGCAGTGGTGTGGTCACCCCATCTTAAAAAACACATAATTAAGTTGGAGAAAGTACAGAGAGCTGCAACGAAGATGATTCCAGAATTAAGAGAACTGACATATGAAGAAAGATTAGAGAGATTGAATTTGCCAACTCTAAGTGAGAGAAGAGAAAGAGGGGATATGATTATGATGTATAAATGTGTTAGGGGATTGGAAAGGATAGACAAGGAGGACTTTATCGAGGGAGATAAAGGGAGGACTAGAGGACATAGTTGCAAGTTAAAGAAAGGCAGATGTAAAGGAGATGTGAGGAAATTCAGCTTTCCATATAGAAGTATTAATATGTGGAATCAGTTGGATGATGAAGTGGTGGGTGCGGGGAATATCCACATTTTTAAAACCAAATTAGATAACAGAATCTTTGGAGGCGGGACAATACGAGCCTAAAAACTCAAATCCTGTATACTACAATTAGGTGAGTATATATACTGTATATATATATATATATATATATATATATATATATATATATATATATATATATATATATAGAGAGAGAGAGAGAGAGAGAGCGAAATTAGAGAGTACGATCATTCAGACATATTCCCGAGTTTTCTATATTTTCCCATTATAGTTTAGCGATATATCTATCGTTAATTAGAAACTCGTATTCATAACTCAATGTATTAACAAATCACACCTATATATATTTTGTATGCAGTATTTGTTCACGTACAATAAGGTTAGAAAGAAACAAGAACAATTTAGAAAGTCCACATTTATAACAGCAATCGTCATTAACCCTTTGACCCTTTCACCATCATCTGGTGATGGGCTGGTCTATCAGAATGAGACCTGAGCGATCTCTGCCATACCCATAGCTTACTCTGACTGTTCCTTTTACTTATATATTTTCTAGATCTCGAGTGACGGCGTCTCTTCCGTGGATTGACCTCCCAATCTACCAAGATTGGAAGCTAAAGCGTCACATTATTTCTTTGCCCCTCAACTTTCTCTTCATAATTGCTGAGGGGCACAGGGCCCTGGGTGGGGCTTTGGTTTCCCGGGCGTTTACGCACCCTCTCAGCCCCCCGCCATGGAGTGGCTTCGGTCACCCAGGCTTTATTGTGGTCGGCAGGGAGGGTTCTGTGGGGTCGCTCGTTTATGGCCTTGGCCTTACTCGGGGCCTTGGGGCTGTTCGGCCAGGCAGCTTGGGGAACAACAACAACAACCCTTTGAGTACCAGCGACGTGTTATATTATAGTCTAGCTATATTTAGACGATATTATGCAGCTTAGGAAGGATCTGTGGTAGTTGAATGAGTTGGTTTGAGATAGTTTGGAGTCTTATTATTGCTAGAGATCCTTCCTAAGCTGAATAAAATCGTCTAATAGTTGCCAGAATATGATGAAAAGGACGTCCCTGGTACTGAACGGGCTAATGGGATATTTGTAGCATATATATTTTATTTTAACAGCGTTCTTAACACTAATAACCCCCAAAGGAAATTTATGAATGCATGTGATTCACCCCAGAGTCGAACCTAGGATATCTCGTGCAGAACTTACACACTCTAACCATTAAACAATCAAGACAGTTAAGCTATTAGTTAAGGGGGTTAGTACTCGCTTTTTCTGGACCCCCTTCTCCCTCTTATTTAGCATATTTGTTTTGAGATTTAAAGAAGTTTGTTCCGTTAGTGTGGCGATTTTGAGACCTTTCGCCCCATTGCTTTGTCAATATTAAGACCTTGCGTGCCATTTAGGTGTCGATGTTTTCCTGGCGAGCGATAGCGAGCCTGTAATTTTAGAAGGAACCGGCCTTCAGCTAGGAAATGTTTCTATCGAAAAATGTACAAATTTATCTTGATAGGGGGTCGAGGGAGTGTTTTTTTTAAAAGCTTGATGGAGGTCTAGCGAGGAAACCAAAAGATAAAGGAATATATATATATATATATATAAATAGACCCCAACCATCGAGCACTACCCCCCTTTAAGCTATTTCTTAAGCTATTAGTTAAGCTATCTTTAAGCTATTTATTAAGCTATTAGTTAAGCTATCTTTAAGCTATTTATTAAGCTATTAGTTAAGCTATCTTTAAGCTATTTATTAAGCTATTAGTTAAGCTATCTTTAAGCTATTTATTAAGCTATTAGTTAAGCTATTTTTAAGCTATTTATTAAGCTATTAGTTAAGCTATCTTTAAGCTATTTATTAAGCTATTAGTTAAGCTATCTTTAAGCTATTTATTAAGCTATTAGTTAAGCTATCTTCAAGATGCTATTCTGGCTTAACCCTTTATTAGCAGGTGACGCTCTTTTCATTCCAGTGTGGTTACCATTAGACGGTTTTATTCAGTTGAGGAAGGACCTGTGGGGAGTCTGAGGATTAACTGAGATCGTCTATATACCGCCTTAAGGGGGGGTATTTAGTTTGTTCCCTAGACCTCCATCAAGCTTAAAATTACACGCCCTTGAGTCCCTTTCAAGATAAATTTGTAAATTTTTCGGTAGAAAAATGTCCCGGCCGAAGGCCGCTTCCTCTTAAATTACAGGCTCGCTATCGCTCGCCTGGATAAAATCGACACCTGAATGGCACGAAAGGTCTTAAAATGGGATGAAAGTTCTTAAAATCGCCAAACTAACGGGGCGAACGTTTTATAATATCAAAAAGCAATTGGGCTAAACATAAGGGAGAAAGGGGTCCAGAAAAAATCCCTCAAGTGGAAATCTCCCCTTAATGCCTAGAGGTCGGTTCTAAGCTAAATCAAATAATCTGTGGGTATATAAAAAGACCATCATCTAATTGACGGAAATAAGGGGGGGATGGGCGTATTTATTTGCGCCTTTAATTATTTTTAACTATTTATTTTTAGTTTCCTCCCTAGACCTCCAACAAGCTTAAACAAACACCTGCCCAAGACCCTCTTTCAAGATATATTTGTAAATTTTTCGATAAAAAGATTTCCCGGCCTAAGGCTGGTTTTTCATAAATTGCACGTTCGCTGTCGCTCGCCAGGAAAAAATCGACACCTAAATGGCACGAAAAGTCTTAATATTGACAAAGAAATGGGACGAAAGGTCTTAAAATAGCCAAACTAAAGGGCCGAACGTCTTAAAATATGAAAACTAGTGGGGCTAAACACGATGGAGAAGGGGGTTCAGAAAAAACAAATCATCCCCCCTTAACCCCTTCAGCACTATGATGTCTTTTACCTTATATTCTGGCAAAATTAGACAACTTTATGCAGATTAAGAAGGCCCCATATTATTCAGAGGGTTTATTGAGATCCTATTTACCCATTTCAGTCCTAGAGGTAGATTGTATGCTAAAGGAAATCGTCTAATGGTAACCAGCATAAGATGAAAATTAGGTCATAGTGCTGAAGGGTAAAAAAAATAAAAATAACAAAAATAAAAAATAAAAAATAATGTATATACTGTATATATTTTTATATTCGAGATCAAAAGCGGGGATTTGAGGCGAGGTGTTTGTCCAGCTTCCCCTCTCCCACAATTTGCCAGGATCCCATTAGTCGATTATCCCCTGTTAGACCCTTGCTACTTCGCCCTTATGTGTTGTTCCTAATGGTTCTTCCTAATGGCCCCTATTTCTTCCACCTCCTATTTTGTGTTTTCCTTCCATTCTTCCTTCCCACTGTTCTTCCTCCCTCCCTCACTCTCTTCTCTCCCTTCCTTCCATTCCTCCTTCGCTCTGTTCTTCTATCCTCCCTTACTCTCTTTTATCTTTTCCTTTCTTTCATCTCTCCCTCCTCTCTACTTTTCTTCCTCCTTACCACTGTTCTTCCTTCCTCCCTCACTCTCTTCTTTCCCTTCCTTCCATTCCTCCTTCGCTCTGTTCTTCTTTCCTCCCTTACTCTCTTTTATCTTTTCCTTTCTTTCATCTCTCCCTCCTCTCTACTTTTCTTCCTCCTTCCCACTGTTCTTCTTTCCTCCCTCACTCTTTTCTCCTTGCCTTTCTTTCGTCTCTCCCTCCTCTCTACCTTGCTATGTACCTTTCGTCTCTCCCTCCTCTCTACCTTGCTATGTACCTTTCTTCCTCCCCCCTTTACCTACCTACTTCCCTTACTCCCATCTGTATTTCCTACATCTTTTATTATTCATTTAACTACTTCTATCTAACTTTTATTTATTATAAACCTAATACTGTCATAATTTTAAGTCTGCCTGTGTTATACATTTTAAACCATTTTAAGATCTCTTATATGCTTTTTAAGAGAACTTTTCTGCTCCTAAAAGGCTCTGCCAGGACTGTTAATAACATACTTTTCTTTGTAAGTGACGGCACATTTATGTAAAATCTATCTATCTATCTATCTATATGCTCAGGCCCAATCCCCATTTTGGGGGTAGCCGACTCAAGACAGAGCAAGAACAGGGAAAACACAAAAACAACATAAAACAAAAAATAAACACTGATAAAAAACACAAACTCACACACATCCAGGTCACCCAGGAGAAGACCCAGAGACCAGGGTTACCAAGGTCGCTCCAGCACTCCCCCGGCCCCTGACCACCCGGAGAGGTTCCGATCTCGGCAGGCAGACATGCAGCGGAGCCAAAGCCACAAGCCCTCCCACCACACTTCCAGGCACACCCTTCATATTAATCGTCTCCCCGGGCCAGGCGCCTGATGGACTATTATCTAGTCGAACTTGCGCCCGACCCCTTACTCCAAATGACCACGTGTTCACTCAACTATTCACAAGCATTCTCCATTCACTCCTGTCCACCACCACTTCCCCTGCCTGATCTATAGTCATTCCTCTATCATCCAAAGCCTTTCTTACACAGTCTCTCCATCTCAATGGGGTCTTCCTGCCCTTCTATCTCCCCTTGTACCTGACTCACATATTATCTTTGTAAGCCTTTCATCTCCCATTCGTTCAACATGACCATACCAGCTCAGCACCCTTCTGTCCACTCTGGCTGACAAATGTTCCTGCTGCCCCACTCTCCTACGTATCTATTCATTCCTCAATCTGTCTCTACGAGTAACTCCACACATACTCCTCAAGCAGCTCATCTCCATCACATCCAGCCTCTTTTCTCCTTTTTCTTCAGAGCCCATGTCTCAGCCCCATACATCACTGTTGGCACAACAATTCCTTGATACAGTGCACTTTTTACTTTCACTCCGAGATTTCTCGTCTTCCACATACTTCCCATTGCTCCGAAAACCTTCCTTACTTCACACACTCTCTGTTTTACCTCCACTTCCATACCTCCACTCCTGCTTATCGTTCCTCCTAGATATTTAAAACACTCTACTTGTTCCAATATTTCCCCATCCAGCCTCACATCTAGATTCACCCTATGCTCTCCCCTATTACACACACCATTACTTTACTTTTATTGACGTTCACCTTCAGTTTCCTCCTTCCACAAACCACACCAAACTCTTTGACTACCCGCTGCAGTTTCTCATCAGAATCCGCCACCAATGCTGTGTCATCAGCGAACAGCAACTGATTCAACTCCCAATCTCTACCATTCTTTCCTACTAAACCCAATCCTCTTCCCATAGTTCTCCTTTTCACCTCCCTCACCACACCATCCATAAACATATTAAACAGCCATGGTGACATTACACAACCCTGTCGCAAACCTACCTTTACTTCAAACCATTCACTCAACTCACCATTTCCTACTCTCACACATGCTCTGCTCCCTTCATAAAAACTCTTAAACTGCTTCTAACAAATTTCCTCCTATTTCATAAATCCTTAACACCTTCCACATTGCTTCACGGTCCACACGATCATACGCTTTTTCCAAGTCCATAAAAGCCCAAAATATCTCCTTATGCTTCTCTAAATACTTCTCGCATAACTGTCTTACTGCAAACATCTGATCCACGCACCCTCTTCCCCTCCTAAAACCGCACTGTTCTTCTCCTATTGCAACTTCTGTACACTTTATTATCCTCTCTATCAACACCCTGCCATACAGCTTTCCAACCACTGACAATAAACTAATACCTCTATAACTTGAACACTCCTGCCGATCTCCCTTCCCCTTGTACAACGGCACAATACATGCACTCTTCCAGTCTATTGGTACCATTGACACAGCAAAGCACACATTGAAAAGTCTCACCAACCAATCTATTATCACATCTCCACCCTTCTTTATACACTCCACAGCAATACCATCCAAACCTTCTGCTTTTCCCGCTCTCATTTGTTTCACTGCTTCTTTCACCTAATTTTCCTCAATCCTTTCATTCATTCCTGCCACCTGGGTGGCCTGGGTAACCTATCTCCATCCACCTCTGCTTCAATCACTGCTTCTCTTCCATCTCTTGTATTTAACAAAGATTCAAAATACTCGGCATATCTTTTCCTCACTTCAACTGGTTCCACTAGTAATTCTCCATTTTCATCTTTCACTGACTCTTCCCTCTTTTGTCCTCCTTTCCTTACTTTATTTACCTCCTTCCAGAACATCTTCTTTCGTTCTTCAAAATTCTCACTCAGCCTTTGGCTGTAAAATATCTTTGGCTAAATACATGAAAAACTAAACAAAACAAAATATAAAAACATGACAAAAAATATATATACAAAAACATGAAACCTTCCTCCTTTCCATATTTTCTTCTTTTCTTCCCTCCTTCCATCCCTCCCTCCCCCACAATTTGCCTGGATCCCATTAGTCTGATTTTCCCTTTAGGTCCTCGCCTTTATGTGTGGCTCTTGAGGTTCTTCATAATGGCTCCTTTACTCTCCTATTTGTATCTTCCTCTTATTTGGTTTTCCTCCTTACTTCCTTATTTTCCTCCTTCCTACTTCCTTTTCCTCCCTCCTTGTCTACCTATATCCCTCCCTCTCTCTTCGTCAATCACTCCCTCCCTTCCTGCTTTATTCCAATCTACCTTTCTTCCTTACCTACCCACTTCCCCTCCTTTCCTCCCTCCCTCCCTACCAAAATTTCTTCCCTCCCTACCTATTTTCCTATATTCCTCCCCCCCCCCCCTCGTTACTCAACATTCCTCCTTTCTCTAACCTTTTCCTCCCTATCTACCTTCCTTCCCTCCCTACTAACCTACCTACTTTCCTTCCCTCCCTACCCACCTTCCTCACAATCCTTCACTCCCTCCCTCCCTACCTACCTTTCTCCCTACCAGTCTTCTCTCCTTCCCTTCCTTTCTTCCTCCCTATCAACCTTTCATCCATCCCATCTTCCCCCCCCCCCTCCTCCTCCTCCCCCACAACTTGCCTGTTTCCAATTAGGCTGTTTTCCCCTTGTAGTCCCTTATATCATCGCCCTTATGGTTGGCTGCCTCCGTTCGTCCAAATGGCTCCTTTTATTCTTCCTACTTCTTATCTTTCTTTTGTTATACTTTCCTTCCTTCCTGTCTTCATTCCTTCCTTCCTTCCTTTCTGTATTACTTTCTTCCTGCCTTCCTTCATTCATTCCCTCCTTCCTTCCTTACTCTCATGCTACATTCTTTCCTTCCTCGCCTCCTTCCATTTGTTCCCCTTCCTCACTGTTTACCCACCTATCCACCTCTCTTCCTTCCTTCCCTCTACCCTCCTTCCCTTCTTCCTTCCCTCCCTCCCTCCCTCACTCACAGCTTGCCAGGGTCCCATTAGGCGGTTTTTGCCCCTTCAGACCTTTGCCGCTTCGCCTTTATGTGTGGCTCCTGAGACTCTTTCTAATAGCTTCCTTTTCCTCCTTCTCCTTGTCTCTTCCTCTTTATTTGTTTTCCTTCCTTCTTCCCCTGGTCCATTCTCTTCCTTCCGTTCTTTCTATTTCTAATCCCTTCCTTCCTTCCTTCCTTCCTTTATTCATTTATTCCTTCCTTATTTCCTTCCTTCCTTTCTCCCTCCCTCCCTCCCTACCTACCTACTTTCCTTCTTCCTTCCAGCCTACCTACCTTCCTTCACTTCTTTCCTCCCTTCCTCCCACCCTTCTCCACAGCCTGCCCGGATCCCATAAGGCTGTTTTCCCCCCTCTGGACCCTTCCCGTCTCACCCTTATCTGTGGCTCCCCCATGCTTTCCTAATGGCAACTTTTTTTTCCCTCCTTGTATCTTCCTTCTATTTTCCTTTGCATTCCTTCTTTTCTTTCCTCCCCAACTTCCTTCCTTCCTTCCTTCCTTCCTTCCATTTGTCTTTCATTTATTTCTGTATTTCTTTCTTTCTTTCTCTTATTTGTCTTTCTTTCTCCCTTCCTTCCTTCCTTCCTTCCTCTCTCCCTCTCTCTTGTCTTCCTTTCCTTACGTCTTAGGGTTGGTTAAGGGGGGATGGGCGTATTTGTTTACTTAGTGTTTTATCTTTATATTACTTGTTAGTATCCTCCCTAGACCTCCATCAAGCTGTAAATAACACCCCCTATACCCCCCATTCAAGATAAATTTGTAAATTTTTCGATAAAAAAAAATCCTGATTGAAGGCTGTTTCCTCTTAATTTCAGGCTCGCTGTCGCTCGCCAATAGAAAATCGACACCTAAATGGGGCGTAAAGTCTTAAAATCGCCAAACTAATGAGCCCAACGTCATAAAATCTGAAAATGAATGGGGCTAAACATGAGGAAGAAGGGGGACCAGAAAAACGGCCCATCTCCCCTTAAGTTAGGTTAGGATAGGACACTAAGCTCATTTTAGTCTATCGCCGTTTTGATTGTGGCCGTTTTGATTGTGGCCGTTTAGAATTGTGCCTAACTTGACTGGAAACCGTAATAATGATGTGGTCTAATAAGGGGAGATTTCCACTTGAGGGATTTTTTTCTGGACCTCTTTCTCCCTCATGTTTAGCCCCATTGCTTTTGAGATTTTAAGACGTTCACCCTATTAGTTTGGACATTTTAAGACATTTTGCCCCATTTCTGTCAATTTAAGACCTTTCGTGCAATTAAGGTGTCAAATTTTTCCTGGCGAGCGATAGCGAGCCTGTAATTTAAGAGCAACCGGCCTGCGGCCGGGACATTTTTCTACCGAAAAATGTATACATTTATCTTGAAAGGGGGTCTAGGGGGTGTAATTTTAAGCTTGATGAAAACGTAGGAAACAAACTAAATATATACCTCCCCTTAATTCATTCTTGTCTTAACTCTTATCTCAATTAATTCGTGCTTATTTTAACTCATGTTTACCTCCTAACTCTATGTTGTTCCTGTTTTAATCTTAATTTTGTTGTTCTGGCACTGTCTTTTTTGTTCTGGCACTGTCTTTTTTGTTCTGGCACTGTCTTTTTTGTTCTGGCACTGTCTTTTTTGTTCTGGCACTGTCTTTTTTGTTCTGGCACTGTCTTTGTTGTTCTGGCACTGTCTTTTTTGTTCTGGCACTGTCTTTTTTGTTCTGGCACTGTCTTTGTTGTTCTGGCACTGTCTTTGTTGTTCTGGCACTGTCTTTGTTGTTCTGGCACTGTCTTTTTTGTTCTTTCGTTGATGTCTTATATTAAGGGGAGATTTCCACCTGGAAGATTTTTTTCTGGACCTCTTTCTCCCTCATGTTTAGCCCCATTGCTTGTGAGATTTAAAGACGCTTGCCCCATTAGTTTGGCGATTTTAAGAACCCTCGCCCCCATTTCTGTCAATTTTAAGACCATTCGTGCCATTTAGGTGTCGATTTTTTCCTGGCGAGCGATAGCGAGCCTGTAATTTAAGGGGAACCGGCCTTCGGCCGGGAAATTTTGCTACCGAAAAATGTACAAATTTATCTTGAAAGGGGGTCAAGGGGGAGTAATTTTAAGCTTGATGGAAGTCTAGGGAACAAACTAAATACCTCCCCTTAAGTTAGCATTGATATATTTCACGTTGATTTCGGGGGCTGATGAGTGATTGTTGCTTCTGAATGCTTGTATGCTGGCTTTATGTGGGCAAACTGTTATATGTAGTTCGCCTGTCACCTCTTTTTACCCTTTCGTGTCTCTTGCTGATCCTCCCTACCCCTTGTGGGAGTAAGGGCTGGCTACTGACTGACTAATATATTTCCCCTTTTACTTGAACTCTTCCTAATTTGTGTTTTTATTTCTCTCGTTGTTTTGTTAGTTGTTTACATTCCGCAATTTGTTTACTCCTTTCGCACTCCTTTTATCGTTCTTGGCGCTCCACTCAGATTACAAGGGCTAGTATTCTTTGTATTTATTCTATATTTCTTCTTTCATTGTTTTCATTCTTTTCTATTCTTATTTGTATTTATTTTTCTTTCATAGTTCTAATTATTCTCCATTCTTCTTTCCTTTCTTTCTATATAATTTTCTATTCTTATTTTTCTTTGTTTTTCTTGAATTGTTTATATTCTTCTCCATTCTTCCTTCTTTCTTTCCTTTCCTTGTTTATAATTTACTTTTCATATTCCCTTCTGTTTTGGTTCAATATTTGTATTGTTTTTCCATTCCTTCTCTTCATTGTTCTAAGCCGTGTTGGTCTGCCTCCTTCCCCCCTTCCCCTTCCTTCCTTCCTTCCTTCCTTCCTTCCTTCCTTCTTTCCTTCCTTCCTTCCTTCCTTCCTTCCTTCCTTCCTTCCTTCCTTCCTTCCTTCCCCTTCCTTCCTTCCTTTCTTCCCCTTCCTTCCTTCCTTTCTTCCTTCCTTCCTTCCTTCCTTCACTCCTTCCTTCCTTCGTGCCTTCCTTCCTGCCTTCCCCTTCCTTCCTGCCTTCCCCTTCCTTCCTTCCCTCCTGCCTTCCTTCCTTCCGTCCTCCCTGCCTTCCTTCCTTCCTTCTCCTATGTTTGGATTTCTTCTCTTATCGTCTTTCTCCAGTTCCCTTTCTCCTTCTCGCTTAATTGCTTTTCTTTTCCTTTGATTCTTCTCCCTCCTTCCTTCCGTTCTCCATTGATCTCTCCTTTTAATCGTTCGTTTATTCATTATTCATTGACTCGTTTTTATTCCGGTTTAAGGGGGGATGAGCGTATATATTTGTTCATTTATGTATCTTTTAATTAGTTTAATAGTTTCCTCCCTAGACCTCCATCAAACTTAAGAACCTCCCCCCCCCCAAGACCCTCCTTCAAGATAAATTTGTACATTTTTCGATAGAATAATGTCCCGGCCGAAACCAGATTCCTCTTGAAATACAGGCTCTCTGTCGCTCGCCAGGTAAAAATCGACACCTAAATGACACGAAAAGTAATAATATTAACAAAGAAATGGGGCCAAAGGTCTTAAAATCACCACACTAATGAGCCGAACGCCTTCAAATCTGAAAACTAATGGGGCTAAACATGAGGAAGAAGGGGGACCAGAAAAACGACCCATCTCCCCTTAATCGTTTCTTGTTTATCTCGCTCCCTCTGTTTACTGTAACCATTTTCCGTTTTCTTTTATAATTTGCTTAGATTTTTTTTTTTCAATTTCGCTTTCTTCTACTTCCGTCATTTCATAATTTGTGTTTAATATTTGCCATTTTAGTTTGAATTCGGTTTTTGTTTTAATTATTGCTTCATTATTTTTCACTTAAGCTGGTATTCCGTGTTTTATTGTAGCATGTATCTCGTATCCTCGCCTTTTTATCTATTCTCCAGTTATTCCATTTTGCTATCTAGTTGGCTTTAATTCTTATAATCCTGTTTTTTCATCTATCTCGTCTATATTTTACTCGTTTTGCTTTATGCTTTTTTTGTATATATATTTTCAATTTCCTTCCAATATTATTTGCCGTGTATTCCATTTTAATTATATATAATTATTTTTAAATATTTAAATGATTTCCTTCCCCCTGTTCTTATTCTTGTATTATATCGTTTATGGTCTTACCCCTTATTTCTCATCCTCTCTCTCTTCCCTTATTTCTTGTACTCTTCCTTCCATTATTACTCTCCCTATCGCCTCTTTCCTTCAACTCTCCCTTCCTACATTCCTCTTCCTCCTACTCCCTTCCATCTTTTATTCCTACCTCCTTCTTTCTTTTCCTCCCCTCCCCATTTTTCTTCCCTCCTCTTCCTCCACCTCCTTCTCAACCTCATCTCCTTCCTTATCTCATCTTCCTCCTCCACCACTACTACCACCACCACCACCACCATCACACCACTTCCTCTCCTTCTTTTCCTCCTCCTCCTCCTCCCTGCCTCCCCACAAGTTGGTGCCCCACATTAAACTATCAAATGCCATTGCTCTCATGAAACTCTTGGGAGCACCGCCCCCCCTTACCCCACTCTCCTCTTTCTTCTTCTTCTTCTTCCTCTCCTCTCCCTCTTCTGAAAATTCCTTCTAAAGTTTTGCTCCTAGTTCTAATTTATTTTTCATAATTCCTTTTTCGGAATTGCTCGCTCTCTTTCTTGCTGTTTAGATGTCTGTTTTTATATTTTGATTTCATAGTCATTTATTGGTCCTTATGTACTTATGTTGATGAGATTTTGCTCTCGTATGTTTTATGCTTTTCATTATTAAATTTATACTATTATGTAATTTATATACTGTATTAAGGGGGGTCACCGTTTGTTTTTATATTTTCTCTCCTTTTCTCTCTTTCCCTGGCTTGTATCCATTCGGCCCCATTCAGCCAGCTCTTTTAAGACGTTTATCCCCATCCAGGTGTCGACTTCTTCCTGGCGAGCGATAGCGAGCCAGCATTGTATGG
>CM064488.1:47078060-47100725 GCA_032716605.1 Paralithodes platypus
GAAGACAAACAAATAGGGAGGAAGAAGGAAAGGGAGAAAAGGAATAAATGTAGGAAGAAAGATATATAGAGAGAATGATACAAACACGACAGAGACAGAGACAGAGAGAGAGAGAGAGAGAGAGAGAGAGAGGGGCTAATGATGTCTAAATAGTTTTTTATATACTGTACCTTCACAAGAGTACAAGCTCGGACAATGACAAGCACAGAGACGGAGGGGGATGAGGTGAAGGGAGGGAGGGAGAGGAAGAGGAAGGATGGAAAGGAAGGAAGGGACGGAGGTAATGGAAGAGTGAGGGTTGATTGGGAGATGGGAGGGAGCGAGGAAAGAAGGAAGGAAGGAAGGTTAGAAATTAGGAAAAAAAGGAATAATTAAATTTGGGTTTGAAAGAAGGAGGGAAGGTGAGAGATAGGAAGACTGGGGGGGGTGTAAGATAGAAGGAAAGGAGGGAGAGAGGTGGAAGGGAGGGAGGGGGAGGGAGGGAGGGAGGGAGGGTGGTGGAAGGAAGGGAAAAGTATGAGAGTGATTGGGAGAGGGAGGGAGTGTTGGAGGAAGGGAGGTAGAAAAGGAAAGACAAAGGAAGTAAGGAAGGGAGCAAGGTAGGAAGGGAGGGATGATGAAGGAGAGAGAGGGAGGCATAGCAATGAAGTAAAAGAGATAATGGGAGCTTAAAGAGGCCTCCAGCTTTTTCTAGAGAGGAGGAGGAAGAGGAAATTCGGAAAGTAAGCAAAAGTAAGTAAGAAAGAAAGTGAGAGAGAAAGTAAGTGAGAGAGGACGGGAGAGATTGGCGGAAGAGGGAAAGGAGGTAAGAGGGGAGTGAGGGATGGAAGGAAGAGAGAGGAAGGAATGAAGGAAGGGAGGAAAGTTGAAAGGAAAAATGGAGGAATGAATGGAGGAAGATAGAAAAGGTGAGAGAGAGAGAGAGAGAGAGAGAGAGAGAGAGAGAGAGAGAGAGAGCGAGAGAGAGAGCAAATAATACTGAGAGTAGGATATAGGAAATTAAAAGATTTTCGCGATTGCATGAAAAAAGTAAAGTGCTGGAGAGAGAGAGAGAGAGAGAGAGAGAGAGAGAGAGAGAGAGTTGTAGTTGTAAGATTTGCTAGAAGATCCACTAATATAATAGGGAGAGAGATTGAAAGATAAATATATATCTTAGATAATTTCAGAGGCAAAATTTCCACTTTCAAGACTAGGTCGCGGACAGAGTTTCTTTTCAACCTGATTATTTTTGTCATTCAGATGTAAATGCAATTTGTGAGGCAACGAGTCACTTAGTACATAAAGGAACGTCCTATGCTGCACAGCAAACTGCATTAAAGGCAGGTTTTTAGTTTGTTCCCTAGACCTCCATCAAGTTTAAAATTATACCTCCTAGACCCCCTTTCAAGATGAATTTGTGAATTTGTCGGTAGAAAAATGAACAGAGAGAGAGAGAGAGAGAGAGAGAGAGAGAGATTATACAGAGACACAAATTACAAAGGCAAATGTGATATGTACAGAAAATGATCAGATGCGGTTATTAATCCTAACACATTAATTTTCGAAGCCGTGTCGGGTGAACTGAAACAACTTAATATTCTTTTTACCTGACATTTTTATTTTGTATTTCGGAGGGTCCTTTCAATTTTTCGAGGCTTCAAAATGTATGAGAATTAAATGACCGCGCCTGTAGCCTACATAAAACACAAATATAAATACAAGGAGAAAACGATTGCCGGCGAGAGATGTAATAATAACGACGAAAATAAAAGCAAATCCATGGAAAAAACCCAGAAAAACAGACTCGCTATCGCTCGCCTTGAAAAAATCGACACCCAAATGGCACGAAAGGCCTTCAAATTGTCAACGAAATGGGGTGAAAGGTGTCAAAATCGCCAAACTAATGGGATGAACGTCTTAAAATCTCAAACAGAAGAAATGGATAACAATAGTCATACAATAAAGGCAAAAGGGAAATATATTACCAATTGAAGACATAATACACTATACTGTTACTGTAAGAGGAGAAACGAAAACAAAATATATAGAGGTAACGAGAAAGGTCAATAAATATATAGAGGTAACGAGAAAGGTCAATAAATAGGTAACGAGAAAGGTCAATAATATATAGAGGTAACGAGAAAGGTCAATAAATATATAGAGGTAACGAGAAAGGTCAATAAATATATAGAGGTAACGAGAAAGGTCAATAAATATATAGAGGTAACGAGAAAGGTCAATAAATATATAGAGGTAACGAGAAAGGTCAATAAATATATAGAGGTAACGAGAAAGGTCAATAAATATATAGAGGTAACGAGAAAGGTCAATAAATATATAGAGGTAACGAGAAAGGTCAATAAATATATAGAGGTAACGAGAAAGGTCAATAAATATATAGAGGTAACGAGAAGGTCAATAAATATATAGAGGTAACGAAAGGTCAATAAATATATAGAGGTAACGAGAAAGGTCAATAAATATATAGAGGTAACGAGAAAGGTCAATAAATGAGGAATAGAGATGCAGGAAGAGGGTCGAACTTTAGGACGGAAGGAAGTAGAAAGTGTCTGAAAATGAAATTGAAGAAAGGAGGGAATATGAGAGTTTGGAGGAGATAATTATGTGTATGAGAGAGAGAGAGAGAGAGAGAGAGAGAGAGAGAGAGAGAGAGAGAGAGAGAGAGAGGATGACACTGAATGAGTGGATAGTTGAAAGTGTGAGTGATTGAAACTGAGCGTGAGTGTACATAAGTGAAACTGATGAGTAAGAGAGTGAAGCAGACTGTGAGTGTGAATGAGTAAAAAATAATGCGAGTGTGAGTAAAAGTGAGTGAGTGAGTGAGTGAGTGAGAGGGAGGAGAGAAAATAAGATATAACTCCATTATCTCTAATTCAATCCCCTATCCCTCCAAACTGAATAACATCCAACCATCCCTTTATCCTTGCATCTCTCCATCTACTGTATCTTTCATCTAACCATCTATTTATCTATCTATCTATCTATATCTATCTATAAGAATCTGTTTTCTATCTGTCTGTTTGTTTATCTCTATTTAAATATATATTCACCTAGCTGTGCACTCGTCTGTATGTTTGTCTGTATGTCTATTTACCTGTTATCTGTCTGTCTTTATCTATCTAACTATCTATCTATCTATTTATCTGTCTGTCTCTGGCACTAGTCATTATTCATCCATCTTTTCATTCTCAAATACTCACCAACTAAATCTACTATCCACTAACCTCCAATCTACTCTATCTTTGTATTCGCAAACACTTAATAACTATGTCTAATAATTTATCTACTATATCCCACATGCTCTTTTCTGTCTAATAGCTACTAAATCCCACCTACTCTCTTCTCCCCAGGCATCATGTACCCGAAGACGACCTTTTACAAGCGGGTGTATCAGAAATCCATCAACGACGCGGTGGCTTCTCTCTCCAAACTCAACCTGGATTTCATGAAGACCTACATCCTCTCCAACTCCACCATCAGTATGGACATCAACCCATCGCCTACCTGTGAGTACTCATGTATTGGTTATTTTATTGAAGGGGGTAGTGCTTGGTTTTTGGGCTATCCATCTATCTATCTATTTACTCAGGCCCAATCCCCACTTTTCCAATTTTTTTGTTTGCTTTTCCGTTTTTTACGTTTTTTTTTTTTTGGGGGGGGGGGGACTCAAGACGGAGCAAGAACAGGGAAAACACAAAACACAACATAAGACAACGAACACACAGTCAAAACACATATTCACACATATCTATGTCTACTGTACTGTATATATTAATTAATTCGTATATTGTTTTTAGTTTCCTCGCTAGACCTCCATCAAGCTTAAACAAACACCCCCTAGACCCCCTTTCAAGATAAATTTGTACATTTTTCGATTTCGGCCGGTTCCTCTTAAAATATCAGGCTCGCTATCGCTCGCCAGGAAAATACCGACACCTAAATGGCACAAAAGGTCTTGAAATTGTCAACGAAATATTTAAGCAATCAAATTAATGAAAATGTATGACCTAAGGAAGAGTTCGGAGGAAAGAGCCAGATCGATTACTGAAATTATTATAAATATTTAATAATAATAGACTAAAGGAAATGGAGATAATAAAGAATGGTCAGATAAAAAGTCGATATAAGTGAAAAGATAATGGTAAACCAATAGTAATGTAGAAAGAGAGGTTAGATCGATAGTTAAAAATTATGGCTTAGCAAGCAGGAATGAGGCCATATATAAATAGGTCACAAGGAAGAGGTTTAAGGGAGTTGGCCTGTTTTTGTTCTGTCCTTTTCTATCTTTCTCTGGCTTGTATCCATTTGGCCCCATTCAGCCTACTGTTTTAAGACGTTTATCTCCATCCAGGTGTCAATTTTTTACTGGTGAGCGGTAGCGAGCCAGCATATTTTTTATTTTTGTTTGACAGCAGGCTAAATTTGTACATTTTTCGATAGAAAAATGTCTCCGGCGAAGCCTGATTTCTTCATATAATGCTGGCTCGCTATCGCTCGCCAGGAAGAAATCGACACCTAGATGGGGATAAACGTCTTAAAGTAGTTGGCTGAATGGGGCCGAATGGATACAAGCCAGAAAAAGAGAGAAAATTACAGAAATAACAAAAAGCAGGTCACCCCCATTTATGGTGTGAGCAAATAAATGTGGTCAAATGTAAAGGATGGGGGTTCGATCAGGGACCAAGGGAATTAATATTACTGTATAGACTTTTGAGCAACTATAATAATAATCAGAGAATATCGTTAAAATGGAATAAGAAGTATTTGGTTATAAAGGTATGAATACAGAAAATTTAAGTATGCTAACATGGTAACATTTAAATAGGACATACTGCATATTATACATGTATTCTAATTATTGTTTATAACGCTTTACTATGCTACTAGCATGTTCATCATATGAATAGTGCAAAATGGTAAAGGATAAAACAGTGATGAGAGAGATAGAGAGAGAGAGAGAGAGAGATAGAGAGAGAGAGAGAGAGAGAGAGAGAGAGAGAGAGAGAGAGAGAGAGAGAGAGAATTGGCAATTAAATCTTAGTTAGGGCAATAACACCAGCCCAGAGGCACCGAGTAAGTGAAACATGGCTGGAGGTCACCGCAGACTTTATTCATATTGCATATTACACAGTCATTACTTGGGCTATATACTTCATCAAGCTACATAACATAACAGCATTACAGATGAAGATAAGAACCACGTGAGGGCTATCGACACCATTCCAATAAAAAAACAAAAAAAAAACAAAAAAAAACAACAACAACGCCAGAATCTGTAGCCAACACAGAATCGTGCATATCAGTAGTTTCTTCTTAACACTCTCTGTTTAGACGTTATGGAGGTACCGTAATTATGATATTTTGTTTATTTTTGTTTGATTAGTATTGTTATAGTCTGTCCCCTAGGCTAACAACAAGGTCCTCCCATACTTCCTTCGAACAAGAAACTGCCCACCCAGAACCTCTTCAAACTAAACGTGTACATTCATTTTAAATTAAGTCATATTATACTGACAGTTAATCGAGGGATTTACATCTTCGCTGATAATAAAGTTATTGTGAATATAGGTGTAAATACAACCGATTATACGCAATTACACACATATACAGTACATATGAATATATACAGTACAGTCTCGCTAATAAGTGATGTCTCGGCACCAATTATGTTTTGATCAATAATTGGTATCAGTAATATATAAGCTTCATTTCTTCATATCGAGTGCAATATACAAACATGTTCCGACACTTACTCACCCTATTCAACATCTGTAATACAGCACATAGCGAGCCAAACGTAATGACAGCTGGGACATGACTTATTAGCGCGACAATACAGGCATATTAATTTCAAATTATAGCATAATAAATCCATCAATACTCACAGCTAGGCATTGGGACCATGTCCACGTTGATAGTGGATTTAAAGATTATGAGGGCTTTTCTTAAACTGGATTATTATCACACACACACACACACACACACACACACACACACACACACACACACACATACTTGCACTCATACATAGTCATTTATATCCATCGCAATTTAAATTTGCCAAAACACACAGTTAGGCGAAGGATTGATGACCACGCTGATGATGGAGTTGGAGAGAGTGTACGTAGATCTTCATAAACTATAGATAATTACGAACATATGTACAGTTACCCACATTAATTTGTATACAGTCTGTGTCTTTGCATACGAAAGGTAAAAATTGCATGGTAGAATTCAACGTGTATTTTATTATGCAGTAGTTAATTAAAACGACCAATTAACGGTTTTATAGCAAAGTATTCTTGTAACTTAATCGTACTGTGTTTCTTTCCATACATATAAAAAACAGTGGATCCAAACTCGTTTGGCCAACTGCATATATAACTGCATATATACTTTCATCTTCAACTTAACCAATTCAGTACCGGCGACGTCCTTTTCGTTATATGCTGGCAACTATTAGACGATTTTAGTCAGCTTAGGAAGGACCTCGACACATTAAAAAGCTGCAGACTATCTCACTTAATCCTCTTGGCAGCTATGTATACTTCCGAGGATTCATAAAATCGTCTAATTGCAGTTAAAATCAAATATATAAAGGCAGCCCCGGTACTGAAAGGGTTAAAACCAATATTAACCCTTTTGAGGGTCTATGACGCACTGATGTCATATTATCAGGCTATAATTAGACGATTTTATTATCCGGGTGGATGGGACTCGTTAGCTTTGGTCGGCAACCCATCTAGGGGAGACAACCTTATAAAAATCCGGGTGGATGAGACTCGTCAGCCTTGGTTAGCAACCTGTCTAGGGGAGTAAACCTGATACAAATCCATACTGCTTATCTAAGTGTAAGGCAGGTTAGTGGATGGACTAGCCAAACACCACTGTAGAAAAATAGTGCTTACTAGATACATAGAGGACCTCGGAGTCTGACGGATCCTAAATTGAGTGGTCAATCCTGTAAGTCCTTCAGTAAACTGGCTCGGGTTGTCCCTCTTACAGGGAATAGGTCCGCTTGGGGGCCTTCTGTGTATGGCCACCCTCATTAAGGGGAGTAAGGCGTCCGGCAATAGATAGCTAGATGGATAGATAGATAGATATGGAAGTCAGGGGTTTAATTGAGATAGTCTATACTTTCCTAACTCCCACATTATTATATGCTTTCGTAGCTGTATATAATCGTCAATGATAGCCATAGTAAACTGTGTAAATGCGTCATGATCCTCAAGGGGTTAATTCAGGGGGTATGGTTCGCTTTTCTGGACCCCCTTCTCCTTCATGTTTAGTCCCATTGGTTTTGAGATTTTAAGGTGTTCACCCCATTAGTTTGGCGATTTTAACACCTTTCACCCTATTTCTTTATCACTTCCCTATGTCTGTTATTTGCATATTATCCGTCTCACCTTGTCCTCTCTCTCTCTCCCTCCCTCTCCCTCCCTCTCTCTCCCTCTCTCTCTCTCTCTCTCTCTCTCTCTCTCTCTCTCTCTCTCTCTCTCTCTCTCTCTCTCTCTCAATTGCCAGCCCCACCCCCTCCACACCTCATTTGGAGTTTCCTTAATTGGTGGTGTCGGCACCCCCCGTCAATTTCAGTGAGAGTTACAAGGAGTTACAAGGAATAGTTAGTATCTCAGAGATCTTGCGGTCCATTCCGAGGAGATACTCGAAGTGGAAGGAGAGACTGTAGTGCACTACACTCATTAAAGAGTAAGTAAAATACTATCTACTCTCTTCTTGAACTGCTCTACTGAACTGTATACAACTTCGGAGGGAAGTTTGTTCCAGGTAGAACAACTCTTATATGTGAAATTTTTTCACAAATACTAGTGCTGAACCTTTTCACTTCTAATTTCCAGCCATGGTTGCGTGTTGTATTTATATTGAGGCTAAGCATTCTGCTATAATCCACATTGTCAAACCCATTAAGTATTTTAAAAACTTCAATGAGCTGACCTCGTAGTTTGCGTGTCTCCAACGGAAAAAAGTCAAGAGCTCTCAACCGGTCCTCATAGCTCAGTCTTCTAAGCGATGGAATAAGCTGTGTAGCTCTAGTAAGAGAGAGAGAGAGAGAGAGAGAGAGAGAGAGAGAGAGAGAGAGAGAGAGAGAGAGAGAGAGAGAGAGAGAGAGAGAGAGAGAGAGAGAGAGAGAGAGAGAGAGAGAGAGAGAGAGAGAGAGCGGCGGCGGCGGCGGCGGCGGCGGCGGCGGCGGCTAAGAAATGCGCCCAACACACAAGGATTTGATGATTCTATTTGTGAGAGAGAGGGAGAGAGAGGGGTGATGCCAATAATACGTCCAGTTTATGGATAAGACTTTGAATACCGGAAAAAGAAGTGATGAATGGAGGATATTGGATATATATATATATATATATATATATATATATATATATATATATATATATATAGAGAGAGAGAGAGAGGGGTGATGCCAATAATACGTCCAGTTTATGGATAAGACTTTGAATACCGGAAAAAGAAGTGATGAATAGATGAAAATGGAGGATATTGGATATATATATATATATATATATATATATATATATATAGAGAGAGAGAGAGAGTGGACAGACGAGCAAGATATTTAATCGATGGAAGTGAAAGACTGCCGGAATAAAGGGCTATGACAGACAGACATAATAATAAATCCCCGCACGGACACATATAGCTTAAGGGAGCTCCGACGGTATTGTGCAGCATAATTTACTAGGTCGGCTCAATGGTTTAAGGATGGGGTTTAGTTTGCTCTCTAAACCTCTTATCAAACTTTAAAAAAAACACCCACAATATATATATAAATATAAATTTGTACATTTTTCGGTAGAAAAAATATCCCGGCCGAAGGCCGATTCCTCTTCAAATACAGGCTCGCTATTGCTCATCAGGAAAAAAATCGACTCCTAAATGGCACGAATGGTCTTAATATTGGCAAAGGAATGGACAAAAGGTCTGAAAATCGCCAAACTAATAAGGCGAATGTCTTGAAATCTCATAACTAAAAATTTACAAATTTATATCGAAGGGGGGTCTTGTGGGTGTTGTTTTAAGTTTGATGGAGGCTTAGAGAGCAAACTAAACTCCTTCCTTAAACTATTGATCCGAAACAGTAAATTATGTTGCACAATACCGCCTGAGCTCCCTTAGGTGATTTGTCTTGGATCGCCGAAAATCAGTTAATCTATTGAATTATATATAGCTATATTTTGACTGTGTTCATCTTATCATCTAATTATTATATCCAGCTTAGTGAGCATTTATTGAACAATAATAAAAGCTTACTAAAATGAATTGCAGCACGAATGTTTACGTCAAATTTTGGCGAACACTAGACGATTTTATTTACCTAGCTTATGAAAGTTCTCTCGTATACAAGTAGTTAATGAAATAATGATTAGATTAACTAGTTAAATACCACTTATGTAGAACGCATAACTTTTTCGCGCAAATGATTATATATATAAGTATTTGCCCCAAGTCGTATAGAAAACCAGAAAAACACAGCGGTTTTAAAACCTTTTATTAAACCAACCGCTCGCTGCCAAAAACACACACAGACTGCAGGTGAAACAATGAAACCCCCAAAATATATATTTGTTCCCCGGCTATAGCCCCCGTGGCGCCATCATTGTAAACAAACACAACTTTTCCCCGCGCTTTCTCAAATTGGCGGGAAAAGTTTGTTGACATTAGTGACGTCATCAATGTAAACACAGAACTTTTCCCGCCACAAATTTCCCACGTTCCCCTTAACACCAAAATGTTGGGGTTCCCGGACAACTCAGCCAAAAGACAATTACAGCCATTATCTCTCAACAAATGCCCATTAAAACAGAACTAACTAAACCAGTGGCAAATTAAAGTCCTAACTTAACTTAAGGGGAGAGTTTTAATTTGTTCCCTAGACCTCCATCAAGCTTGAAATTCCACCCCCTAGACCACCCTTCAAGATGAATTTGTAAATTTTTCGGAAGAAAAATTTCCCGGCCGAAGGCCGATTCTTTATTAATTACAGGCTCGCTTTCGCTGGCCAGGAACAAAATCGACACCTAACTTTCATGAAAGGTCTTAAAATTGACAGAAATGATGCGAACGTTTTTTATAATCACCAAACTAATGGGGGCAAACGTCGTAAAATCTCAAAAGCAATTGGGGTAAACATGAGGGAGAAAGGGGTTCAGAACAATATCCCTCAAGTGGAAATCTCCTCTTAACCTAACTTAGCAGTATATACTGGTTGAAGTGGGCTAGTGAATAAGTTGTCCACCCACCCTCTGTTGGCACTTACAACACCATCAGGTCCATTCAGTGGCAGGGAATATATGTTTTAACTTTAACTTCTCTCTCTCTCTCTCTCTCTCTCTCTCTCTCTCTCTCTCCTTCTTTGCTATCCTTTCCTTCCACTGTCCCCCTTTCGACAATATGAACTGTAGTAAGTACTTCACTATCGACCAATCTAATTACACGCGGGGAAACGGTTGCAAAATTATTGGTAAATCTTTTAACTCACACGAATCTAAGAATTTCTTCTTCAATCGAGTTGTCAACTTGTGGAATGGGCTTCCCCGAGACGTTATAGACTGCAGCACCGTTGATTCATTTAAACTCCGCCTAGACAAATATCTCGCATCAAACCCGCGACTGACTGCGTTTGTAAATGAATAACTTTATTTATCCTCCCCTCAGTTACTAACCCATCTGTCCCCTACTAACTTCCTAATCCTGCCACGGACATTAGTTCCCTTTCCAATGTTCCCTTACCCACTCTAAACCACTGTTTGGACACTTGATCCTCAGTGTTTTGGAGGACAAGCAGCCTAGAAGGGTCACTGGACCTGTTGTTGCTTGATTTCCTTTGTACTCTCTTACTCTCTGGTTAGCTATCTCTACTAGAATTAAGTCCTGACCACCTCACTGGGATCGTATGGTCTGTGTGGTCAGTGTATATATGTAAATCTATGTAAATATCTCTTTTAGTGGCAGGAATAGAAGTACCTTTTTAAATAATGTGAGGTAAACTTCGTGACAATAGCTACCGCCCTTGCTTTAGTGTTTGGTCGTGTCCGTGTGTGGGAGTTTCTAGTAGCTAAAATCGAGTCTACTATCTGACAATGTTCTCTTTGACTTGTTTGGGAAATAATTAGTACTATTATTATTATTATTATTATTATTATTATTATTATTATTATTATTATTATAATTATTTTTTTTTTTAACTATGATGCACAGTTTGCTTTTGATTATTTGTGTGTCTATATCTATGTCTATGTTTCTAGCTGGGGATAATACCAAACGTTTCATGCAACGTTTGGTTTTGATTTATTTTGGATACTGTACTATTTATTTATACACAATTCTGATGTTAAGGGGAGACTGGCCATTTGTTTGGTCTATTAATTCATTGATTCATATATATATTTTGTTTTTTATTTTCCTTCCTAGACCTCCATCAAGCTTAGAAAAACACCCCCTTTCAAGATAAATTTGTACATTTTTCGGTAGAAAAATTTCCCGGCCGAATGCCGACTCCTCTTAAATTTGCAGGCTCGCTATCGCTCGCCAGGAAATAATCGACACCTAAATGGCACGAAAGTTCTTAAAATTGACAACGAAATGGGGCGAAAGGCGTTAAAATCGCCAAAGTAATGGGCGTTCGGCCCATTAGTTCTCAAAACTAGTGGGGCTAAACATTAGGGAGAAGGGGGTCCAGAAAAACGGTCTGCCTCCCCTTAACTATATCACGAGCTCTCTTATTCATTCCTATAATTCCGGTGTTTATCATTACTGAATATGTTGTCCTAACTCGTACTCTCTCAACTAACACACATGTACACACACACACACACACACACAGACACACACACACACACACACACACACACACACACACACACACACACACACACACACACACACACACACACACACACACACACACACACAGGCACTTATAGTAAAATATATAATATATACGTAGGCATAAATAGAGACACTAAAACCCAAATAGGCCATACCTACGGACACTGTATACACGCATACACCGTGTGAGTTCCATAGTTATGTAAGTGTACATACGGTAAGCAACTGAGCACACACACACACACACACACACACACAGATACACACACACACACAGATACACACACACACACACACACACAGATACACACACACACACACACACACACACACACACACACACACACACAGATACACACACATACACATACACACACACACACACACACACACACACACACACACACATACATACACACACAGATACACACACATACACACACATACACACGCACACGCACACACACACATACACACATACACACACATACACATACACACACCCACACACACAAGCCCCCCTCAGTGTCGTGTAGGACAAAGACTGTAACAGTATACACTTGAACACCAAATACTAGCCTGGTACACACACATACACACACGCTTACACACACACACAAACACACACACACACACACACACACACACACACACACACACACACACACACACACACACAGGAGACAAGAAGCCAGAGAATATGAGAAGAACATTGTGAAAAAATGTAAGAGTGATCCTAAGCTGTTCTATAGGTTTATAAATAGTAAAATGAAGGTAAGGGATAGAATAGTCAGGTTGAAGGTTGAGGGGACCACTTATGATGACGACCAGAATATGTGTGAAATTATGAACAATACACTACACTCAGTATATACTAAAGATGATAACTGAAGAAGTACCGGTAGGTGAAATTGGTGATAAACTGGGAGAGATTAATTTTCTCCCAGAGGAGCTAGTAGAAATAATGAAAGGACTAGATGTGAAAAAAGCAGTGGGACCTGACAATGTAGCGGGATGGATTTTGAAAGAATGTGCTGACGAACTAGTGAAACCCTTATATGAGATAATGAAATACTCTCTGGAAGTGGGAAAATTACCAATGGACTGGAAGAGAGCCAACATTGTACCGATTTATAAAGGTGGGAACAGGGAACATCCATTGAATTATCGACCTGTGTCACTTACTAGTATAGGGTGCAAAATCTGTGAGAAAATAATTAAGAAAAGATGGATGATTTACTTGGAAAAGAATAATCTACTATCTAACAGGCAATTTGGATTCAGGGAGGGTACCTCATGTGTTACAAATCTACTCAGTTTTTATGACAGAGTAGTTGACATATTACAAGAGAGAGATGGATGGGTGGATTGCGTATATATTGACATGAAGAAAGCTTTTGACAGAGTATCGCATAGCAGGCTGAAGTGGAAATTAAAAGAGTATGGAGGGATTCAGGGTAGTTTGTTAAATTGGATGGAGGACTATCTTTCAGGGAGACATGAGGACTACTATCTGAGATAAATTTTCTACGTGGAAAGATGTCACAAGTGGAGTTCCGCAGGGAGCGGTGCTGGCTCCCATAATGTTTCTAATATACATTAACGACATGCCAAAGGATATAAATGCATATATGAATATGTTTGCAGATGATGCCAAGATCATGAAGCGTATAGAAGATGAAAACAGTGGTAGGGAATTACAGAGGGATTTGGATAGGATAGATCAATGGAGCAAGAAGTGGAAAATGGAATTTAACACAAATAAATGTCATGTAGTGGAAATGGGAGTAAGTAAAAGAAGGCCTCATACGGAATATAAGTTAGGAGAAAACACTATTAACCCATCAGAGAAAGAAAAGGACTTAGGGATAACTGTTAGGAGTGATCTTTCACCTGAGAATCATATTAATAAGATAGTGGGAGAAACATATGGACTGCTAAACAGAATAAAAATAGCCTTTAACTATATAAACGAGGAGATGCTGGAGAAAATAATAAAAACATTGGTGAGACCAAGACTGGAGTATGCGGCAGTGGTGTACCACATCTAAAAAAGCATATAAAGAAGCTGGAGAAGGTTCAGAGAGCTGCAACTAGGATGATACCAGAACTGAGAGAATTACCATATGAGGAGAGATTAAAGAAATTAGATTTACCATCTCTAATGGATAGGAGGGAGAGAGGCGATATGATTATGATGTACAAATGTGTGAGAGGACTCGAAAAGGTGGACAAGAAGGGTTATATTGTGAAAGATAATGGTAGAACTAGGGGGCATAGATATAAGCTAATGAAAGGAAGATGTAAAGGAGATGTGAGAAAGTATAGTTTCCCTTACAGAAGTATAAGTAAGTGGAATCAGTTGGAAGAGGAAGTGGTGTGTGCCAAAAACATTCATATTTTTAAGGCAAAGTTAGATAATTGTAACTCAGGAAGCGGGACAATACGAGCCTAAAAAGCTCAACTCCTGTATACTACAAATAGGTAAATACAAATAGGTAAATACACACACACACACACACACACACACACACACACACACACACACACACACACACACACACACACACACACACACACACACACACATATACACACACACACACACACACACACACACACACACACACACACACACACACACACACACACACACACACACACAAGCCCCCCTCAGTGTCGTGTAGGACAAAGACTGTAACAGTATACACTTGAACACCAAACACTAGCCTGGTACACACACATACACACACGCTTACACACACACACACACACACACACAGACACACACACACACACATACACATACACACACACACACACACACACACACACACACACACACACACACAAGCCCCCCTCAGTGTCGTGTAGGACAAAGACTGTAACAGTATACACTTGAACACCAAACACTAGCCTGGTACACACACATACACACACGCTTACACACACACACAAACACACACGAGTAGAAAAAAGGCAATTACATACGCATTTGAAAGGGCAATTACATCTGCGTTCACATAAACAATGTATATTTCACAAACCCAAGCATGCAGTCCCACACGCAGACAAACAAACAAACATATAACAAACTCACACACACACACATACAAACAAACTAACACACACACACACACACACACACAAACATACAATCAAACACACACACACACACAGCCCGTAGCCTAGTAGGTAGAGCTCTCGTCTCAATCCCCGGCCGGGCGGAGACAAATTGGGCGTGTCTCCTTTCATGTGTTAGCCTCAGTTCACCTAGCTGTAAATAGGTACCTGGAATAAGTGGACGACGTTGTGACGTCCCCTCTGGGGTTGGTAAAAATGGTACAAGGCGAGATGGGTATCATATGGTTCACCTAAGCTGATGGCTACCTAAGCCTTCGGGCGAGACGGTACCGTCTATAGTGAGAATGGTACCATACAGATCCACCCTAAGCCTTCGTTTCCGATGTCGCCAATTGGCTAAAAATACAGACTACACACACATCCACAGCCATTCCAACGATACATATAACACCTACACATATAGGAGGCGGGAAATAACGAGCATGCTCACTCCCGCAATACAACTAGAGTAAGTAACTAGAGTAAGTACATACATACAAACAAACTAACACACACACACACACACACACAAACATACAAACAAACAAACAAACACACACACATACATACAAACAAACTAACACAGACTCACACACACACAAACATACAAACAAACAAACACACACACACACACACACATACATACAAACAAACAAACACACACACACACACACACACACACACACACACACACACACACACATACACTCAAACAAACACCGGCTCCTAAGCAAACCCCCAAACACTAAAGCAGAGCAATAAACCACCAAGTGTATACACAGATAAAACAAAACACACACACACTTACACCTATTATCTCTCTCTCTCTTTGGCATACACACACTCCCACGCACTCGCACACACACACACACACACACACACACACACACACACACACACACACACACACACACACACACACACACACACACACACACCACAAACACCATTATAGGCGAAACCATTTAGTTGGGAGCTTGATTAAGATTTTTTCACTAATTACATGAGTTGATTATTGGGTTTGGTGGTGGTGGTAGAGGAGGGTGGGGGGGGGGGGGTAGGAGGGATGAAAGGGGGAGTGGTGGAGTTGGTGGGGGTGGGGAAGGATGGAATGGGAGGAGGAGTGGTGGTGGTGGTGTAGGGGTGAGAGGAGGGGGGTAGCTGGTGGTGGTGGTGGGGTGGAAGGGGTGGAGCTGGAGGTGGGGTAGGGGGATGAAAGGAGGAGTGGTAGGGTAGGAGGGGTGGTGGTGGAGGTGGTGGTGGGGGGGGGGGGGATGAAAGGAGGAGTGTGGTGGTGTTGGTGGAGGGGTGAGAGGAGGATAGCGGTGGTGGTGATGCAGTAAGAAGGGTGGGGGAGGAGTTGGGGGTAGGAGGGATGAGAGGAGTGGTGGTGGTGGTGATGGGGTGACAATGACGTAGGAGGGGTGGTGCTTGTGGAGGAGGGGGGAGGTGGGGGTAGGAGGGATGGGGGGGGGGGGTGGAGGTGGCAGAGGAAGAATGATGGTAGTGAGGTAGGTTTGGGTGGCGACTGGGGCGACCAATATACCTTTAACGGGGATGGCCGTATTTATTTGTTCATTTATGTATCTTTGTATTATTTTTATAGTTTCCTCCCTAGACCTCCAAGCTTAAAGAAACACCCCCCAATACCCTCCTTCAAGATGAATTTGTATATTTTTTGATAGAAAATTGTACCGGCCGATGGCCGGTTCCTCTTAAAATACACGATTGCTATCGCTCGCCAGGTAAACCAGGTAAAAATCGACACCTAAATGACATCAAAAGTCTTAATATTGTAAGGCAATGGGGCAAAAGGTCTTAGAATCGCCAAACTAATGGGCCGAACGTCTAAAAATCTGACAACTAATGGGGCTAAACACGAGGAAGAAGGGGGACCAGAAAAACGACCCATCTTCCCTTTAAATGTTAGTGGATCACGTATTTGCTGGATTAATACTGATAGGAGGAATCAATGTTTTATTAATAGCTGGCTTTTGATGCAGTAGAGGTTGTTTGTGTGTGAGAGAGCTGTTAACCCTTTCACTACCGAGGGATGTCTGTTGTTTCATTTCAGCTATATTTAGACGACTTTATACAGCTTAGGAAGGATCTGTGGTAGTTAAAATGTGTAATTGAGATAGTCTGTAACCTCATAATTGCTACACATCCTTCCTAAGCTGTTAAAATTGTCTAATAATTGCCGGAGTATAATTAAAATTCCCTATCCGGTACAGAAGGGGTTAAGGGGATTGGGTTTATATTTTGGTTGGTTTATTTATTTATTAATTATTTTATTAGTTTCCTCGCTAGACCTCCATAAAAAAGGGGGAAAAACACTCCCTAGATCCCCTTGAAGGTAAATTTGCACATTTCCGTTCCTCCTAAAATTACAGGCAGGCCTATCGCTCGCCAAAAAAAAAAAAAAAAAAAAAACGACACTTAAATGGCACGAAAAGTCCTAATATTGACAAATAAATGGGGTGAAAGGTCTTTGAATCGCCAAACTAATAGGGCGAACGTCTTATATAATCTCAAAACAAATGGGGTTAAAGATGAGGGAGAAGGGGGTCCAGAATAGCGACAAATCTTCCCTTAACATATATAGAGACGGAATATATCCCCTTCCCTATTATGGCCTCATTTGACTTTCCCGGCCGAAGGTCTAATTCTTCTAAGTTACAGGCTCGCTATCGCTTACCCAGAACAAAATATCGACACCTGAATGAGGTGAAGAGTCTTATTATCGCCACACTAATTGGGTGAAACGTCCTAATATTTCCAAAAACCACTGGAGCGCAACAGGGGTGAAATAAACAAATCAATCGAACCACCATCGGTTCAGAGAAAGCTTACAAAGTACCTACATCTGATGAACCTTAACAAATAAACAATGGACTTCTACTTTACTTCTCTCACTTCTCAATTTATTCTCTCTCTATCCAATTACTTTACTTTCCTATTTTACTCTAGCCATCAGATCAGAGAGAGAGAGAGAGAGAGAGAGAGAGAGAGAGAGAGAGAGAGAGAGAGAGAGAGAGAAGGATAACTTGAGGTCTGAAGGAAAGAAGGGAGTTAGTTCACAGCTGCCACAAGTCTTCAAAGGAGGCAACCCGCTAATGACTTCTCTGCTGCCCTTCCTTACCTCCTTTATTCTATATTTCCTTCCTTCCTACATTCGTTTATCTCTCGACTTTCCCTCCTTTCTTCCATATTTCCTGCCTTCCTCTATTCGTTTATCTCTCTCCTTTACTTCCCTTCTTCCATATTTCCTCCCTTCCTACATTCGTCTATCTCTCTAATTTTCTTCCTTCCTATATTCGTTTATCTCTCTTCTTCCCCTCCTTTCTTCTGTATTTCCTTCCATCCTACATTCGTTTATCTCTCTTCTTTCCTTCCCTTCTTTCATATTTCCTTCCTTCCTACATTCGTTTATCTCTATATTATCTTTCTTTCTATTATATTTCCTTCCTACATTCGCTTATCTCTCTTGTTTCCCTCCTTCATTCCATATTTCCTTATTCATACATTCGTGTACAGTATATCTCTTCTTTCCTTCTCCTTATTTCCTTCCTGCATACATTCGTTTATCGCTCTTCTGTCCTTCCTTCCTTCCTTCCATATTTCCTTCCTTGTAACATTTGGTTCCTCATTCATCCTTCCTTCCCTCCTTTCAGATGGCCTTCTTTCCTATATTCATCGCCTCTTTCTTCCTTCATTCCTGTTTTTCCATATTTCCTTTCTTTCTTTCTTTCTTTCTTTCTTCCATATTAAATTCCTCCCTACATTAGTGTTAATATTTATTCCTTCCATTCTTATTTATGTATTTCCTTACTTCCTTACACATTTCTTTCTTTCAAAAATTCGTTTTTTTTCTTTTCTTCCTTATTTCCTTCCTTCTTCCCTTCCTTCCATTTTCCCTTTTGTCCTACATCCATCTCCTCTCCAATTTTCCTTTCATTCTCTACTATTTTCCTTAATTCCTTCTTTCCTTGTCTCCACTCATCCCTTATCTCCTCTTCCGTCCACCTGTACTTCCTTTCTTCCTTCCTTCGTTCTCTGCTGTTTTCATATATTTCTGATTTAATTACTGTCTAACATTTATTTCTCTCCCTTCCTTATCTACTTACTGTTTTTGTAATGCCTTCTTTTCTATATTCATTTCCTCGTCCAGTCTTCCATTATTCCTTCCTTCCCTGCTAATTTTCTTACTTTCTTCTCTCATGGTCAATCACTAATTCCTTCCTTCCTTCTCACTTCCTTCATTAACTCCTTCCTTCCTTCTCACTTCCTTCATTAACTCCTTCCTATTGTAAATTATGCAAATCCTCATGCCGTATTTGGTTTTTAGTATGATAGCACAAATTTACCTTTCCTTCGTCTAACATTAAACTAGTATTTACATTTTGTTATTTAAATTGCCTATTATAAGGTCAGCTAACCCATTCGGTACCGGTGACATCCTTTTCATTATATTCTGGCAACTATTGGACGGTTTTAGTCAACTCAGGAAGGATGTCTCGTACCCGTTTAAAGATTACAGACCATCTCAATAAATCCTTTTAGCTACCATATATCCTTCCTAAGCTTCATAAAATCGTCTAGATGCAGCTGAATAAAAGACGTCACCGGTACTGTAAGGGTTAACTCCTAAAGCCAAATAACATATTTTCCTATATTCGTGTTGGATCCATTCAAATATATTCAACATAGGGAAAATCTCATATTCAAAAGCGGCGTATCTAGTTTTCAACACACACACACACACACACACACACACACACACACACACACACACACACACACACACACACACACACACACACACACACATTTACAAATACACACCCCTTAATGTGGGATGGGTGTATTTATTTGCTCATTTATGTATATATTTATATTTTTGTATTAGTTTATTCCCTAGACCTCCATCAAACTTAAGAAACACGCCCAAGACCCTCCTTCAAGATAAATATGTACATTTTTCAGTAGATAAATGTCCCGGCCGAATGCCGGGATTACAGGCTCGCTATCGCTCGCCAGGAAAAAAATGACACCTAAATGACACGAAAAGTCTTAATATTGACAAGGAAATGGGGCGAAAAGTCTTAAAATCGCCAAACTAATGGGCCGAACGTCTTATAATCTGAAAAAGAATGGGGCTAATCATGAGGAAGAAGGGGTACCAGAAAAACGGCCCATCTCCCCTTCAGCAAACAACGCTCCCCAGGGTGTTGGGTCATGTACTGAAAGGTGTGTACAAAATGTACAATAAACACCTATTTGCTCTTCAATTCTCCTTCACCCATTTACTTTTCAACCATTTACTCTTCACCCATTTACTCTTCACCCATTTACTCTTCACCCATTTACTCTTCACCCATATACTCTTCAATTCTCCTTCACCGATTTACTCTTCACCCATTTACTCTTCAATTCTCCTTCACCCAATTTCTCTTCCATTTACCCTTCACCCATTTACTCTTCGCCCATTTACTTTTCAACTATTTACCCTTCACCCATTTACTCTTCAATTCTCCTTCACCCATTTACTCTTCACCAATTTACTCTTCACCTATTTACCCTTCACCCATTTACCCTTCACCCATTTACTCTTCGCCCATTTACTCTTCGCCCATTTACTCTTCGCCCATTTACTCTTCAACTATTTACCCTTCACCCATTTACTCTTCGCCCATTTACTCTTCAACTATTTACCCTTCACCCATTTACTCTTCAATTCTCCTTCACCCATTTACTCTTCACCCATTTACCCTTCAACCATTTACACTTCACCCATTTACTCTTCAATTCTCCTTCACCCATTTACTCTTCACCCAATTTCTCTTCCATTTACTCTTCACCCATTTACTCTTCAACTATTTACCCTTCACCCATTTACTCTTCAATTCTCCTTCACCCATTTACCCTTCACCCATTTACCCTTCACCCATTTACTCTTCACCCATTTTCTGCTTCTTTTTTATTATTTACTCAATTTTCTTGTGTACTCATTTGTGTTGTGTTTTAGCCATTTACTTGTTTCTTCTATTTATTATGTGTTTCTGTTTTCCTGTATTCGTTGTTTCATAGTCTATTTAGGAACACTTAATTCTGCTTTATATGTTCGTCTTAGTTTCTATATTTTTTCGTTCCATTTAATTTCCTTTTTGGCTCCACTAATTTACATGTTCCTAGTTATTTTCTTGTCTAACTTCCTCTTTCCCATTATTTTTCCCATTTGTGTTTTTTATACTGTTTGATCTCGTTTATGTTTATTTTGTATTTTGTTCTGTCCTCCAATATTTAATTATTCTTCATGTGTCCTTTTTTTCAATTATTTCATTTATCCTTCGCGTTTCTATAAATTTTCTGACTTGGTTGCAGGCTAAAAAAAAAAAATCCCCCCCCCCCGAACCTCTCTCTCTCTCTCTCTCTCTCTCTCTCTCGCCTCTATCTCTCTCTCTCTCGCTCTCTCTCTCATCGCTCTCTCGCTCTCTCTCTTCTCCTCTGCATCTCTCGTTTCTTTCTACCTTCCGTTCTTCGCTCCTCCTCCTCCGCCTCCGCCTCCCCTCCTCCTCCTCCTCCTCCTCCCCCTCCTCCTCCTCCTCCTCCTCTCTTTATTTCTTCCTTCCTGCTTCCCCCGCTCCTTCCCTTTCATTTTAAGATCTTTTCTGTCTCTTTTCTTATCTTGAACTAGAGCCGCGCGGAAGTACACACCCACACACACACACACACACACACACACACACACAGAGACAGACACACACACACACACACACACACACACTTGCACATAGTCATAGGTACGTACACACCCGAACATGACACACGTTTAAACACACACACACACGCTCATACAGACATTCGGAGATGCATTCATATATACGTATTCTCCCGCAGAAGACTAACGTTCATGACGTACACAGTATACATGTGTCTACTTGGTGTGCGGGTTGAAGAGTAGTCCGGAGATACTGAGGGGGTGCACTATGATAATTAACTCATAGCACAGATCTCCCGTGACGCTGATCTTTGTTCACCTTTATATATACAGTATATATATATATATATATATATATATATATATATATATATATATATATATATATATATATATATATATTATTATTATTTTTAAATACAATTGCTAACAAACTTATTCTGCGACCCCGGAGTACCCCAACCAAGTCTCATTTCTATAGTCCCAAGGTTTTTGAGGGCTAAAGAGACGCAAACAGACAAACAAACATACTATGCATCTTAATAGTATAGAGATGAATAAACATTTGTATGAATGCATGTACTGTGTTTTTTTTTTTTTTTTTTTTTTTCCTTCTATATTTCAACTACTCCCTCTCGGGCATAGGCTGAGAGCCTGCACACTCTACCGCTGAACACGGTGAGGCCCGTGAGGTCTTGTTCCAGTCTAGGGAGTGAGACATGCGAAGCACCTATTCACGGCTCGAAGCATGGAAGAGATGGAGTATCTCTGAAGCTGCTTCGCCTCTGTGCTTCACAGTCTCATTCCCCAAGACTCGGACCCTCACTCTCAGAACGCCACCTATTGAGCAATTAACTCACTAGGACTTGCCCTCCTGTAGCATATTTTGAATGTGGGAATATTCATACAGTGCTATTGAATCAGGGAACAATGAGGGTGCTGTGGTAATGCACTGAAGCTAGGTACAG
>CM064488.1:47100825-47123325 GCA_032716605.1 Paralithodes platypus
AGCGCAAATGGCGACGCATCTATTTGAATCAGTATCGAACCCAAAAGAGACAATACAATGCTTTAGATGCTTCACAACTTGGCTTTAAAGGGGGATGGGTCGGTTTGCTCGACCACTTTCTCCCTCGTGTTTAGCCCCATTAGTTTTCAGATGTTAAGATGTTTGCCCCATTAGTTAGTCGATTATTAGACATTTCGCCCCATTTCTTCGTCAATATTTAAATCTTTCCTGCTATTTAGGTGTCGATTTTTTCCCTGGCGAACGATAGTGAGCCTGTAATGTTGGAAGAACCCCGGGACATTTTCCTATCGAAAAATGTACAAATTAATCTAGAAGGGGGATCTAATGGATTATTTTTATTTATTTTATTTTTTTATGGAGGTCTACGGAGGAAACTAGAAAAATAATGAATACAGTACATGCAAAAATCGGCCAAAAAGTTGACCATCCCAAATATTGTAAATGGTGGAACCTCATATATATGCTCACGACTGTGCCTCACGTTATTGTCATGCAATGTATATATCAACAAGTAAAAGTAACTTATTGCATGAAATCAATTAAGGAACAACATGAATGAAGAGAGAAGTGGATGGCTTCGTGTAGGTTGGTTAACACAGAATTACGGTAACAAAAAACTATTTCATAGTTAAGGGGGGTCACCGTTTTTTTTTTTTTTTTTTATCTTTCTCTCCTTTTCTCTCTTTCCCTGACTTGTATCCAATCGGCCCCATTCAGCCAACTGTTTTAAGACGTTTATCCCCATCCAGGTGTCGATTTCTTCCTGGCGAGCGATAGCGAGCCAGCATTGTATGCAAAAATTTGGCTTCGCCGGAAACATTTTTCTATCGAAAAATGTACAACTTTAGCTAATTGCTGTCAAAACAAAAACATATATGCTGGCTCGCTACCGGTACCGCTCGCCAGGAAAATATTGACACCTGGATGGGGTAAACGTCTTAAAACAGTAGGCTGAATGGATACAAGCCAAAGAGAGAGGGAGAGAAAGAGAAAAAAAGCGAGGTGGGCTCCCTTAAGAACAAACGCAGATTATCAGACGAATTCAAGGCTAATGAGTAGGCAACAACAAATGTGGTATATGGTCATAGAAATCACACACACACACACACACACACACACACACACACACACACACACACACACACACACACACACACACACACATTAAAGGAGGTCAACCTAGTGAGTGACCTTGACTCCCAGTACTGTAATCCGCCTGACCTTTGACCTATATACTGACCCCCGGGACTACACGTTTACATCATCACATTACTATTACACAGAGGGTAGTGAGGCAGGGCTGGGTAGATAGATAAACAGGTAGATAATATTTAAGTAGGTATATACAGTAGACAGTTATATTAGTAGGCTTATATATACTGTGTGTGTGTATGTATATATATATATATGTGTGAGAGAGTGAGAGAGTGAGTGAGTCAGTGAGTGTGTGTGTGTGTTTAGTTCCAAAAGGTACAATTAGTGGAGGTGAAATCGAGGGTTGTAAATGACGTTATCCAGAAAACATTCGCTCCATAATGCACTGGGGAAAAAGAAAATACTCTAGTGGATTCCCAACGCCAAAAATAATAAAAGTGTACAGGCGAGCATGATAAAAAGTCTATGGGACACACACACACACACACACACACAGGTAGAGTTAAAACGTTCACGGAGAGCCCTAGAGTTTTATTGAAGTCTTTCCCCCTCTCTCTCTCTTTTTATTTCACACTCTCTCTCTTTTTATTTCACACTCTCTCTCTTTTTATTTCACACTCTCTCTCTTTTTATTTCACACCCTCTCTCTTTTTATTTCACTCTCTCTCTTTTTATTTCACACCCTCTCTCT
This sequence comes from Paralithodes platypus, assembly GCA_032716605.1. Classification (NCBI taxonomy): domain Eukaryota; kingdom Metazoa; phylum Arthropoda; class Malacostraca; order Decapoda; family Lithodidae; genus Paralithodes; species Paralithodes platypus. The sequence continues at coordinate 47,102,693 of CM064488.1, forward strand.
TTTTATTTCACACCCTCTCTCTTTTTATTTCACACCCTCTCTTTTTATTTCACTCTCTCTCTCTTTTTATTTCACTCTCTCTTTTTATTTCACACCCTCTCTTTTTATTTCACACCCTCTCTCTTTTTCCCCCTTTTTTCAAATGGAGGATGTAGTTTTGTTTTATTGGTGTGTAGGGGTATTCTCTTTCACTGTCTAGTTTTTATACATTTGTCTATCTATATATCTATCTGTCTGTCTGTCTGCTTGTCTAACTATCTATCTACCTACCTATCTATCTATCTATATATATAATCTATCTATTTAACTGTCTGTCTGTCTCTTCGTCTCTACATTATTATGTTATGCATGTAAATATCAAAACGAATCCATCTAAATGTATATATAATACAGGGTGTCCCGAAATAGGCGTGCCAAACTTACAACCATACAAAGGCTTTCAATAGAATCGGTGGTTGTGAAGTTAGAATATTGACTATTGACGAGAGAGAGAGAGAGAGAGAGAGAGAGAGAGAGAGAGAGAGAGAGAGAGAGAGAGAGAGAGAGAGAGAGTGTGAGTGAGTGGGAGTGAGAGTGGGAGAGAAAGAGTGAGAGTGAGAGTGAGAGAGATAGAGATAGAGATTGATATAGATAGATATAGATAGATATATAAAGATATATATAGAGAGAGAGTAGTGACATATCTTGAGGATCGAAACACGGCCACTACATGTTCATTAGGCCTGGGAGGGAGTTACAAGGAATAGTAGGTATCCCATAGTCCTTGCAGCCTATAGTAGTGCTATACCACTCTATTAAGACAAAAAGAGACTGTATGACTCAGTACTCTCATTGCACTGTGTAAATAATACTTCTATTCTTATCTTCAAATATTCTACTTTAAAACTTGTGAAACTTCTGAGGGAAATAAGTTCCAGGTAGAACAGATATTATACGTGCATACACTTGTACATACCGGTACACTATATATATTTTTTTCTATGTGAATGAGGGAGACAAAAGGCATAACTGCCTGCAGCGAGTGCCTCCCCCAGATTTCAAAGAGTGACAGGGCTGAAATCAAGGGACGTTCGAGCTAAAATGCCTGGACACACGGAGTTTGAAGCAATTTAAGTCATAGGAAAGACTGATTCTGGGAGAGAGTTCCAGAGCTCAGCTGTTGAATAGAAGAAAGTCTGAGAAAAGCGTTTCACTCTTGGGTTGGAGAGTTGCACAGAGTAGGGGTGGGATTGTGTTGCAAGGCGGGTATTACGTACCCTACGTAGAGGAGGTGGTATACACTGGGAAAGCTCCGAGGAACACTGATTATTATAGTAGCGATAGAATAGTGAGAGAGATGCAACTCTATTTTTTTTTTTTTTTTTTTTTTTTAAAGAGACAATGAACGGAGGAAGGAAAAACACAGATAAAACAAAAAGGTCCATGTGCCTAAAGGCATCCTCCATTCATAAAATGTTTGTAACAACTGGATTTAAACATTTGCAGATTGTAAGTTTGTGGAAAGCAATTCGAGGGAAGTGAATTCCAAAGAGTAGTAGCTCTGGGGATAAATGAATTCTGATAAGCAGAAGTTCTGCATTGTGGAGGAGAAAGTGTAAATTCATGGGCGCTCTCAGCTGCCCTAGTTCTACGCGGAAAGATGTGGAGAGGCGGCACAATTGAAGCAAGTTCCTCGGAACAATATTAAATATCTTCAGCTTCCACTCCAGCTTGCATGTTGTATTCTTATTGAGGATAAACGTCTTGCTATAACCCTTTTTGTCAACCTCACATAGTGTTTCCAAGACTTCAATAAGTTGACCGAACGAAAAGAGGCCATGAGCAATCAACCCAAAACCCAATTTCTCCATCTATCTACCCGTCAGGATCTCCTAGCGGACTATCCCTTATTCTTCAACAATACAAAAATCAACCCTTCATCTTCTCTCAATATTCTTGGTGTCTCTTTTTCTTCTGCTCTCATTTGGAAGGACCATATTACCAGTCTTGCTAAGGCAGCCTCCCAGAAGCTGGGTGTGCTCAACCGCCTTAGGGGGTTCTTTTCCGCTGCACAGCTTCTTGCTCTGTACAGGGGTATAGTGCGCCCTTGTATTGAGTATTGTTCACATGTGTGGGGAGGTTCCTCTCACACCGCTCTCCTAGACATGGTTGAAAGGAAGGCCTTTCGTATCATTAACTCCCGTCCACTCACCAACTCTCTGCAATCTCTCTCTCTCCGCCGCAATGTTGCATCTCTCTCGCTATTCTATCGCTACTATAGTAATCAGTGTTCCTCAGAGCTATCCCAGTGCATACCACCTCCTTTACGTAGGGCACGTGGTACCCGTCTTGCAACTCAATCCCACCCCTACTCTGTGCAACTCTCCAACCCAAGAGTGAAACGTTAAGCTCAAACTTTCTTCTACTCAACAGCTGAGCTCTGGAACTCTCTCCCAGAATCAGTCTTTCCCGCTTCCTATGACTTAAATTGCTTCAAACTCCGTGTGTCCAGCCATTTTGGCTCGAACGTCCCTTGATTTTGGCCCTGTCGCTCTTTCAACTATGGGGGAGGCACTCGCTATAGGCAGTTATGCCTTTTGCCTTCCTCAATCACATAGGAAAAAAAAAAAAAAAAAAAAAAAAAAAAAAAAAAAAAAAAAGGATCCTCAAAGCCTATTTTAATCGATGGCATAAGTTGTGTAGCCCTAAATTGAACTCTTTCTAGTCGGTTAATGGGAGATGGGTCGTTTTTCTGGTCCTCCTTCCTCATGCTTAGCACTTTTCATTTTCAGTTTTATTATGTTACCTTCACCAACCGACTTTACTCCTAAACTCAATTAATGAAATCAACCAATACATGTGGCAGTCCAGGGATTCGAACCTAGGACGCTCTGCCCATTAGTTTGACGATTTTAAGACCTTTCGTCCTATTTCGTTGTCAATATTAACTCCCTCAGACATATATGACGCGATCGCGTCATATGGATAAGTGAACCAAAAACTCATATGATGCGATCGCGTCATATGGACTTATCTTTATACCTCTCCAATAAGTTTATGACGCGATTTTGCGTCATATGAGCTCAGTAAGTCCGATAAGTTAGCTTACGATAAAACCGTTGGTGGCAACCTCAGTCACCTCCGATAATTCTAACGGCTGCAGTGTTGTTGTGAGTGTAGTGCGAGGCAGTGGCAATGCTACCGGGGCTCCCGCCTCCTCGGACTTACTGGAACATAATATGTCTGAGGGAGTTAAAACTTTTCGTGTCATTTAGGTGTCGATTTTTTCCCTGGCGAGCGATAGCGAGCCTGTAATTTAAGAGGAACCTGCCGTCAGCCGGGACATTTTTCTACCGAAAAATGTACAAATTTATCTTGAAGGAAGGTCTTGGGGGAGTGTTTTATACAAATTGATGGAGATCTAGGGTGGAAACTATAATGATAATAAAAAAGATACATATTTTTGTTTTACTTTGTTTTTCGCACCACAACACTAAACACCTCCAATGAAATTAAATTAGCAATTAATACACCCCCCCCCCCCCCCCCCCCTTAATGTCTTACCTGAGTGTTCTAGACTAGAAATGAACACCGTTTCCTGAAGGGTCCGTATTAGAGCATTGTAGTGGAAGTCCTATCTCCTTGCTTATAATATTATTCAAGGGGAGATGGGTAATTTTTCTGGTCCCCCTTTTTCCTCGTGTTAAACCCCATTACTTTTCAGATTTTAAGATGCTTGCTCCAATAGTTCGTCATTTTTAAGACCTTTCGCCCCATTTTCTGGTCAATATTAAGACCTTTCGTATTTTTTAGATGTCGATTTTATTCCTGGCGAACGATAGTGAGCCTGTAATTTTGGAAGACCCGGCCTTTGGCCGGGAAATTTTTCTACCGAAAAATTTACAGATTAATCTACAAGTGGAATTTAATGGATGTTTTTGTTTTTAAGTTAGATGGATGTCTAAGGAGGAAACTAGAAAAATAATTAATATAAACAAATGAAACAATTCGACCAAAAAGTTACCTATCCCCCCTTAAAGTGGCTCCTAATATAGCCATGTACTACTCTACTCTAGGGCACTGCTTAGAAAAGCTTAGGTCATTGCTAATCTTAACACCCAATGTTTTCCCTTAGGTCAGTCTCTTGTAGACTCCTTACCAATAGTGAATAGTTTCATAGATTGACTTGGGTCTTCCGTGGTCAATACGCATCATTTTTTTTTTTTTTTTCTTTTTACTGCCATCTACCACCAATCTATTTAGGTCGATGCTGAATAATTCAGGTCATATCTCACAGAGAGAGAGAGAGAGAGAGAGAGAGAGAGAGAGAGAGAGAGAGAGAGAGAGGGGGGGGGGGGGTTCGTAGGGGGTTTGTATATACAATTTTAAAGGGAGGAATTGAAATATCTATTCATCATATAGTACGTTATGGCATGTACCTCTGAAAGTGTGTGAGGGTGTGTGTGTGTGTGCCTGGATGTCTGAATATGTATGTGAGGGTCAATATATGTGTGTGTAGGTGTAAATATATATATAAATAAATATATATAAATATATATATATTTACCGGTGTATATGTATATATATATATATATATATATATATATATATATATATATATATATATATATATATATATATATATATATATATACCGGCAACTGGTGACATACTGTACATACAGACAGATAAACAGAATCCCAGACTCTGGTCACATTTCTTATTCATAGGGAGGGACCGTCTTTCGGCATATGTAAGTATGTAGGCATGAATGTATGTATGCAAGCGTGTATGTATGCATGGCCGCATATAGGGTATGCAAGCATTGCCAGCGTATATTGATAGATGGATGGATGGATATATGGTCGGATGCATTGATGGATTAATAAATGGATGGATGAATGGATAGACTGATGTATGGATGAATGAAAGCATTGATGGATGGATGGAAAGATGAACGGATTTATTGATAAATATATAAGTATAAAAATTTAATAACTAAAGTAAATATAATATATGCAGTATATATACAGTATATATATATACTGTATGTATGTATGTACAAAGGAAATCAAGCAACAACAGGTCTAGTGACCCTTCTAGGCTGCTTGTCCTCCAAAACACTGAGGATCAAGTGTCCAAACCGTGGTTTAGAGTGGGTAAGGGAACATTGGAAAGGGAACTACTGACCTGGAACTAATGTCCGTGGCAGGATTAGGAAGTTAGTAGGGGACAGATGGGTTAGTAACTGAGGGGAGGATAAAATAAAGTTATTCATTTACAAACGCAGTCAGTCCCGGGTTTGATGCGAGATATTTGTCTAGGCGAAGTTTAAAGGAATCAACGGTGCTGCAGTCTATGACATCTCGGGGAAGCCCATTCCATAAGTTGACAACTCGATTGAAGAAGAAATTCTTAGCTTCGTGCGACTTAAAAGATTTACCAATAATTTTGCAACCGTTTCCCCGTGTGTAATTAGATTGGTCGATAGTGAAGTACTTACTACAGTTCATATTGTCGATGCCTTTGATGAACACTTGAATTAAGTCGCCTCTTAATCTGCGCTGGGTTAAAGGAAATAGATTTAATTTTCTAAGACGCTCCTCGTATAGTTTGTTCTTTAGGCTAGGTATCATTTTGGTAACTCTACGTTGAACTCGTTCTAGCTTGTATATCTTTATGGTAATAAGGGCTAATGTGTGTGTGTGTGTGTGTGTGTGTGTGTGTGTGTGTGTGTGTGTGTGTGTTTATTTATCTATCTATCTATCTATGCCAGTGAAAGACGATTGACCAAACCTGCCTATCCCGACTTAGTAATAATCCCCCCCCCCCCGAGTCACGCTATTAATACTGTACATGGAAACGTAATTGCCATTCATATGATTTGTTCGTCTATGGATACTGTATACTCTATCTTTATATCCAACTATCTGGCTATTAATCTACCTATCTATCAATGTATATGTGTATCGGCCCATATAGCTATCTGTTTATCTATCTTTCTATCTAACTATCTGTCTATCTACCAGCCTATCTGTAAATCGATATGCCTATCTGAATATATATATGTTTATCTATCTATCTATCATCAATCTATTTACCTATTTATCTATCTATATATCTATCTATCTATCTATCTTTATATGTATCTATCTAACTATTCATCTAACTATCTTTATATCTATCTATCTAACTATTCATCTATCTATCTAACTATCCATCTATCTATCTATCTAACTATTCATCTATCTATCTAACTATTCATCCATCTATCTATCTATCTATCTAACTATTCATCTATCTATCTATCTATCTATCTATCTAACTATTCATCTATCTATCTATCTATCTAACTATTCATCTATCTATCTAACTATTCATCTATCTATCTATCTATCTAACTATTCATCTATCTATCTATCTAACTATTTATTTATCTATCTATCTAACTATTCATCTATCTATCTAACTATTCATCTATCTATCTATCTAACTATTCATCTAACTATTTATCTATCTATCCATCTATCTATCTAACTATTTATGGCTTCAGAGCGGGCCATTCAACTCTTTCTGCAGGTTTAATTTTTAAGGAAACTGTTTTACGCTATAGATCTGCAGGATCGAATGTATATGCGAGTTTTATTGATTTTAGAAAAGCGTTTGATAAAGTGAATCATTTTAAATTAATCCAGAAACTTTTAGAACTAGATATTCCTCATTACCTTGTAAATATTTTGTTTTATTTTTACAGAAACCAAATGGTTGCTACTAAACATAAAGATGCACTGTCAAAGCCCTGGAAGATTATGAACGGAGTGAGACAGGGTGGAATTTTATCTCCTTTACTTTTTAATGTATATATTGATTTATTAATCGAAAAACCGTATCAAAGTGCAAAACTGGATGTAGTCTTGGTAATAGGATGAGTAACATTATTGCCTATGCTGAACGACATAGTAGTTTTAGCGCCAACAGCGACAGGGTTACAAAAGTTAACTAAACATTGTGGAACATGAAAACGAAAGCTTTAGATATTCAAAGTGAATGCAAATAAATCAGTGTGTATGTTTTTTAGGGATACTAATAATATAAATGGGTCTGCCGAGAATGAAGCTTAATGATGAAGTAATGATCAATGTACATGAACATAAGTACCTAGGATTTATTATTGATGATAAACTAAATAATGATAAGGTTGTAATAAGGACAAGAAATAAGTTTTATAATGAATTCAATTGTATTTTACGTAAATTCCCTAATGTTAATATTAATGTTTTTATTCAACTATTTAATAGTTATTGCTTAAGTTTTTATGGTACAGAATTATGGTTTTCCAATAAGCCCTGTGGTATTCCTCTGAAAACAATTTGCGGTTGGATACCACAAAGCCATTAAGAAGATTTTAAAACTTAAATACTGGGGAGAGCAACCACAAAGCATGTGATTTAGCAGGGTTAATGACATTCACTCATCTAATTAATTGGCAAAAAATACGGTTTGCTCACAGATGTATGATGAAGCCTTGTATCTTTTTAAGAAAATGTTTACTTAACAATGATGATAGCTTATATTTGATGAAGGAAGTAAAGAATATTTTATTGAATATTTATAATATCGAATGTTTAATGGAAAATGACATTGACGCAGTAAAATCTAGAATTACTTTTATTCAAAGCCGTGAACCAACTATGAGATAAATGTGCTTCACAATTCTCTTACTATGTACAAAGTTTTATGTAGCTTTTACGAAATAAAATATTGAGTCTGAGTCTATCTATCCATCTATCTATCTAACTATTCATCTATCTATCTATCTATCTAACTATCTATCTATCTATGGCAGTGCAAGACAAATGACTACACAACCTACCAGGCCCGACATAGCAACAGCCTATCCTTCCAAGTCACGCGATTAACACAGCCCACCTCGCTTTTCTTATCTTTCTCTCCCTCTTTCTTTGGCTTGTATCCATTCGGCCCCATTCAGCCTACTGTTTTAAGACATTTACCCCATCTAGGGGTCAACATTTTCCTGGCGAGCCGTAGCGAGCCAGCATATACAGTATATACTTTTATTTTGACAGCAAGCTACATTTGTAAATGTCTCCGGCGAAGCCGGATTTCTCCATACAATGCTGGCTCGCTATCGCTCGCCAGGAAGAAATCGAGACCTGGATGGGGATAAAAGTCTTAAAACAGTTGGCTGAATAGGGCCGAATGGATACAAGCCAGGGAAAGAGAAAAGGAGAGAAAGATGGAAAAAAACCCGGTGACCCCCCCTTAACACATAAAAACATAATTGTCATAGGTACGATGACAGACCAAAGTTATTATAGACGATATACGAGTCGGGTGAATAAAAAGGACCATCACACAGCCAGTATTATGACTAGTATCATCACTATCATCATTAACACCATTATCACGTCATTATTATCACCAATACCATCTCTTATCACCACCGCTATCATCCCTTCACCAATATCATCACTATCACACTATCACCAACATCATCACTATTAACGTCATTATCACGTCATCATTATCACCAATACCATCGCTATCACCATGATTATCAAGTCATTATCACCAACACCATCACCATCATAATCACTACCACCACCACCACCTTCAGCACTACCACCACTACTACAAGTCCTCCACCACCACAACCATCACTACCACCACCACCACAACCATTCCTTCACCACCACAACCAGCAGCCAAATTAATACCCATGGCTCCAGGGAATAACACAGGATATGCATCAAAGAGAATTATCTATAAGGCAAACGTTAGTAAGTGGGCAGGAGAGAGAGAGAGAGAGAGAAAGAGAGAGAGAGGAGAGACAGAGAGGAGAGAGACGTGAATATAATACCCAGTTATTTTATGTTGATTTCTGTTCTCTCTCTCTCTCTATCTATCTCTTTCTCTCTCTCTCTCTCTCTCTCTCTCTCTCTCTCTCTCTCTCTCTCTCTCTCTCTCTCTCTCTCTCTCTCTCTCTCTCTGGGTGTTCAAGGCAATATGAATTCCGCGGGTATCAGAGAGCTACATATGCAGTTCTGGTTGGCAACGCGACACACGACCGAGTCAAGACGCTATCTAGAAGGCTCTCCCAACCCCAGAGCGGGATAGCAACAAATATCTACGGGGAATATTCAACCCCCCCCCCCCCCCCCCCCCCCAACAACAACAACAACAAACTTACACTAAAACATTAAGGGGAGATGGGTGGGTTTTTTGTTGGTCCCCTTTCTCCCTCGTGTTCAGCCCCACATGTTTTGAGAATATCAGACGTTCAGCCCATTAGTTTGGCGATTTTAACACCTTTTGCCCCATTTCGTTGTCAATTTTAAGACCTACCGTGCCATTTAGGTGTAAACAAAAATCAGGCGAGCGATAGCGAGCCTGATATTTTAGGAGGAACCGGCCTTCGGCCGAGAATTTTTTTCTACCAAAAAGTGTACAAATTCATCTTGAAGGGGGGTTTAGGTGTTTTTCTAAGTTTGATGGAGGTCTAGCGAAGAACCTAAGAAATAAAGGAATAATTGAAATAATATCTCGCCTTAAAGGTATAAAAAGGGTATGAAAAAAGGTATATAGTATATAGTATAATTCCCCCCCCCCCCACACACACACAGCAACAGCACACGTAGAGCGTTAAACATCAAGGGTATACTATGGATATGAAAAAGATCTATAAAATAATTGGGTACAATACAGATGATTTACCTGTCCAATCTCATAAAAGAGTACCACCAATATACCTTTTAATGGCCAGATTATTATGGACACTGTAATTCCCCTTTTCATACCCATACTTTCTTCGAAGGTAACACCGCCAATTAGCAACGGGCACCATTCATAGACCTGGTATGTTTGACGGAGGGAAATATACGAAGCACGGGGGAAAAGGAGAGCGGGAAGGCAAGAAGCGGGATGATAAACTAAGAAATGGAAGAAGTTAATAAAGATGGAGACAGAGAAGGAAAGAAGAGAGGCAAGAATAAGGACGATCAACTAAGAAATGGAAGATTCAGATATAGATGGGGATAGAGAAGGAGAGACAAAGAATGATAAACTAAGAAATGGAAGAAGTTGATAAAGATGGGGACAGAGAAAAAATAAGGGAGGGAAAAAGAAGGATGATAAACTAAGAAATGGAAGAGGGAGAGGGAGGGGGGGGAAGAAGGGAGAAAAAGGAAGGATGAAGATAAAAGGGAGAGGAGAGGGAGGGAGGGAGGAGCGGGGAGTGATAAGAGTGCTTGAGGGGAGGAGGCCTGGGAGGGAAGGAGGGAGATAAGGCAGGTTTAAAGGGAGGAAGGAGGGAGAGAAAAGGGGGAAGGAGGAAGAAAGGGTGAAGCAAGGAAGAGAAAAAGTCGGAAGGTGGGAATAAAGGAGAGAGAGAGAGCGAAGAAGGTAAGTAGATAATAGAAAGAAAGAGAGGAGCTTGAAAATTAAAAGGAGAAAAGGATTAGATGTAGGAAATAGAGGGTTGCTATGTAGAGAAAATTAAGGAGATAGAAATTGAGAAAGGAAGAAATAGGCTTAAAGGAGAGAGAGAGAGAGTGCATGTGTGAGAGCGAGAGAAATGAATGTGGTTGAATGTGTGTGCGTGTGAAAAATGTGGTATAGGTAAAACTGTACTGGTTCGGTAGAGAAGTAAGTAGCCTGTCTAGGGAGTTGGCAGGAGAGTTAGTAAGCGAGGTAGCAAGACAGACAGACACTCCAAAAAGACAAGTTAGTACGCTTCTAACTATGTGCGTGTATATTAGTAGCGAATTGCATACCCCAAATATAAAGACATACGGCTAAACAGAGCAGCCACAGACATTCTCACAATAAAAAGGAGAGGCTGTATATAAAATATTTGGTGTGTAATAATAATAATAATAAATTTATTCGTGTCGAGCCGAGAGCCAATGAAGCTGAAAATACACAACGTCATAAATATACTATATATACAGTATATATATATATATATACAGTATATATATATATATATATATATATATATATATATATATATATATATATATATATATATATATATATATTATATATATATATACATACAAACACAAATTTAGTCAATACGATATTTCAGTCACGAATAGTAAAGTCAGCATATCTCGCTGTCGCTCTCTCTCTCTCTCTCTCTCTCGTGATGTAGCTAACCCCCCCCCCCCCTTATATAACTCTCATCATACTAACATCTGCCTCACCTTTTCACAGGATATATAATTATTAACTTTGGCCTTTATAGAGTGAGTAGGTAATTAAGGTCATTCCACACAACACAAGGAATCCATTAGTAAATTTTACATATATTTACAGTACTGCCGCAGCCCTATCATCTTCCTCATTATTATATTTGCTCCAATTCTCTCTCTCTCTCTCTCTCTCTCTCTCTCTCTCTCTCTCTCTCTCTCTCTCTCTCTCTCTCTTAATTCCTTCTTGTCCACCACTTCCTTTCCCTGTCCTTGTTCATCTTCAACATTGTTCCATCCTTTCTTCCTTCCTCTAATCCTTACTTGTTTTGTTTTCCTTTCTTCCTTTCGTCCTCTACTCTTCCCTCCTTCCTTCCTTCCTTCCTTCAATCCTTCTTCTACTGGTTCCTTCTCCATTCAATCTTTCTTCCATTTCATATATTTCCCTGTTCAATAGCACCTCACTTCAAATCCCCTCAATCTCCCCTCCCCCCATTTAATTCCCTACCCCCTCTTGCTCCTTCACTCCCCGTCCTTTTCTCTTTAGTTCCCTCTTCTCTCTTCCACTTCCATTTCCCGTCTTTCTCCGTTAACTTCCCTATCCCTTCCATCCTCCTTTCAATTACCTCTCCCCTCCTTCTGATTTAATTTAATTTGCCCCTCTTCTCCTTGCATTTCTCTTTTACCCTCTCTCATCTTTCATTTCACTCCCCATTCACTGTCATTCCCTGTTCCCCTTTATCCTCCTTCCCTCTGCCTTTCCCCTTATTCTCCTTCCCTGTCTTTCCCCTTATTCTCGTTCCCTCTGCCTTTCCCCTTATTCTCCTTCCCTCTGCCTTTCCCCTTATTCTCCTTCCCTCTGTCTTTCCCCTTATTCTCCTTCCCTCTGCCTTTCCCCTTATCCTCCTTCCCTCTGCCTTTCCCCTTATCCTCCTTCCCTCTGCCTTTCCCCTTATTATCCTTCCCTCTGCCTTTCCCCTTATTCTCCTTCCCTCTGCCTTTCCCCTTATTCTCCTTCCCTCTGCCTTTCCCCTTATTCTCCTTCCCTCTGCCTTTCCCCTTATTCTCCTTCCCTCTGCCTTTCCCCTTATCCTCCTTCCCTCTGCCTTTCCCCTCTCTCTTCTTTAATTTCCCTTACCGGTATCCCTTGGCCTTTTCCATCTTTCTCCTTTCATTCCCCTTCCCTTCATCCTCCTTTCATTTCCCTGGCCTTTCTTTAATTCTTCCCTTTCCCTTCTCTCTCCTTTATTATTCCATTATTCCTCCTTTAACTTCCCTTCCCTCTCCTTCCTTCTTCCCTTTCCCTTTATTTTCCTCCAATTTTCCCTCTCCGCTTGCGTCTCCTCTCACTTCCCCTCTCCCCTCACTTCCTCTCACACTGGTCTTGCTTCCTCTTCCCTTGCTAGAACGAAGGGAGGAGAGAGGGAGGAAGGACAAGAGAGCCAAGAGATTAGATACGTGAATGAGAAAAGAGGAGGAGGAGGAGGTGAAGGTAAGAGAAGGAAGAAATATAGGAAGAACAAGGAAGGAAGGAAGAGGGAACAGGAAGGAGAAAAAAGAAAGGGGTGAAGTAGAAGGGATGAAAGAATATAATTTTATATATATATATATATATATATATATATATATATATATATATATATATATATATATATATATATATATATATATATACCGGTATATATATATATATATATATATATATATATACTGTATATATATATATATGATATATATATATATATAAGAAGGGAAAGGAAGTAAGGTTGGAGGGAAGGAGGGAATTAATAGAAAAACATAAGTGAAGGATGGAAGGAAGGCAAAAAAAGGAATGAAGGGAAAAAAGGAAGGAAGGAAAAAAAGGAAGGAAGGAAAAAGGGAATGAAGGAAAAAAAGGAAGGAAAGAAAAAAGGAAGGAAGGAAACAAAGGAAGGAAGGGAAAAAAAGGAAGGAAGGAAGGAAAAAGGTAAGACGAGATAAATTAAGGAAGGAAGGAAGGAAGGGAGGGACTGAACCACTACCCACTAGTACTGCGTCTAGATAACCCCTGATATGTGTGTCTGTCTCTATACCTGCTTGTCTGTATGCTAATTTGTTCATATACCTGTTGGTCTGTCTGTTTACCTGTGTATGTGGATGTCTGAGCGAAGGAGGGGAGGAAGGGAAGGGAAGATAGGAAGTCGAGAAAGATGAAAAGACGAACGGAAGGAAAGAAGGCTGGAGGGAAAAGTGGTAAGCCGAGAAACACGAAAGGAAGGCAAGACACACAGAATGGAGGAAAGGAAGGAAGGAACGAACTAACGAAAGGTGGAAGAAGGACGGAAAGGACTGAGGGAGAGAGGAAAAGAAAGACTGAAAGGAAGGATGGAAGGATGGAAGGATGGAAGGAAGGAAGGAAGGAAGGAGGGAAGGAACGAACGAAGGATGGAAGGAAGGGAGTGAACAAATACCCTTCCATCACAGCCTACCATGTGTGTCTAGATACCCCTTGGCCTTCCCGTTTGTTTCTATGTATGTATGTATGTATGTATGTATGTATGTATGTACGGTATGTGTGTATGTATGTCTCTGGCTTTACACTACAACAAAGTAAGGGTAGGGAAAGGATTATAAAGCGTCCATAATGACATACCCTTACCATTGTTTAGCTTTATTAACAGTAATGCACCCACTTCATAAAAGGATTGACAGATATATTATCACTATTAATATACACCATTATCATTTATACCTTTATTATATCTTCCTACTTTTTCCAGTGTAGGTCTGTCTGTCTGCCTGTCTCCAATAGGCTATATTTATGTCAGTAAGGTATATTTCCACTTGTGTATGTGTGTGGAATATGGACAGGTATGTTTGTTTGTTTGTTTGTGTTTTGTCTCGATTTGCTTTGTATTTATGTTTTAATGGTTTATATTTGGAAGGGAAGACATTGAATGAAGGAAGAAGAGAAGTAATAAAGAAAGGAGAGAGATTGAGTAAAGTGTGTGTTTTGATAATAAGCAAGCCTGTCTGTCTGTTTGTTTGCTAGTCTCCATATGTCTGTCAGTATATATGCGTCTGTTTATGTCTGTTTTGTCGGTCTGCCTCTGCCTGAGTAATAGAGGCAGCAAGGAAGGAGAGTTGAAGGAAGAAGGAATAATTTAAAGTAAGAAGGATAGCTAAAGAAGGCAGGCAGGAAGGAATGAGATGAGGAAGGAAGGAGGAATGAAAGAAGGGAATTAGGCAAGGGGAGGAGGGAGGCAGGACAAAAGAAAGAATGAGGAAGGAGAGAAGGAATGAAAGAAGGGAAGAGGAGGAAGGAAGGACAAAAGAAGGTATGAAGAAGGCAAGAGAAGGAATGAAAAAAGGGAAGGAGGCAAGGACAGGAGGGAGGAAAGGTAGGAAGGAGTGAAGGAAGGGAAGGAGGCAAGGAGATGAGGAAGGAAGGAAGGAAAGAGTGAAGGAAGGGAAGGAGGCAAGAAGAAGAGGGAGGAGAGCAGAAATGAAAGAAGGGAAGGAGGTAAGAAGAGGAGGAAAGAAGAAGAAGAGGAAGAAGGGAGTGAACCAATATCCTTCCCTCTCCGTTTGTCATGTGCGTCTAGATAACCCCTGGCCTGACTGTATGTATGTATGTATGTATGTTTGTATGTATGTATGTATGTATGTATGTATGTATGTATGTATGTAAAGTCGCGCTAATAAGTGATACTCGGCACCAAGTATGTTTTGATCTATATTTGGTATCAGCAATATCTAAACTTGATCTATTCATTTCGAGGGGGATACACAAACCTATGCCTACACTTACCAACCCTATTCAACATCTGACAGACATTAATACAGCACAGAGCGAACCAAACGTAATGACAGCTGAGACATGACTTATTAGCGCCACTGTATGTATGTATGTATGTATGTATGTATGTATGTATGTATGTATGTATGTATGTATGCCTTTATGTAAAGGGAGGTGGAAGGAAAGAAGGAATAAGGAAGGAAGGGAGGAAGGAGCAAGAAAGGAAGGAAGGAAGGCAGGAAAGAAGGAAGGAAGAGAAGGAAGGAAGGAAGGAAGAAGGAAGAGTAAGGAAGTAAGGGAGGAGTAAGGAGGAAGGAAAGGAGGAGTAAGGAGGAAGGAAGGGAGGAGCAAGGGAGGAGCAAGGAAGGAAGGAAGGGAGGAAGGAAGGGAGGAACTTAGCCAATACCCTGCCCTCTCCGATGTCATGTACGTCTAGATAAGGGCTGGCCTGTCTGTCTGCACGTCTGTCACCATTTGTCTGTCTGTCTGTCTCTGCATATATTGATTTATCGGTGCAAGTCTCATCTACCCGTCTGTCTGTTCGTCATCACTTGTCTGTGTGTCTGTCATTCTCTGTCTATATTGATTTGTCTGTATCAGTCTATGTATGTCATTTGTCTATATTTGTCTGTCTGTATCTGTCTATAGTGATATGTCTGTATATGTTTCTGTATGTCATTTGTCTGTGTGTGTTTCCCTGCCTCTGCCTTTATTGATTTGTCTGTCTGTCATATTTTGATTGTATGTGTCTTTCTGCCTCTGCTTATATCGGCTTGTCTGTCTGTCTATCATCACTTGTCTGTCACCATTTGTTTGAAGGTGTCTGTCTGTCTGAATATACAGATATATTTGTTTATCTTATTCGTCTACCTGTCTGCCTTTGCACCTTTGTTTGCTTATCTACCTATCACGATTATTGCAACTTCACTTTCTCTCTGTGCGTTTGTCTGTCAATTGTATCTGTCTATCTCGATCAGCCTGCACGTCATATAAATCCGTCTGTATGTACGCCTGTTTGTTGTTGCGCGTTGGTCTTTGTTTGTTTGTTGTATATGTGACTGCCTTTTGTTGTGTCTCCCTGTTGGATTGCCAGTCAGCCTACCGTGCTTGAATTGCAGTCGGATTGTCTGTTTGAATGCTTGCCTATCTCTCTCTCTCTCTCTCTCTCTCTCTCTCTCTCTCTCTCTCTCTCTCTCTCTCTCTCTCTCTCTCTCTCTCTCTCTCTCTCTCTCTCTCTCTCTCTCTCTCTCCTCTCTTTCTCTCTCTATCTCTCTCTCTCTCTCTCTCTCTCTCTCTCTCTCTCTCTCTCTCTCTCTCTCTCTCTCTCTCTCTCTCTCTCTCTCTCTCTCTCTCTCTCTCTCTTGTTTATTTGTTATTAGCTTTACGTGTTTACCTGAGTGCCTGGTATATTTACTGTACGATTTGTTCTTTTCTATTTTTATTTGTTTTCATTTTTATCTTGTGACCCTGTGCACTTCTCTCCCTCAACCTCAACCTCTCTCTCTCTCTCTCTCTCTCTCTCTCTCTCTCTCTCTCTCTCTCTCTCTCTCTCTCTCTCTCACATTGTGCCCGCGTCTGTGTCTTTGTCCCTGTCTCTAATTGTTTACCTGCCCACCCGTTTGTTTAAGGGGGCCCACCTCGTTTTTTTCTCCTCTCTCTTTCTCTTTCTAATTTACATCAACGACATAGATGAGGGTCTCACCTGTATAATCTCAAAATTTGCTGACGATACAAAAATTGCAAATAGCGTACTCTCAAAAGATCAAGTTGACGATATGCAACACAATCTAGATAAATTGTCACATTGGGCCCAAATTTGGCAAATAAGTTTCAATGCGGATAAATGTAAAGTATTACATATCGGATACCTAAATGAGAAAGCAAACTATTCGATGAATAGCACTCAGCTTAAGAATGTAAACAGAGAAACCGATCTGGGAGTAACAATATCGAGTAACCTAAAACCGAGTCCACAATGTTCAGAAGTTGTTAAGAAGGCAAACAAAATAATTGGCTTTATAGGCAGGTCATTTGAGCATAAATCCAAAGAAGTTATCCTAACCCTTTACAATTCCTTAGTCCGCCCTCTTCTGGAATACTGCGTTCAATGCTGGTGCCCTTATTACCAAAAAGACATAAACAAGCTAGAACGAGTTCAACGTAGAGTTACTAAAATGATACCTAGCCTAAAGAACAAACCATACGAAGAGCGTCTTTGAAAATTAAATCTATTTCCTTTAACCCAGCGCAGATTAAGAGGTGACTTAATTCAAGTGTTCAAAATCATCAAAGGCATCGACAATATGAACTCTAGTAAGTACTTCACTGTCGACCAATCTAATTACACGCGGGGAAACGGTTGCAAAATTATTGGTAAATCTTTTAACTCACACGAATCTAAGAATTTCTTCTTCAATCGAGTTGTCAACTTGTGGAATGGGCTTCCCCGAGACGTTATAGACTGCTGCACCGTTGATTCATTTAAACTCCGGCTAGACAAATATCTCGCATCAAACCCGCGACTGACTGCGTTTGTAAATGAATAACTTTATTTTATCCTCCCCTCAGTTACTAACCCATATGTCCCCTACTAACTTCCTAGTCCTGCCACGGACATTAGTTCCAGGGCAGTAGTTCCCTTTCCAATGTTTCTTTACCCACTATAAACCACTGTTTGGACACTTGATCCTCAGTGTTTTGGAGGACAAGCAGCCTAGAAGGGTCACTAGACCTGTTGTTGCTTGATTTCCTTTGTACTCCTTTGTACTCCCTCTCTCTGGCTTGTATCCATTCGGCCCCATTCATCCTACTGTTTTAAGACGTTTATCCCCATCCAGGTGTTGATTTTTTCCCTTGCGAGTGGTAGCGAGGCAGCATATTTTTAAATATGTTTTTGACAGCAGGCTAAATTTTGCATTTTTCGATAGAAAAAGGTCTCCGGCGAAGCCTGATTTCTTCATACAATACTGGCTCGCTATCGCTCGCCAAGAAAAAATCGACACCTGGATGGGGATAAATGTCTTAAACCAGTAGGCTGAATGGGGCCGAATGATTTACAAGCCAGAGAAAGAGAGAAAAGGAGATACAAAATGCAGGTGACCCCCCTTAATTGCTTGTGTGCGGACGGAGCGGCTTCACTCACTAGGATATTGCTTGCTTATGTGTGGCCTTGTTTATTTGTTTACTTTCTTTTATGGTGTGTATTTGTTATTTATTATATTGGTGTCTATGTTATTTGTATATTGGTTTACTTTCTTTTATGGTGTGTATTTGTTATTTATTATATTGGTGTCTATGTTATTTGTTTATTGGTTTACTTTCTTTTATGGTGTGTATTTGTTATTTGTGTGTGATTTATTATAATGATTTTTAAGTTCCTTGTTTCATTATTTACTTTCATTCATGGTGGTGCTTTATTGTGTGTGTGTCATTGATTGTATTTGCTGTCATTTATGGTTTTTTTTTGCATCTGTATTCTGTGTGTTGTTTAGTATTATTCTTCGTACTTTCGTTGTCAAATGTGTTCTCTGCTTGAATTTGTTTGCTGGTTTATTTTGTTTAAATGTTTTCCAAAGTGCGCATTCGTACTTCTGCAATGCATTATTATTCATAGCATTATAATATCGAACTCGGTTATTGGTTGATTGTATGCTTGCTTAATTCTTTGAGTTGTTTATGTAGTTTGTTATGTATTCTTTATGCTTGACTGGACGCATGTTTATATTGCTTGTATTATGTAGGGATTTGTCTGGCTACCCGTTTGCTTAACCCCTTATGTACCGGCAACGTCTTCTTTATTTTATTTCAGCTATATTTAGATGATTTTATGAAGCTTAGGAAGGACATATGGTAGCTAAAAAGGGTTGATTGAGATAGTCTGTAACCTTTTAAGGAGAGGTATTTAGTTTGTTCCCTAGACCTCCATCAAGCTTAAAATTACACCCCCTTGAGTCCCTTTCAAGATAAATTTGTACATTTTTCGGTAGAAAAATTTCCCGGCCAAAGGCCGGTTCCTCTTAAATTACAGGCTCGCTATCGCTCGCCAGGATAAAATCGACACCTGAATTGCACAAAAGGTCTTAATATGGGGTGAAAGTTCTTAAAATCGCTAAACTAATGGGGCAAACATTTTATAATATCAAAAGCAGGGCTTAACATGAGGGAGAAAGGGGTCAAGAAAAAAATCCCTCAAGTGGAGATCTCCCCTTAATGAGTAGACGTCCTTCCTAAACTGTACAACATCTAATAGATGCCAGAATATAATTAAAAGTACATCACCGGTACAGAAGGGGTTAAGGGGAGGTTTCTTAGTTTGCTCCCTAGACCTACATCAGGCTTAAAAAAACACTCCCAAGTCTTAATATTAAAAAAAAAACACTCCCAAGTCTTAATATTAAAAAAAAACACTCCCAAGTCTTAATATTAAAAAAAAAAACACTCCCAAGTCTTAATATTAAAAAAAAACACTCCCAAGTTTTAATATTAAAAAAAAACACTCCCAAGTCTTAATATTAAAAAAAAAACACTCCCAAGTCTTAATATTAAAAAAAAACACTCCCAAGTCTTAATATTAAAAAAAAAACACTCCCAAGTCTTAATATTAAAAAAAAAACACTCCCAAGTCTTAATATTAAAAAAAAACACTCCCAAGTCTTAATATTAAAAAAAAAAACACTCCCAAGTCTTAATATTAAAAAAAAAACACTCCCAAGTCTTAATATTAAAAAAAAAAACACTCCCAAGTCTTAATATTAACAAAAAAAAAACACTACCAAGTCTTAATATTAAAAAATAAATGGGGCGATTTTGTTTTAAATCGCCAAACAAATGGGACGAGGGTCTTAAAATCCAAAAACTAATACGGCTAAACATGAGGGCGAATGGACTCTAGACACAAATCCTCCCCTTAAGGCTTAAGGGGATAGTAGCCGGGTTTTTTTTTTGTTTTGGCTATTAATTCATTTATTCAATTATTTTTTAGTTTCCTCGCTAGACAACCATCAAGCTTTAAAAAACACCCCCTAGACCCCACTTCAAGATAAATTTATACATTTTTCGATAGAAAAATGTCCCGGCCTAATGCCGGTTCCTTTTAAAATTACAGGCTCGCTATCGCCCGTCAGGAAAAAATCTACACCTAAATGTCACGAAAGGTCTTGAAAATGACAACGAAATGGGGCGAAAGGTATTAAAATTTAAAATCGCCAAACTAATGGAAGGAACGTCTTCAAATCTCAAAACTAACAGGGCTAAACATGAGGGAGAAGGGACACCAGAAAACAAAACTCCTCACCATAATAAACGGAGCCACACTTGTCACTCGGTTATTGCTGGCACATGGGTCGTAGTTTGCGTTAAGGGGAGATTTCCACTTTAGGGATTTTTTTCGGAACCCCTTTCTCCCTTATGTTTAGCCCCATTGCTTTTGATATTTTAAGACGTTCGCCCCATTAGTTTGGCGATTATAAGAACTTTCACCCCATTTCTGTCAATTTTAAGACCTTTCGTGCCATTTAGGTGTCGATTTTTTCCTGGCGAGCGATAGCGAGCCTGTAATTTAAGAGTAAGCGGACATTTTTCTACCGAAAAATATACAAATTTATCTTGAAAGGGGATCTAGGGGGTGTTATTTTAATTTTGATGGAGGTCTAGAGAACATACTA
>CM064488.1:47125825-47149463 GCA_032716605.1 Paralithodes platypus
GAACATCGCTCTTATATTGAAGCCTTTCTGTACCGGTGACGATTTTTTTGTATCGGATTTCACCTTCATTTATACTATCTTATGAAGTTTATTAAAGATATATGGTAGCTATAAAAGGCTTACTTGGCATAGTCTGTAGCCTTATAACCGCTAGATGTCCTTCCTAAGCTGAATAATATCGTTTAATAGCTACCGGAATAAAATTAAAAGGACGTTACCGGTACTGAACGGGATAAGGAGTGAATTATATGTAAGCCCTTCAGCACCATGTCGCCTTTGACCTTATATGCCGGCTACAATGAGATGATGGTATGCAGTTCTGGAAGGGCTTGTGGTATTTAGAGAGTTTATTGAAATCATCTTTACCCATTTGAGTCCTGGAGTTCGATTAAAAACTACAGAAAATCGTCTAATAACCAGAATAGAATGAAAATAACGTAATGGTGGTGAAAGTGCATAAAAGGAACACTGATTGGACGCTGTGGAAGAACAACACAACTTTTGCACGGGACTGTACGTGTGTGTGGGTGCGTGGGTTATGAGCGTAGAGGGGCGTATATACAGAGTGCTAATAATAGTTAAGGGGAGGCAGACCGTTTTTCTGGACCCCCTTCTCCCTAATGCTTAGCCCCACTAGTTTTGAGATTAAAAGAAGTTCGGGCCATTACTTTGGCGATTTTAGCACCTTTCGCCCTATTTCGTTGTCAATTGTAAGACCTTTCGTGCCATTTAGGCGTCGATTATTTCCTGGCGAGCGATAGCGAGTCTGCAATTTTAAGAGGAACCGGCCTTCGGCCGGGATTTTTTTTTACCGAAAAATGTACAATCTTATCTTGAAGGGGGTCTAGGGAGTGTTTTTCTAAGCTTGATGGAGGTCTAGGAAGGAAACTAAACAAATATATGAATAAATGAATTAATAGACCAAACAAACGGTCAGTCTCCCCTTAACCAACACATGTACACACACTGATAAACACTACCGCACACCTCCCAGGTATTCAGTACACATACCTTCCCCTAACCTTTCTATTTCCACACACACACACACACACACACACACACAGCCCGTAGCCTAGTAGGTAGAGCTCTCGTCTCACACACGAGGGGTCGGGGGTTCAATCCCCGGCCGGGCGGAGACAAATTGGGCTTGTCTCCTTTCATGTGTTAGCCTCAGTTCACCTAGCTGTAATTAGGTACCTGGAATAAGTGGACGACGTTGTGACGTCCCATCTGGGGTTGGCAAAAATGGTACAAGGCGAGATGGGTATCATATGGTTCACCTAAGCTGATGGCTACCTAAGCCTTCGGGCGAGACGGTACCGTCTATAGTGAGAATGGTACCATACAGATCCACCCTAAGCCTTCGTTTCCAATGTCGCCAATTGGCTAAAATACAGACTACACACACATCCACAGCCATTCCAACAGTACATAAAACACTTAACATGCATTTCACGCAATACATTCCCAGTTAAGGAGGCGCGATAATAATGAGCTTAGCTCGCATTGTGTGGATTCCCCTTGACGAACAAGTAACTGAGTAACACACACCTACCTCCCCGTGGCGTAACTGATAGCGCGTCTGGCTCACAACCAGAAGGTCCCGGGTTCGAGACCCGGGCGGGGAAGAGACATTTGGGCAAGTCTCCTAACGGTGTAGCCTCTGTTCACCTAGCAGTATAAATAGGAACCTGGTATAAGTGGACGAAGTTGTGACGTCCCATCTGGGGTTGGTGGTCGGTTACAAGGTGAGATGGGTATCGTACTGGTCAACCTAAGCTACTGGTAAACCTAAGCCGTCGGGTGAGACTGGTACCGTAGTGAGAATGGTACCGTACAGATTAACCCTAAGCCTTCGTATCCAGATGTCGCCAATTGGCTAAAATACAGACTACACACACATCCACAGCCATTCCAACTATACATAAAATACTTAACATGCATTTTACGCAATACATTCCCAGTTAAGGAGGCGCGATAATAATGAGCTTAGCTCGCATTGCATGGATTCCCCTTGACGAACAAGTAACTGAGTAACACACACGCTGCTAAACTCCACTGCCATACCACCCCTGTATAAATTCACACACACACTGTATATATTGAGTATGTTACAGAACACACACAGTATGGTGTACATTAGCCACACACAACACACTTGACTAGCTTCACATGTGCACTCCTTCATTATCCCTCCCTCCCTCCCCCGCCCCCTCCTCCTCCTCCTCCCTCTCTACAATTCTTCTTTACCACACACTCTTTATAAACCATATATCTATATTTTTGTTTTAAAGTTGGCTTTGTAAGGTGCCAGGCCAGTGTTAAAGATAAATGATAATGGCTAAGATGGTCGTATGATACCGGCCTATCTCTGACAGTTCCCTCCAAAACAGGTACTTAATTACAACCTTGCCGATTATAACCAATTGTGTTTTCTGTACAACTATCCACATGACACGAAGAACCCCCCACCCCCACACACACACCCTCCACTAGGTGCACCCCCAGCCATTACCGGAGCAGGTATGAGTTAATTACAGGTAAACTTCTAACACCTGGCGCTCCTCTGTTCCTTTATTCTTTACCGTCCTTACCTTTGCCCCAAGGAGGTAGACTACTAATACTCTACCTCCTTGCTTTGCCCCAGTTGAATAATGCCTCTAATGTTACCTTCTATCCTCTGCTATCGACCACCACCATTACCTAGAACCTCAGAGTACGCGAGAGTTAGTTACAGCTAACTTTTAACACCTGGCTATCAGCTGTGCTTTGACTTTCTACATTGCCTCTGATCTAGCTTAATATCGTCTCTCTCTCTCTCTCTCTCTCTCTCTCTCTCTCTCTCTCTCTCTCTCTCTCTCTCTCTCTCTCTCTCTCTCTCTCTCTCTCTCTCTCTCTCTCTCTCTCTCTCTCTCTCTCTCTCTCTCTCTTTCTCTCTCTCTCTCTCTCTCTCACTTTTTCACCAATAACCAATACAACCACCCACACACCTCAGCCCCATAACTATCAATATGCCCACAACTTTATGTCCGCGGTATTGCACCACTTAACCACACCACTTGGGGATGGGTTTTTTTCCCCTGTGTACATGAAGGAGACAAAAGGAAAAACTGACTGTAACAAGTGTCCCCTTCAAGGTACGTTGGGGGGATTTTGTTTGCCTATGTGCATGAAGGAAACAAAAGGCAAAGCTACATGTAACAAGTCCCCCCCCCCCCCTTCCCCTAGGTTGAAAGAGTGATAGACAGCCAAAATCAAAGTACGTTGGGGAGATTTCTTTTCCTATATGCATGAAGGAAACAAAAGGCAAAGCTACATGTAACAAGTCTCCCCCCCCCCCCCCCCTAGGTTGAAAGAGTGATACAGCCAAAATCAAAGTACGTTGGGTGGATTTGTTTTCCTATGTGCATGAAGGAGACAAAAGGCAAAGCTGCACGTAACAAGCGCCCCCCCCCCCCCCCAGGTTGAAAGAGTGATAGAGAGCCAAAATCAAGGTACATTAGAGGTAATTCAGATGTGTTAGAAATAAGTGTGGTGTGCTTGTTTAATGTAGTGAAATGAATAGGAGGAGATGTTTGTTAGAGTTAGCTGGATTACTCTGTGTAGGTGAGGCACAAATAGAAACAGTGAAGGAAGCCAGGCAAATGAAAGAGGAGTTCCAGTAACTCCTTATGATATGCCTATGTGGCCTCCCCTGGGTACTGCCCTGCTCGATCGGTGCCTACAATCTCCCACACAAGTATATTTTATCTCTGACTTGACGTATTGCTTAAGGGGAGATGGATCATTTTTCTGGTCCCCATTCTTCCTTATGTTTAGCCCCATTAGTTTTGAGATTTTAAGACTTTCGTCCCATTATTTTGTCGATTTTAAGACCTTTCATCCCATTCCTTTATCGATATCAAGACCTTTCGTGCCATTTAGGTGACGATTTTTCCTGGCGAGCGAAAGCGAGCCTGTAATTTTAAGAGGAACCGGGCTTCGGCCAGGACATTTTTCTATCGAAATATGTACACATTTTTCTTAAAGGATTTTTTTTTTTTTTTTTTTTGTATGCTCGATGGAGGTCTAGGCAGTAAACTATAACACATATATAGAAAGATTATTAAACAAGCAAATAAATGAGCCCATCCCCCCTCAACTTACTCTTCTTCTACCCAAATTATCCTACTGTATTACTCAACTCCAGCCATCATCAAACAAGTAATTATTATCTTGGACTCATTGACTTTACTCTTCCTCTATCCAAATTATCCTACTTTGTTACTCTACTTTCTTACTCCAGCAATCATCACAATTGATGTGATGATTGCTATCTTTGACTAGCAATCTTTCTATCTTTGACTTTACTTTATATTTCTTAGCTTACTCATTCTCTATCCATATTTGTCTACGTTCTTACTCTACTCCAGCCATCATCATCAGCATCATCATTATCACCACCATCATCGCCATCATCAATATCACCACCATCATCATCAACATCGTTATCATAATCATCACCATCATCATCATCATCACCACCACCACCACAACCACCATCATCATCATCATCATCATCATCATCATCACCACCACCACCACCACCACCATCATCATCATCATCATCATCACCACCACCACCACAACCACCATCACCACCACCACCACCACCATCATCATCACCACCATCATCGAACACAACACTTACACCATAACACAAACCAAAACATGTGACAGGGTACTGAGTTACGACGCACTAGCCCATTCGCACGCGATGGCCTAACTAGTACGCGACATTAATAAAATATACTTCCCATCCAAATAGTAAAGCAAGATTAATAAGTTATGTTATCAAAATGTACTATAGTTAAGTTACATTCAGACACTATATATATATTCATCTAACTCTACTAGTATGTTGTGAGCATTTTACTTATGCCGTGTACTAATTAGGCCACCGTATATATTAATTGGCTACTAGGCTATATGCTATTAATTGGCTACTAGGCTATATGCTATTAATTGGCTACTAGGCTATATGCTATTAATTGGCTACTAGGCTATATGCTATTAATTGGCTACTAGGCTATATGCTATTAATTGGCTACTAGGCTATATGCTATTAATTGGCTACTAGGCTATATGCTATTAATTGGCTACTAGGTTATATGCTGTTAATTGGCTACTAGGTTATATGCTGTTAATTGGCTACTAGGCTATATGCTATTAATTGGCTACTAGGTTATATGCTATTAATTGGCTACTAGGTTATATGCTGTTAATTGGCTACTAGGCTATATGCTATTAATTGGCTACTAGGCTATATGCTATTAATTGGCTACTAGGCTATATGCTGTTAATTGGCTACTAGGCTATATGCTATTAATTGGCTACTAGGCTATATGCTATTAATTGGCTACTAGGCTATATGCTGTTAATTGGCTACTAGGCTATATGCTATTAATTGGCTACTAGGTTATATGCTGTTAATTGGCTACTAGGCTATATGCTATTAATTGGCTACTAGGTTATATGCTATTAATTGGCTACTAGGCTATATGCTATTAATTGGCTACTAGGTTATATGCTATTAATTGGCTACTAGACTATATGCTGTTAATTGGCTACTAGGCTATATGCTACTAATTGGCTACTAGGTTATATGCTGTTAATTGGCTACTAGGCTATATGCTATTAATTGGCTACTAGGCTATATGCTATTAATTGGCTACTAGGTTATATGCTATTAATTGGCTACTAGACTATATGCTGTTAATTGGCTACTAGGCTATATGCTATTAATTGGCTACTAGGCTATATGCTATTAATTGGCTACTAGGCTATATGCTATTAATTGGCTACTAGGTTATATGCTATTAATTGGCTACTAGACAATATGCTGTTAATTGGCTACTAGGCTATATGCTATTAATTGGCTACTAGGCAATATGCTGTTAATTGGCTACTAGGCTATATGCTATTAATTGGCTACTAGGTTATATGCTATTAATTGGCTACTAGACTATATGCTGTTAATTGGCTACTAGGCAATATACTGTTAATTGGCTACTGAGCTATATGCTATTAATTGGCTACTAGGCTATATGCTGTTAATTGGCTACTAGGCTATATGCTATTAATTGGCTACTAGGCTATATGCTGTTAATTGGCTACTAGGCTATATGCTATTAATTGGCTACTAGGCTATATGCTGTTAATTGGCTACTAGGCTATATGCTATTCATGATAGTTTATAACCCTCCGAGTGCGAAATGTTACGTGTTTAGGATATTTTAATATTGGTCAGAAATGTCAGGAAAAGACGTTATAATTGATAGAATGAGTAATTTACAAAAATATATGTGCAAATGACATTATACATAGCCTTCAGCTACGTCGACAAATGACATTATACATAGCCTTAAGCTACGTCGACAAATTACATTATACATAGCCTTCAGCTACGTCGACAAATTAATAAATTATTGTATTTAACATTGTGCATAAATGATTTAACTTAACTTCAAATACGGTCTGAATAATGTTTTAAATAAAAACTTTTCAGTGAGAAATAAATGTGTATTTATTATTTAATTCCTATGTAAAGGTAAGTGTGTGTACGTGAGTGTCTGTGTGTATGTACGTGAGTGTCTGTGTATGTGTGTGTACGTGAGTGTTTGTGTGTGTTTGCACGTGATTGTATGTGTGTGAACGTGAGTGTTTTGTTTGTGTGCATGCGTGTGTGTGGGTGTGTACGTGAGTGTGTGTGTGTGTGTGAGAGGGAAAGAGCTAGTGTCAGTGTTTGTGTGAGAGAGAGAGAGAGCCCGCGAGCGAGATAATACAAAATATATGAATACTGTAGATGTAGACATAACCAGATATAGATAGACAGATAGTTAGTTAGTTAGATAGACAGTATAATAGTATAGAATGCCGTCACTACTACTGCAGCCCCTCTCCTCCACCACCCACCCCTCTGAGCCAATACCCCAATGACAGGGTACTAGTAGGGGGGGGGGGGGGGGACCAATATCAAGGTGGGACACACGGAGAACCACTGCTTACCTTGGTCAATGGATTATCTATATACCTGTCAATGATTGATAGATAAATGGATAGTCAGCCAGTCAATTCTTTATTTCATAAAGTTACAAATGTATTTCATAAACAGTTATACATAGTAACCTTTTACATAATTATATACAAATACAATGAATATTTAATGTAAACATTAACGTTTTGTTGGTTCATGCTTTTGGACAAATAGTATTATTGACTTCACTGCTTCAATGTCATAGATGTAGATAGATAGATGAATAATAGATAGATAGATGAATAATAAATAGATAGATAGACAGTAGCCAATACCCCAATGCCAGGTATTATTGGAGAATAAGAGGTGTGGGACGGATTAATAGCCAAGTCAGCAGGCACCCACAAAGACAGTTTAGATTGGTGGGTGGCTTATCTAACTAACTAACTGAGATAGAGAGATAGAGATAGAGATAGAGATAGATAGATAGATAGATAGATAGATAGACACAGACAGACAAGACAGACAGTAGCCAGTGTAATCCAATAGCCAAGGCAGCCGGCACCCACAACAACGTATTACTTTAGTGACTGGATTATAGGACTAAATGAATGGATTATGTGACTAGAGGAATGGATGAATGGGCTATATGTGATTGCTTGACTTGGGTTGTTATGAATGAATGGATAATGTGACTGGAGGAAGGAATGGATGAATGGACTATAATATGGGATTGCTTGACTTAGGTTATCATGAATAAATATATTATGTAACTAGATAAACGGAAGAATGGATTATATGTGATTGCCTGACTTGGGTTGTTATGACTGAATGGATTGTGTAACTTGGGGAATGGTTGAATGGGCTATATGTGATTGATAGAATTGGGTTGTTATGAAGGAATGGATTATGTAACTAGGGGAATGGATGAATGGGGAATATGTTATTGCTTGACTTGGGTTATTATGAATGAATAGATTACGTGACTGGATGAATGAATGGATTGGTTATATGTCATTGATTGACTTAGATGTCGATGATTGTGAATGGATGGTGTAACTTTGGAACTATGAATGGGCTATATATGTAACTGTTTGACTGTGCGAATGAGTGATGTGACTGAGTGAACGGATGAACAGGCTCAATGTGACTGAAGTTATTATGACTGTGTTATTATGACTGTGTGAACGGCCTATGTAACTATGATCAACGTGTGAATGAGCTATGTGATTAAGTGAATGGATGAAATGTCAATACGCCACTTCTTTGCTGATAATATAATGACTTTAACATATGACTGACTGACTGACTGACTAACTGACTGCTAAACTTATTGTATTAGTGAATGGACTAAACCATTAATCAGATAAATGGTTACCAGAATAACTAACTTACACAACTGTGACTATTTGATTAATTGGCCATGATCAACCAACATTCAGCCATATAGAAACCTTAAGGGGGGGGGGGATTTTAGTTTGCTCCCTAGCCCTCTATCAAGCTAAACACACACACACACACACACACACACACACACACACACACACACACAAATATCCAAACTTTTAAAGCAAAATTGGATAAATGTAGAGAGAGAGACAGGACAACACGAGCTTAGGCTCAAATCCTGTATACTACAATTAGGTGAGTACAATTAGGTGAGTACACTTTATAACCCCCCCCCCCCTCACCTTTCGAAATAAATTCGTACATTTTTCGGTAGAAAAAAAATCTCCTAAAATATAGACTCTCTATTGCTCGCCAGGAAACATCTGACACCTCAATGGCACGAAAGGTCTTAATATTGACAGAAATGGGCCGAAAGGTCTTAAAATTGCCAAACAAGACCTAATGGATCAACTTCTTAAAATTTCATGACTAATGGAGTTAACCATGAGAGAAGGGGGTCCAGAAAAAAATACCTCCCCTTAACATGAAAATATGTTTAAAACTGTTCCTTAAGTGTGCACCTCCTCTCCAGCAAGCACCACCCCGGGCGGCCATAAAACCTCGCCCGCTGCTTCCAATACACCGGGCAGTATGAACTGCTTGAACAGCCCTAAACTCAAGACCTACGGCGAGTTACCAATAGCCATTCTAGTAAAATAATGGTACAGTCGCGCTAATAAGTGATGTCTCGGCACCAAGTATGTTTTCATCAATAATTGGTATCAGCAATATCAAAGCTTCATTTCTTCATATCGAGTGAAATATACAATCATGTTCCTACACTCACCCACCCCATTCAACATTACAGACATTAATAAAGCACATAACAAGCCAAACGTAATGGCAGCCGGGACATGACTTATTAGCGCGACCGTACTTAATTTTGTTCGCCCGTAATCGAGTTGTTTCCTGCAAAATATGAAGTTCAAATTAGATAAATTTCGTTTCAGAAAAGATATAGGCAAGTATTGGTTTGGTAACAGAGTTGTAGACGGGTGGAATGGACTACCAAGTGCTATAGTGGGATCTAAAACTGTAGGGAGCTTTAAGATAAAATTGGATAAGCATATGGACGAGAAGGGTTGGGTGTGAAGGGGGATCAGCCGGGTTGGGCCAATCAGCGCTCTGCAGACCTCCATAATCCTGCGTTAATCTCTAACCGTTTTGGTAAGATGATCCTCAGGGTATTAGAGTGTGAAGCCTATAATTGGGCTTTGTAATGAATTGGGGTTGTGTGGGACAGGGATCTGCCTTGCTTAGGCCAATCGGCTTTCTGCAGACTCCCATTTTCTTAAGTTAATATACCTCTATTTGGTCAGGTTAGCTGATGTTAGGTTATTGTTACCGTAAGTCAAATTAGGCTAAGTTAAGATATTGATTTCGATGACAATTAAGGTTAACACGTCAAGGTTAGGTTAGTGAAAGTTATATTTGGCTACGATTATATAAGGTTACGTTAGAGGGAGTGGCACGAATGATGGCACAAAGAGAGAGGTCATGGAAGTGTTAGTGAATGCCAGGCTGGATGTATGTGGAATGACGGAGACCAAATGGAAGGGTACAGATGTGGGAGTACAGAGTGGGAGTGTGGAATGGGTGTGTGCTGGAGTGAGTGAGGGAGCAGCGAGAGAAGGTGCATGTTTGTTTGTAAGTAACAAATGGAAGGAGCGTGTAAGATAATATGGGTCTGTGGGTTCAAGGATTGTGTGGGTGAGAATGAAAGTAGGAATACAAATGTGGGTGATTGTGTGTGTGTATGCTCCGACAGAGGATAAACTTGTAAGAGAGAAAGAGGAGTTCTGGGTGAATGTGGAGGCGTGCCTGGACAAGAAATAGAAATTTGACAAGAACGAAAGAATATTTCTGATTGGGGATATGAATGGTAAGGTGGGTGATAGGAAAGTTGATGGGAGTAGTGGGAGGGTGGTCAGAGGTGAATGGGAATGGTAATGCACTTGTGGACGTATGTGTGGGTAGGAGGCTGTGGATAGCCAACACCTTCTTCCGACACAGAATGATACAGAGATACACATGGAAAGTGGTGCGGAGGATGAAGGATAAGGATAAGACAGTGGTGGAATGAAAGTCACTGACTGATTATATATGTGTGGATGAACGAATAAAGAAATCTGTGCTGGATGCTCGGGTGTATAGGGGTATTGGAGGGGGTCTGTCTGATCATTATGTAGTAGTAGCTAAAATTAGGATACAAAAGAAGTGGGTGAGGAGAGCTGGAGGGAGGCGAGAGGAAGGCGGAATGGTGAGGAGGGTGGAGAGGCTACAGGAGGAGGAAATCAGAGAAGAGTACAGGAGAGCAGTTGAAAGACGACTAGGTGGGTTCGACCTGGAAGATATGGAGGAAGTGGAGGAGATGAGCAAGGTGTTTAAGGAAGAGATCTGTGCAGCATGTGAGGAGGTGTGTGGAGTGAGGAGAAGAGAGAGGGGAGTGAAAGGTACAGCATGGTGGACAGAAGAGGTAAAAATTGCTGTGGAAGACAAGAAGAAAGCGTACAGAGACTGGTTGGGTAGTAGAGGAAATGAAGATTTGGAGAGGCAGAAACGAGCAAGGTACGTGGAGAGAAAGAGAGTGAAGAGAGTAGTGAAGGAAAGTAAGAGAAGAGTAGATGAGGAATTTGGAAGGAATCGGAGTCTAAAATGGATGGAGTGTAAGAAACTGTTCTGGAAAGCAGCCAAGAAAGTTAGGGAAGGTAGCAAGGGAAACAGTAAGGGTGTGAAAGATAAGAATGGGAGAATGCTAGCCGAGAAGCAAGAGAGAGTCGAAAGATGGAGGGAGTACTTCAACAAGTTGCTAAATGTAAGGAATGAAGAGCCAGCAAACATAGTTGGATGGGGTATGGGAGGGAGAAAAGGAGTAGTGGTGGAGGAGGAGGTGGGGATCAGGTCAGAAGTGTGGGAAGCCATGAAAAGAGTGAAGTTGGGGAAAGCACCAGGAACAGATGGGGTGTGTGGGTAAATGTTGAGGTATGGTGGTGAGATAGTGATAGAATGGGTATGGAAAATGTGCAAAATAGCATGGGAGAAGGGGAGTGCACCCGATGACTGGAAGACTGGCATAATAGTCCCCCTATATAAGGGGAAAGAGGAGTGTGTGGTAACCACCAAGGAATATGTCTTTTAAGAGTAGTAGGGAAGGTGTACAGTAGGGTAGTGATTGAGAGAGTGAGAGTGAGAACGGAGAAATGGATAGGAGAGGGTGTAACAGGGGAAGAGGGTTGTAGGAACGTTGAAAGCAGTAACAAGAAATAGGGTGGTCAGTATGGAAGTGAAGAAGTCCTTGCATGACAGTGTGGCAATTCAGACACTAACTTACGGAAGCGAAGCATGGACATTCGGGAAGAGACTCGGACCAAGAGTGAGAGCGGTGGAAATGAGTTGCTTGAGAAGTGCGTGCGGAGTTACATGGAGGGATAGACAGACGAATGAGGAAATAAGAAGGTGTGGTGTGGAGGTAGATCTGCTGGAAAGTGTGAAAAGGAACAACTTGAGATGGTTCGGCCATATGGAACGTATGGAAAGCGAGAGAATGACTAAGAGGGTGTACGAGAGCGAGGTGGAAGGACAGAGAGGGAGAGGTGCACCGAAGGAGAGGTGGAAGGATGGAGTGAGGAAGTATATGGATGAAGGCGGTGCTGGTTGGGAGGAGGGGCGTCGACTGACTGGGTACAGAGGTGGCCAACCCTTCGGGGATCACGGCCTCAGGCAATATATATATATATATATATATATATATATATATATATATATATATATATATATATATATACAGTACAAACACACACACAGATGGAGAGGGAGGGAGAGAGGAAGAGAACGGTAATTGAATAAACCAGAAGACAACAGAGGAGAGAGAGACTGGATTGAATACACGATGGGACAGGAGAGAGAGAGGGATATAAAGATTATATTATATTGATGAAAATTAATCACACAAAAATAGTAATGCTATGAATGACAAGCAGGAGTGAACAGTAATATGGAAGACAAAGAAGGATAATACCATGAACAATGAGAGAGAGTACAAAGGAGTACAAGGGAAATCAAGCAACAACAGATTTTGCGACCCCTCGAGGTTGCTTGCCCTCTAAATCACTGCTGTTCAAAAGTGTCCAACAGTGGTTCAGAGTGGGTAAGGGACAATTGGAAAGGGAAGCACTGCCCTAAGAACAATGTCCCTGGCAGGGTTAGGAGATGTTAGCATGGGACAATTTAGTTAAATAACATAACACAGCTACAAGTTATTTTCGATGTATCCAAGAAAATATTAATTCATTTACAAATGCAGTCAGTCGCGGGTTTAAGATGATGGGTTTGTCTAGGCGATGTTTAAAGGAATCAACGGTGCTACAATCTATAACATCTCAAGGAAACCCATTCCACAAGTTCACAACTCGATTGAAGAAGAAATTCTTACTCGTGTGAGTTACAAGATTTACCAATGAGTTTGCAACCATTTCCCCAGGTGTAGTTTGATTGATCGATCGTAAAGTACTTATTACAGTTCATATTGTCGAGAGAGAGAGAGAGAGAGAGAGAGAGAGAGAGAGAGAGAGAGAGAGAGAGAGAGAGAGAGAGAGAGCAAGCGAGCGCTATCCCAATCAGCCTGTGACCACCACACAGACATACAGACCTTCATCTAGGTACAGACTTGATTGAATGTTGGTCCCACAGACGAATGCTACAACAATATACCGTAACAACTAGCTCTCTCTCTCTCTCTCTCTCTCTCGGTGTTCAAGGCAATATGAATTCCGCGGGTATCAGAGAGCTACATATGCAGTTCTGGTTGGCAACGCGACACACGACCGAGTCAAGACGCTCATCCTAAGGTTTTTAAATACAGGTTTGATTGACTGTTGAGCCCACAGACGAATATTCCAAAAACATAACAACGCCACTTTATATATACAGTATATATATATATATATATATATATATATATAGTATATATACTGAATATATATAATACTGTAGTGATCGAAGAAGCAGTGTTTGTTTAATTAATGTTCTACAGCAGTTTATTTTATTATGTGTATTATTCTTATGCGATTAAATCAACAAAATGTAATTGTTGAATAAATATAAATAGGTTGTGGTAATTTTGTCAATTACTCAGAAAGCAAAATCTTCATATTCCTATCCCACAACAGATGTGCACGTAATAAAGAACATCGGAGTTTCTTTTTGGCTTAAGTTCTATTTTCACGGATTTTTCAAGAGCTAATTCAATAACAAATCCTGATAATTATGATAAGAGTTGGAGAGTTCACTGATATCCATAAAATAAAAGAGGACATAGGAATATACAACAGGTCTTTTCTTAGTCGAACAAAAACTGTAATACTGTGTTGGAGTATCCCAAAAATGCTTCTAGGTCCATCATAAATTGACAAAAATATAATTTGGTGGTCAAAAATTGTATTAAAACTATTTTGTTTAGATACATGAAATATCCAATCGCAAAATGTAACTACATTAAGTTATATTTTGATGCTTAGTAATAAAGCCATTTTTATTACAAAAGAAAAGGAATTGTAAATTGAGCAAACGATCCTAACTTACTATATACTGTATATATATATATATATATATATATATATATATATATATATATAGTGTTGTTGATAAAGAGATAAAGATAGCTAGCTGTGTTATCTATATAAACAAAAAACCATACACACACATATAAACAGCAAGGCACGCTTGCAAGCAAACACCACCACCCCACTTGGGCTACACACAAACAAAGTGAAAAAATATATATACGTCAAGACATGCCAAAATATGGGGAGGCTGATGAGGGGGCGTGAGGAGTGTGGGGGGGGGGGGGGCTGATGAGGGGGCGTGGTGAATAATGGGCGAGGGACGGAAGTGCATAATTGGGGGGTGTTTGACGGGCATTGTCACCACCAGGGGGGAGGGAAGTGGGAGGGGGAGAGGGGATGGGGGTTTTAAGGGTGGAGGGAAGTGGGAAGTGGGGGGGGAGGGCAAGAAGTGATTGGGGGCTTTAAGGGGGGAGGAAAGTGGGGTGGGGGGAGAAGAAGAGGTTATTGGGGCAGTGAGAAGGGGACACACGTGGATAGGGAGAAGAGGGGTAATGGGAGAGAGGGGAAGGGGAAATGGCGATTGAGGTGTTTTAGGAGAGTGAAAGAGGACATACCGGTAAGGGAAAGAAGGAAGGTGGAATAGGGGAGGGAATGGTGAGAGAAGAGGAGTGATGGGATAGGTGAAGTGGTGGGAGGGTGGGGGAGAGGGGAGGGACGGTGGGGGAGAGGGGAGGGACGGCAAAGCAAGTGGAGACGATCAGAAGTGAATGCGGATATTATGAGTAGTTTAGATGGTCTATTTTCTATGGGTATTTGTCTTTATCTAACTATCTAAGTTATCTACATATATATTAATTTATATCTATTTATGTATTATGTCCTTCACTCGTAAAATTAGTAGAAGCCCCAAAGAAATGTTACTTGTCATTGGGAGGATAATTTTTTCCCCCCGGGAAATATTTAACAA
Source organism: Paralithodes platypus (assembly GCA_032716605.1). Lineage (NCBI taxonomy): Eukaryota > Metazoa > Arthropoda > Malacostraca > Decapoda > Lithodidae > Paralithodes > Paralithodes platypus. The sequence continues at coordinate 47,140,821 of CM064488.1, forward strand.
TTAATGAACACCCAGTTCTTAACATTGATCATCCATTACAAACCCCAATCTAAATGAATAAACTAATGAAAGCATATGGTCCTCCCTGGATTCAAACTCGGGACACCACACCCAGAACATAAGCATCTAAACCATTACACCACCAACACAGTTATATACCTTATACCGTTCTAAGGACTATTGAAATTATATAACGGTTGAGAAGCCCTTTTCTGGTATGAGAGAAAAAGCAGAGCAAAATATGCGACCACGAAATGTGTTTGCATGACCATTAATAAACTTAATCCTTTAGTATCAGTTGAAGTTGAGGTCTGTAGCTAGTATGTTAGATTAAGAAAGGTTAGTAATATGAGTAATGTTATTTATTACCTAACACAAAGTACGGTAATACAGCAAAATAAACTGGGTAGGGGTTAGTTGGAGATGTGTGTGTGTGTGTGTGTGTGTGTGTGTGTGTGTGTGTGTGTGTGTGTGTGTGTGTGTGTGTGTGTGTGTGTGTGTGTGTGTGTGTGTGTGTGTGTGTGTGTGTGTGTGTTTGCGTGTAGGTTTTGTACTTGCGTGATTGTACCGGTGTCTGTGTTTTGTCAGCCTCATACTGTCGACTATCTGTACATTAAGTCAGTCATATATCAGTCAGGCGTCAGCAGCTGGTCCAGTCAGCAGGTTGGTAAGTCAGTCAGTCAGTTAGTGTTAGATCATTGAACTTAAAAATTAGATTGTTTATGTGATGAATATGCTGTCAGTATGTTATATATTCTTAAACCAACTCTCCATTAGTTTAAATATATATATATATATATATATATATATATATATATATATATATTACAGGTTTCTTTCTACCTTAACTTATTTCCTGCTCTCAATAATATAATTCATTCGGTTTCTATTATAATTATGTGATCCCCCTTTTAGAACCATAATATCATCTCTCTCACTGAATGTTTATCTGTAAGTCAGTGGTCCTGTACTGTAATTAACTCTCACTCCCCTCCACTTCTCCGCTCTCCCTCACTTACCCTTTATCACGTTCTCTACTTCTCTCTAACTATCAACTCTTAGGTGTCTTATTCCCTCGTTTCCCCCAATTCCCCTCTTGTTTATCAAATTATTGCTCTCACTGTGTTTTTGTGTTTATTATATGCCTACCTATACTCAGTATCTGTAGTTTAATGTTTTTTGTTTTGTTTTTTAAGAGACAATGAACGGAGGAAGGAAAAACACAGATAAAACAAAAAGATCCATGTGCCTAAAGGCATCCTCCATTCATAAAATGTTTGTAACAACTGGATTTAAACATTTGTAGATTGTAAGTTTGTGGAAAGCAATTCGAGGGAAGTGAATTCCAAAGAGTAGTAGTTCTAGGGATAAATGAATTTTGATAAGCAGAAGTTCTGCATTGTGGAGGAGAAAGTGTAAATTCATGGGCGCTCTCAGCTGCCCTAGTTCTACGGGGAAAGATGTGGAGAGGCGGCACAATTGAAGCAAGTTCCTCGGCACAATTGAAGCAAGTTCCTCGGAACAATTGCTGTGAAAATATCTGTAGAATAATGCAAGGGATGCAACGTTTCTTCGTATGGATAATGTAGGAAGGTCCTGTGTGATGGCAGGGTTATTGATTAATCTAATAGCTTTATTTTGAATTTTGTCCAACTGCCTCAATGCAACCACTCCACTTCCACTCCACAGAGGTGAACAGTAATCCATCTGAGAACGCACATGACTTTTATATATTACGGCCAACTGCTCGTCAGTGAAGAATTCTCGAACTCTGTAGAGGAGTCCCAGTTTTTTAGAGGCATTCTTAGCAATGCTTCTAACATAATGTGTCCAGCTCAAGTTAGTAGTTAATGTTACACCGAGAATGTCAATACTAGGGGAAGTGGGAATATTTACATCATTAACAAATATATGGGAGTCATTGAGATTCTGTCGGTTAGAAAATTGAATGTACTTGGTTTTCTGTGCATTAAAGGAAACTAGATTCTTTTGTCCCCATTCTTCAATTCTAGAAAGGTCCTGGTTCAGAGAAATTGCAGTGTTAATTTTTGAATTTATAAGATCGGGTTGGGTGAAAGAATTGGTAAATGTGAAGGAACTGTGGAGTGTTGAGTCATCTGCCTAGGAATGTATTGGATTATGAGTGGTAGATATGAGATCATTGATATGAATGAGGAACAGAGTTGGGGCCAAAACTGATCCCTGGGGAAACACCAGCATTTATTGAGTGAAATTGAGAATAAAGGCCATCTACCATTACACATATTTTTCTGTTATGAAGATAAGAAGAAATTAGTGGAACTACTGATGCAAGGCAGTAGTGTGACATCTTCGACAATAAGGATTGATGCCAGACTCTATCAAATGCCTTTGATATATCCAGTGCTATTGTATGTGTTTCACCATGTTGGTCTGTAGCTTGGTTGATTTGATGCGTAAGAAGGCAAAGAATGTCTGCAGTTGATCGACATCGTCTAAAACCATATTGGACTATCACTGATTACTTTATCATTATCTAAAGATGCTTAATTTATGTGATTAGTTAATATAATTTCAAAGACTTTACACAAGAGTGGAAGTTATACCTATTGTTCTGTAGTTTGATGGATTCTTGAAGAGGCACCTTTTTAGGAAAAATGGATGGATGGTTGTGCTTCTTTCCAGGGGGTACTGGGAAGCACTGACGGTAGTGAGTACAATAGACGGAACAAAATTTTGCCAATAACAGAAGAGCAAAGCACCAAGGGAGCAATTCTTAAGTCACTATGGACCGGAATTCATCTGGACCAGTACAGGAGCAAGGCACCAAGGAGAATTCTAAGTTACTATTGGAAGGAATTTCATCTGGACCATACCAGCGGAGCAGCACCAAGGAGCAAGTCTTAAGTTACTATTGTGGGTATTGCATCTGGACAGGCGCTTATCTACTGAGAAGATTCTGGCAAAATAGTTTTGAACCCCCCAATTGTCTGGTGTGGATCTTAAGTGACGGGAACTTTCAGGGGCGAAGTTAAAATAAGTACAGGGACAGTCTTGATTTATTTCATCTAAGGTTGAGTTGCGTGGAGAAAATATCAGCAAGAAGGTTAGCTGTTACCTCGTGGGTCAGTTACCAGATTGCCAGTCGGAGCTTTTAATGGTGGAATGGATGAAGCAGTTGTTGGAAGTGTGGATTTGAATGAGTTAAGAGTTAGACCAAAATATTTTGTTATCATTTGGATTATTTAGAAGTTTATTTGCCTGATGTGGAGAAAGTTTTCTTTTTTTTTAGTTAGGTTTAATACAGTTTTGGCATAAATTTTGATGTTTCTAAAGTAATTAAAGGCTTCATGTGTTAGTGATCTTGGTGTTATGCATTGAGTAGGCTATTGCTTTTTGTTCAGTTACTCCTAGGACAATTATGGGCAAACAATTTAGGTGCAATTAGATCTTTTAATGTACTTTTGATGAGGAATAAAATTTTCCATTCCAATGTTTACAACAAATCTTGTATGTGGCTCAAGGTGGAGTGTGCATCAGTTAGAAAAGAACGAGGTCCAGGGAATATCACATAAAAGACGAAACCTTGAAGGGACCCTCCCCAGTCTGCCCTATCGTTAACTGCCATTTAGTCACAAAAACAGGTTCAGAGTGGGGAAGGTTGGGTAGGTGATAGGACCAGGTGGCCTGTATCAGACAGTGATCAGAAGATCCAAGGCGGGGACCTCACCTGTAACATCATTAATTTTCTGAATTGGTTGTTAAAAATAAGGTCCAGTAGGTGGGAATTATGATTAGGATTATCTGGTACACGGGTGGGTTGGTTGGAACTAGTTGAGTGACGTTTAAATGAGTCTGCAAATAGCCTCACATTCAAGACCAGCATCATCAGTCACTGGCGCTGCTATGAAGTGAGCCATTCATACATTATGGTACCAATTAAAATCATCCCAACACAGTGATTTCAGAAAGAAGCAGCTTAAAGGTTGAGGACACTGAGTTGTTGAGGACCCGGCGAATCACAAAAAGACTTTGCTCTGGAGGGAGTATTTGAGGGGAACGGTAGTTAGATGCAACATGGTATTTAAATTTACCAGCCGAAATTAATTTGTATATAGAATAATCCAAATAGGGACAAATTGAAACTAGTAACCTCCTCCAGGGCAATTTCAGATTTTGAGAAGCAAAACATACACCCTCCGTTAGGTCTGATTTCGTTAATTTTTGTGGTGGAGCAGTTGATAACCTCGGGAAAAAATTAAATCTAGAACCGTGTCAGATGTGGATGTTACTTGAGTCTCTGTCAACAAAAAGGAGGAGTAGGGGGATTCTGCTTGAAGAAATTGGTGTTACAGAATTGACGGTTAGAGTGGAAGTCACCCTCTATACTGCTAAAGAAAAAGCTGCACCGACGAGTCAGCCTTTGGGACGTCTGCAATGCTCGGGACACCAGTCGCAAGATGACGACCCGGGAGGGCCCTGTGTCAATATGACCCAACCCTGCCGGGGGTGGATATCCGAGGGACCACCAGGTCTTGCTCTTAACAATTGTACTGCGATATTTATTTGGGTAAGGTGTATGTGTGTTGCATGTATGATATGTAGTGGGAAGAGTAGTGTTTAATGGATTAGAGGCATAGAGATGTAGGGCAATGTCGTGAAGTTTGGATGTGTACTGTTAATATAAAGAGGGTTTTCCGGATTTACACCGGATGTGTGAGGCAAGAAAGACAAGCAGTGTATCCAGCTACAAAGGGCATGGGAGGAGGGGAAAATGGAAATTCCAGGCCTATTCCCAGAGTCTACCGAAACCTTGGCTGGTAGTACTTCCATGGGCGGTGGCCTGCCTACCCCTCACTACCTACACCAAACGTGGTCAATACCCGGTACCCTCTCTCTCTTTTTTTGATATAAAATTGATCAAGAGAAGAGAGAAGGTGGAGAGAGAGAGCGAGAGAGAGACAGATGAAGATAGATAGATAGATAGATAGATGATACCAGAGTTACGCCATATAGATTGTGGACCCCATGGCTTCACCGGAAACGTTTCAACAGAATAACCGTCTGATTCATTTAAACTACGCATAGACAAATATTCTCATTAAAAACCCGCGACTCGACGGCGTTTGTACATGACTAACTTTATTTATCCCCCCCTCAGTTACTAACCATCTGTCCTCTACTGACTCCCCCCACTAATCCTGCCACGGACATTAGGCACAGGGCAGTAATTCACTTGCCACTGTTCCCTTACCTCAAACCACTGTTTTTTGGACACTTGAGTCTCAGTCGTTTTGGGAGGACAAGCAACCTAGACGGAGTCACTAGACCTGTTGTTGTTTGATTTCCTTTGTAATCCTTTGTAGGAGTGAGAGAGAGAGAGAGAGAGAGAGATTTGGAGAGAGGAGAGAGGGTAGAGAGAAGAGAGAGAGAGAGGAGATAGAGTAGATAGATAGACAAGACAAACGTTATCTCGTCTTATCTTCTCAATTTTATTCTTTCGAGCTCCCTCCGGAGTTGCTTTCTCATTAGTCCAGACTTTTATACTCGTGCCTTGATCTATGTACACCTAACATATAATAGCCTCTCTCTCTCTCTCTCTCTCTCTCTCTCTCTCTCTCTCTCTCTCTCTCTCTCTCTCTTGCTCTCATCTCTCTCTCTCTCTCCTCTCTCTCCTCTCTCTCCCTCTCTCTCTCTATCTCTCTCCCTCTCTCTCTCTCTCTCTCTCTCTCCTCTTCTCTCTGTCTCTCTTCTCTGCTCTCTCTCTCTCTCTCTCTCTATCTCGATCTCTCTCTCTCTCTCTCTCTCTCTCCCCGACGTTAACGAGATCTGCTCTCATTTAACATCATAAGAGTTCATGCGAATTTGAGGAAAGGTCAAAGGGACAGGTAGGCTAATGAAGAGACAGACATTAACAGACAGTACGGCAGAGGGACAGACAGACACAAACAGACAGTACGGCAGAGAGAAAGACAGACACAAACAGACAGTACGGCAGAGGGACAGACAGACACAAACAGACAGTACGGCAGAGGGACAGACAGACACAAACAGACAGTAAGGCAGAGAGAAAGACAGACACAAACAGACAGTACGGCAGAGGGACAGACAGACACAGACAATACGGCAGAGGGACAGACAGACACAAACAGACAGTAAGACAGAGAAAGACAGACACGAAAACAATTACTGTCTGTAGAGCGATTGACACGATCAATCAGGAAGACAGGTAAAGACACAGACAGACAGACGGAAAGACAGTCATACAAGCAGAAAGACAGACAGACATACAATTAGACAAATATACAGTAAGGCAGAGACAGACAGACATACTGTATATACATGTACGGTAGACATAGAGGCGCACACAGACATACAGTTAAAGTCCCGACAGACAACATACACACAGAAATACACGAAAACAGACAGACAAGACAAACCGGTCTGATAAATTGCAACATTTAATCCAAATCAGTAATTCAGTTTCCATCTATAAGTTAATAAATTTCTCATGAACGAAGGACACCATTAGGAGCAAGGATATTGCCTATACAATTAAACTGCCCTACACCGCATACATATACAGTATATATATACGGTAAATGGCCATACACAAAAGCAAAATAATAATAATAATAATAACAAACACAAAATAATAATAATAATAATAATAATAATAATAATAATAATAATAATAATAATATTAATAATAATAATAATAATAACAATAAAATAATATTTATAAATACATATGTATATGCATGTATGTACAGTATATGCTCAGGCCCAATCCCCACTTTTCCTATTTTTATTTTTATTTTCTATTTTACTCTATTTTATTATGTTTTTGTTTTTATTTTCTTGGGGGTGGCCGACTCAAGACAGAGATGAACGAAACTGGGGAAAACAACAAGACAGAACAACGAACAAACACAGACAAAACACAAAATTCACACACATATAGGGCAACAGGAGAACACCCAGAGACCAGGGTCACCTTATCTAGGTCGCTCAAGCAATCCACCCGGCCCCCGACCACCCGGAGAGGATACGATATCGGCAGGCAGACATGCAGCGGAGCCAAAGCCACAAGCCCCGCACACCACAATTCAGAAAACCCTTTATATTAATCGTCTCCCCGGGCCAGGCGCATGCTGATGGACTAGATATAGTCCAATTTGCGACAGACCCTTCCCCCAAATGCGACCACGGGGTCACTTAAACTATTCACAAGCAGTCTCCATTCATTCCTGTTTATTACCACTTCCTTTGCCTGATCTATAGTCATTCCTCTATCATCCAAAGCTCGTCTTACACAGTCTCTCCATCTCAATGGGGGTCTTCCTGCCCTTCTATCTCCCCTTGTATCTAACTTACATATTCTCTTTGCAAGCCTTTCATCTCCCATTCGTTCAACATGACCATACCAGTTCAGCACCCTTCTGTCCACTCTGACTGACAAATGTTCCTGTTGCCCCACTCTCCTGCTGACAAATGTTCCTGCTGCCCCACTCTCCTGCTGACAAATGTTCCTGCTGCCCCACTCTCCTACGTATCTCTTCATTCCTCAATCCGTCTCTACGAGTAACTCCACACATACTCCTCAAGCAGCTCATCTCCATCACATCCAGCTTTCTTACAATATAATAAATAAATAAATGTGGGTACCGGTAGGCTATGAACAGGATAAATATAAAAAGTTCATAATCATATACCTTGATCGAGTTTATATACTGTATATTGGCAGTTATATACTCGTTTAATATAAGAGTAGAAAAGTATATTACTATCAATATGCCCAATTATCTTATATACCTTAACTATACCTTTCTATTTTTAGAGTATTCTGTACGCCATTCTGTATAGGCTGTAGGCTACCGTATATAAAAAAGCTGTCACTCTCACATGTTGCTGTTCTATATATAGCGTGTGTTAATCTGTTTCTGCCCCGTTATAAACACACTCTCACTCTCTCACACACAGTCACATTCCATTCTCAGCGCTCTGCAGACCTCCATAATCCTGCGTTAATCTCTAACCGTTTTGGTAAGATGATCCTCAGGGTATTAGAGTGTGAAGCCTATAATTGGGCTTTGTAATTGAATTGGGGTTGTGTGGGACAGGGATCTGCCTTGCTTAGGCCAATCGGCTTTCTGCAGACTCCCATTTTCTTATGTTCTTATGTTCTTATTCACGCACCACAATTCCTCAAACCTCCTACCTCAATCGGTTTATTTTGTATAGTGTTTAAAGGGGTACTACTCGCTTTTTCTGGACGCCTTTCTCCCTCATGTTTAGCATATTAGTTTTTGAAGTTTTAAGACGTTCGTTCCGTTAGTTTGGCGATTTCGCCTCATTTTTTTCTTTTCAATATTTAAACCTTTCGTGCCCTTTAGGTGTCGATTTTTTCCTGGCGAACGATAGCGAGCCTCTAATTTTAGAAAGAACCAGCCTTCGCCCGGGAAATTTTTCTACCGAAAAATGTATAAATATATCTTGAAAGGGGGTCTAGGGGGTGTTTTTCTAAGCTGCTGGAGGGTCTACCTTTTCCTCGGCGAGGAAACTAAAAAAATATATAAATAAATAAATATATAGACCAAAAACCAAGCACTAACCCCTTAACCAGACCGCATGAACTCCCTACCATAAATCGTTTAGAATTGG
>CM064488.1:47149563-47169563 GCA_032716605.1 Paralithodes platypus
AGTGAAACAGGTTAAGTGAGATAGTTGGAAGGCTGTTAATTGTCGGAGCCTCTTTTTATTATGAGTAAAATCGTCTAATAGTAGACAGAATATAGTTAAAAGGACGGCGCCGGTACAGAGGGAGTTAGAGATAAATCACTATCAATGCACACAACATTATTTGGTTGACCTTATTATACCTTTATCATTGTGTACTATCCGTATTTGGTGTTCCTGGTTGCCCTATTCCATTTTGCGAGTTTAAATTTAAGCTAACGAATGAAAAAATAACATGAAACTATTGTCACTGGGCTGGTACAACACTGACCCCATTTTACGCCCAGTACCGGGCCCAAGTAACGACCAAACTATGCCAAAAACCACCAACAGTGTGATTTCATTCCTCGCGTATATTCATTTTGTTTTGTTTTTTATAATTATGTTATACTATTATATATATATATATATATATTTTTTTTTAGGAGATTTATGATGAAAAAGAGGTTACATTATAACACGAGAGCAGAACTTATACCGGTAAATTTTCCATGGCCAATACATTTTCCGTCATCATTTATGGATAATTGGCATTGGTATGGGGATATTATACTTAAATTTAGAAACTGATGGACTAGAATTGACAAAGAAAGTTGCAAGGAATAAAACAAATTTAGAAACTGATGGACTAGAATTGAAAAAAAAAGTTGCAAGGAAGAAAACATTTTGATACCGTCATTTAAAAGGTTGGTACAATTAAAGGCAATGTCATGAAACCTCTTACTACAGCATATTTGGGTATTACGGTACATGAAGTTAGCCCATGTTGTGCTTAAACTAGAGAGAAAGTTTTCCAGATAGATTTGTAACAACCTGACACACCCTCGCTCACCCCCCCCCCCCCCTCCCCATCTATAAAGACACACCCTCGCTCCAACCCCCCCCCAGCTACCCGCTCCTCCACCAACCCCACCCCCCCTCCCCCCCACCCCAGACCCCCCCCCCAGGGGGGACGGGGGGGGGTAGGAAACCCTCGCTCACCCCCTCACCACCACCCCCCCCCTTACCCCCACACACAGGCTCCCCCCCCCCCCCCCCGGACACACGTACACACACCACCGTACCACCAGAAACGAGGATAAACACACACACACGGAGGAAATAGACCCCCTCCCACCACCACACACATTACCACCTCCCACCTCCAGCACACAACACAACTAGGATATATATAAACCACACACAATCGCACACACACACTACGTGAGGAACTAGGACCCCCCTCGCCACCCCACACACATACACACTAGGATATATAAATAAAAAAATAAAAAAAACACACACACACACACACCCTCCCACCTCCAGATACACACACTAGGCTAGGCTATACAAACACATACAGACACACAAACACAACACATCACTCACTCCCTCAGCTTCAACTCCACGGGATCGTCTACTTTAACATAGCCTACCCCGGAGAGATTCACAAAAGCTAAAATTAGACGCGTAAACCAAAACAAAAAGGGTTGTATTATGTGCCTGCGAGAGAAATAAACAAGGGTTCTCTGTGTTTCTGGTCCTGGCGGAGTTTGTCATACCACACGTGATGTAAGGGCACATATATATTTATTGGTTTATTTATCTATATATCATTTTCTTTCTTTCCTAGACCTCCATCAGGCTTTAAAAATATCCCGAAGATTCCCCTTCGAGATAAATTTGTGCATTATTCGATAGAATATGCCGCAGCCGAAAGTCAGTTCCTTTAAATTGCAGGCTGGCTAGCGTTTGCCGGGAAAATATCAACACATAATAGGCACAAAAGTCTTAAAATCGCCCTATTAGGACGAATATCTTATAATTTCAAAACAAATGCTACGGTAATTTATGTTAGTAGGCTACTGATAACTTCAATTAATTATTACTGAGTGTCAACCTAAAGACACTTGATAGATGAGGGCATAGTTATAAATATAGACAAAATTAAACAACATTGGTCAGAGAAAAGAGTGAGTGTGTGTGTGTGTGTGTGTGTGTGTGTGTGTGTGTGTGTGTGTGTGTGTGTGTGTGTGTAATACAATGATAGATAAAGAAAGGGAAGGGGCGAGCCTAAACATATTAACAAAGAGTGATGGATACAGACAGACAACCAAACCATTACAGTCCATTCATGATAAGTAGGCCACCAATCATAACCAATAATCTGTGTAATTAAAAAAAAAAAGCTTGAGAAAATGGGCTGTAAATTTCCGCAATTATTCCATGGCTGACCCTTCCCAAATGGTGGATATATTAGCTCGATTACTCTAGTCGTTTGTGAGTTATAGAGGTTAATGTAGAGGAGTTTTACCCTACATATTTAGAACAGGGTACCGGTATATAGCCCACCGGAAGTACTGCAGGTAAAGTGGATATCAAGTAACAGCCTACCCTAGTGTTATCTGTGTCCTGTAGCCCTTGTAACCTACCCTAGCCGGAGGTAACACAGGTAAAGTCACTGGCCCGTACACATCATATTGGAGAGTCACAAGAATGGTTCGTGTGTGTGTGTGTGTGTGTGTGTGTGTGTGTGTGTGTGAGAGAGAGAGAGAGAGAGAGAAGGGGGGGGGGGGTAAATGTGTTCACAATAGTAGGACAGAAATCTTAACCCCGATCCCTCACAACTGAAAAAGGACTAAAATAATCTAGCTTAGATTTCTATAATTTGGGAAGGATCAACCAGGAAATAGGTGTAGAAAATTTACAGGCCATTTGTTCCATCCCTTTTTGAGTTACATAAGTTAGGGGGTCAAGATATCTGGTTTAAATATAGTGAATAGACTAAATAAATCAAAGAAAGAAGAAAAACATGCATAAGCAAAACATAATCCGTAAACAAATGTTTAGCGTCTGATGTTCCAAATGTTACGGTAATACCCATGGAGATTTATAATCCAAAATACAAGATATGTCCAGTGCTGATATAAAACTAATAAGTAAACAACTACGGTACTAAGGTTGCTGGATCTGCCCCTTCTTCCCACGGTATACAGGTAGATCCTCCACCTGAAACCTATACCTGTGTGACGTCACGCTAACTCTACCTCACTCTCACTCACTCGGACTCTCTCTCTCTCTCTCTCTCTCTATATATATATATATATATATATATATATATATATATATATATATATATATATATATATATATATATATATATATATATATATATATATTTTCATTATCTTAGAGAGAATATTCGATTATATAATTTTGTATGCACCTGAGGAAACATTATAGAAGTAGGCCTACACAACAAGCCCCCTTTTAGGGTCCTTGATTGTATTAATAAGTGAGAGAGAGAGAGAGAGAGAGAGAGAGAGAGAGAGAGAGAGAGAGAGAGAGAGAGAGAGTGTGTGTGGGTGTCTATATGTGGGTGTCTTTGTGTGCGCGTGTGTGTGTATGTGTACTGACCATTCTCCCTTGGGTGTTGTCAGGTGCTAAGGGAGGTAGAGGACGAAATAATAGTTACACCACAAACGGCACAGAACACGATATAATAGCGACTAGCTGGACTTGGTACCGGTACTAAAGACAGTATAAACAGAAACTTAATGTGTACAGTACACTATATATTATATATATATATATATATGTGTGTGTGTGTGGGTGTGTATGTGTGTGTGTGTGTGTGTGTGTATACAGCCCCCCCCCCCCCCCCCCCCCCCCCCCCCCCCCACCCACGAATTTGCATAAAACAACAAGCTCAATTTTCCATTATAAACCTGTATTGATATTGGACAACACATTTGGTCACGAAGTTTAGAAGACAAAGACAAAAACAGGTAGACGACAGCAAACATACCAATATACACACAGGTAGATAGATAGATAGGTAGGTAGATAGATAGATAGATACTAGTCAAATACCTACTAAAATAGTCGTCTATCTCAAGAACTCCCTATCCATCTTGTACTCCCTATCCATCTTGTACTCTCTATCCATCTTGTACTCTCTATCCATCTTGTACTCTCTATCCATCTTGTACTCTCTATCCATCTTGTACTCTCTATCCATCTATCCATCTTGTACTCTCTATCCACTTGTACTCTCTATCCATCTTGTACTCTCTATCCATCTTGTACTCCCTATCCATCTTGTACTCTCTATCCATCTTGTACTCTCTATCCATCTTGTACTCTCTATCCATCTTGTACTCCCTATCCATCTTGTACTCTCTATCCATCTTGTACTCTCTATCCATCTTGTACTCTCTATCCATCTTGTACTCTATCCATCTTGTACTCTCTATCCATCTTGTACTCTCTATCCATCTTGTACTCTCTATCCATCTTGTACTCCCTATCCATCTTGTACTCTCTATCCATCTTGTACTCTCTATCCATCTTGTACTCTCTATCCATCTTGTACTCTCTATCCATCTTGTACTCCCTATCCATCTTGTACTCCCTATCCATCTTGTACTCCCTATCCATCTTGTACTCCCTATCCATCTTGTACTCCCTATCCATCTTGTACTTCCCATCCATCTTGTACTCCCTATCCATCTTGTACTCTCTATCCATCTTGTACTCCCTATCCATCTTGTACTCCCTATCCATCTTGTACTCCCTATCCATCTTGTACTCCCTATCCATCTTGTACTCCCTATCCATCTTGTACTCCCTATCCATCTTGTACTCTATCCATCTTGTACTTCCTATCCATCTTGTACTCTTTATCCATCTTGTACTTCCTATCCATCTTGTACTCCCTATCCATCTTGTACTTTCTATCCATCTTGTACTTCCTATCCATCTTGTACTTCCTATCCATATTGTACTCCCTATCCATCTTGTACTCTTTATCCATCTTGTACTTCCTATCCATCTTGTACTCCCTATCCATCTTGTACTTTCTATCCATCTTGTACTTCCTATCCATCTTGTACTTCCTATCCATATTGTACTCCCTATCCATCTTGTACTCTTTATCCATCTTGTAATTCCTATCCATCTTGTACTCTTTATCCATCTTGTACTTCCTATCCATCTTGTACCCTTTATCCATTTTGTACTTCCTATCCATCTTGTACTCTTTATCCATCTTGTACTCTTTATCCATCTTGTACTTCCTATCCATCTTGTACCGTACTCCTTTTTTATTTTATGTTTTTATTTTATCTATTTATTTTGTTTTCTATATTCCAACTACTCCCTCTCGGGCATAGGTTGAGAGCCTGTACATCCAACCGCTCAACACGGTGAAGCCCGTGAAGTCTTGTTCCAATTTAGAGAGAGACATGTGAAGCACTTAGAGATCCACTTACATCTCGAAGCAGCCCAATCTGTGAAGCTGCTTCGCCTTTTGTGCTTCACTGTCTCACCCCCTAGACTCGGACCCTCACTCTCAGAACGCCACCAGTTAACTCCCTATCCATCTTGCACTCTGCCAGCCCCCTACATGCTCTCCCACTAGCCACTTATGCATCAAGGTACCCAGTACACTTTTCACACACACATACTGTACACATACAGACACACCACACTCCCTCTCCAATACAGACACACGAACACACATACGTTCCAAGACACCCCCACACACTTACATTAATATCCGGTACTTTACACACACACACACACATATATACTGTATATATATATATATATATATATATATATATATATATATATATATATATATATATATATATATATATATATATATATTCACATATGTATATACAGTACATACATACCACACACACTCACCACACTTTCCACATACACACACACACACACTGCTTTACATAGGACAACACGCCCCCAGACACTCAATTTTACATTATATATTGATAAAGGACATTCAATTTCACCCACAAGTTTACGAGAGAGACAGAGAGAGAGAGAGAGAGAGAGAGAGAGAGAGAGAGAGAGAGAGAGAGAGAGAGAGAGAGAGAGAGAGAGAGAGAGAGAGAGAGAGAGAGAGAGCGCAACTGCAAGAGAGGAGAAACAACCGAACGAAAATTCAGTGGGAGAAAAAATCGTCACAGCACCAACCCTTTTTCGAAAACTAAACGGCCATTTGTTCACATCACCGGGGCGAAACTATTAAAAACACGTACGCACATAAAAAGAAGGGTGGGGAGGGGACTGAGTGCTCCATCTGACTAAGCTTTTGAATTCATCCCTACTGTCATATCCCACCCTTCCGTCGCCCAAATACCGCTCTCGAAAGGCAATAATAAAAATATAAACCGGTATAGAACTATCTGACGCTAATCCTCAAACACAAAATACGAGACCTGACACCTCCCCTCAAAAAAAAAAAAAATAAAAAAAAAAATTAAAAAAAAATTAAATGTATATATCTGTATGTGGATTTTAGCATTGGCTCCCACTTTTACCAATCCCATATGCCACCTGAATGGATACCTGGCAAGCGAATTTGGGTTCCGTCAACTATAATTAAAATCCAATTACTTTTTATCGGGCGGTACTGAAATGCATTGGATGGCACGCAAAAAAAAAAAATCGTTCGATCGAGCTACATACTGTAAATATCACAAAAACGTTGGCACTATAATCTACAGTTGCGAAGATATGAACCTGGGACACAAATGTTGTGGAGAACTGGCTATATTTAACCAATAGACCCTGTTCATTATAGGTACGGTAGGCCGGAAATCGCGACCCTTAGTAACCTCTCATAACTCAAAAATTACTGGAATAATCTAGTAAATATTTCTTCCGTTTGGGAAGAGTCAACCAGGGAATAGGTGTGGAAATTTGCAACCCATTTGCTCTAGTCCTTTTAAAGTTACAAGAGATAGAGGTCACGATTTTTGGCCAACTAATAATGAATGGTCTCGCCTACTTTAAACAATATAATTAGAAAAGGCTAGACTAAGAAAGCCACTTTATATATATATATATATATATATATATATATATATATATATATATACAGGTATATATATTTTTTTTCTATGTGAATGAGGGACACAAAAGGCATAACTGCCTGCATTTATTTATATATATATATATATATATATATATATATATATATATATATATATATATGTGTGTGTGTGTGTGTGTGTGTGTGTGTGTGTGCAATAAATCATGTCACTCATTCGCAGTATTGTCCCAGGTTCATGCTTTGACAACTGTACAGTCCCTCAAAGAAGTTCATGATATTCCTCACATCACTTACTATGCAGGTATATCCAGGGACAATTATAAATAAACTACGTAAATTACAGCATTAAATCAATCCCAAGGGTCATATTTACATAAAGAACAACACCCGAGGTCCACGAACGTTGATGAGTGGATCGTACAGTCAAAATAAATACCTGAAAACCTTTATTCTTTATGGTAACTTAGGATAGAGGGCCATACCTTGACATTTCTACGGCGTGGACCAAATAGTACCTGTACTATATATGGTCCGTTCATTCTAGGTGGAGCACAAATCGCAACCCCTAACCTCTCTTAACTAAAAAAAAAAGGACTAGAGTAATCGAGCTAATATGTATACCAAATAGGAAGACTTGGCTAGGAAATATGTATAGAAATTGACAGCTAATTTGCTCTAGCCCTTTATGAGTTACAGAGGTTAGAGGATACGATTTCTGCCTAACCTAGAATGAACGGACTATAGTCAAAGGCTATTAGAAACACATGGCTACTGTCACGGCATGTTATAGGGTACCGGTACCGTATCTAAAATTACAGTTATGAGCAAAGTTGTGGGGAACTACTTATTTCGACTGTCCAGCATTTACATAGTAAGGTTGCAAGTTCCGGTACTGGAAAGCTTAAGAGACATAATATATGTATAGATTAAATAGGTTTGTATATATGTATGTTTTCAATGTCTTTATTATACATACCTTACCCCTCGGGCATTTGTACTTGTGAAAGAAAAAAAATATATCGTTCGAATCCCAAAGAGGCATGTATAACTATTAAACAAGGAGCAATTACGTGCTATTTTTCTGCAATTATGGATGTTTTACCGCCAACCCGGCATAGATTTAAATAACATTCAATAGTATTGGAATTCGCAACATATGATCCTATCCTACACATAAACTAATAGCAGTAGTTACCGTAACATTAGATATTACTATTCCATACCAAACAATAAAGTAAAACACTAAGCATATATTATGTATAAAATATAAGTCGCACAGCTGTTTGATCGAGTAATTACAAAGAAGCGTTTGCGAAACCATGCTAAAGTTATGTGGTATTCAAATTCTGGGCTTGGCTACGTACCAGTAAATCAAAAGCATTTAACGCCAATTTACACTTCACGTAAATAAATCGGGTAATTCTATTGTGATTATTAGTGGATATGTCGTATTCATATATTTGTATCTGCTCATTAACACGAATATACGAGGGATTTGAGTAGTTTAACTTAAGGGGGGTGACCTGCTTTTTTTCTCTCTTTCTCTGGCTTGTATCCATTTGGCCCCTGCCAGCCTACTGTTTAAGACGTTTAACACCATCCAGATGTCAGTATTTTATAAACGTCTTAAAACAGTTGGTTGAATGGGGCCGAATGGATACAAGCCAGAGAAGGAGAGAAAGCTAAAAATAAAAGCAGGTGACCCCCCTTAATCATTAATCATAATCATTATGAAGTGACCCTAACCACGTTTTAAGAGACTCTGGCTTTCGGCATTTCGAAATAGTCATAAACGCCTTTTAGGAGACGTTGGGTTTAGATAGATCGAAATTAACATAAACACCCTTTGAAGATAAATGTTATGTTCCCAGACAAAGTTCTTGGTACACCATAACAAGCCAGTTACCGTAGCAATATAAGAGGAAGTAGAGTTCGAAATTATCATAAACACCTTTTGAAGATATTTTAGATTTAGCTAAGTTCGAAAATAAAATATAAAACTCTCTGAAGAAAGATATAATTATGTTCCCCTGCAAAGATCGTGCCACACCACAATCAAACAAGTTACCGTGGTTATAATATGAGGGGGTGGGGTGTAAAGGGGGGGGAGGGGTGTCAAGGTGTTTTACTACCCAAGCGGCGGCAATAGTAGGAGGGGTGGTTGAGGGGAGTAGTGGGGGATGGGGGGTAGATGAGAGGAATCATTCATAGCGAGAGTAAACAGTAGCGGCACGCGACTAGTCATACCCCTCCGTACTACCTAACACACACACACCCCTTCCTCTCTCTCACCCCTACCTCACGCTCCAGCCTCAGTCACTTCCTACATGTTGCTATTTTCAATCCTGCCGCCATTGTCTCGGGGCGTGTGAGGGGAGGGAGTGTGGGGGAGCCGTGGGTGTGGGTGCCTCAAAACGTTGTCGGTGGGGGGGCCCCGCGGGGCGGTGCCTGCATCACACTGGCAACCTCCACAGTTTCCCAAACTCACCCCACAGACACACACACTGATACTAGCACTGGAAAAACGAGTGTACACGAGCAACTCCTCCTTAGTCTTCCACACACACGGAAAGCTGAGGAGTGAGGCTGGTGGTAGCGAGTGATGATACACGAGGAACAAGTAAACCAAGAGATTTTCCACTAATCCACCTCGGAAAAGACGCGCTCTCTCGGCCGACACGATCCACGCGCCGCTTCCCAACCCGTACTAGAGTCTGGCGGCCTGGAGTGGCCCAGCCCACGAGAGTGAGTCACCAGAAACCACGTCGTCTACAAATATTTACACCCACAACCCCGACGTCTAGACTTACTAACTTTTCAAAACCGCTAAAACACGATCCCGACTACAAGCTGCGAGTTATGAAAGGAAGTAAGAGCCAGAGGAAGAAAAATGCAAGGGTGCAGGAGAAATACGCGAGCTGGTAACTCTAACTTGCCCAACCCGCTTTTGGAGGCTTGAACGAGGCTGACGTTTCACACAGCACTTGGTCTGCGTCCCACAAAGTTTCGTCCACACCACCCTCTGGCTGGACGCAACCCCAACCATACCGCTCTCAACATTATTCCGCGAACATCAAGGCGACAAAGGTATAGTCTCGTCCGTTTCCACGTATCTATCTGTCTGGAAACGACTCTATTATCACAACATACGGAGAAACCAAAAGAAGACTCACGAAAATGTTCCAGTGACTGTGTGAGTGCATGTGTGTGAGTGTGTATGTGTGTGTGTGTCTCGGGGTCCACACGCAACCGGTAGTAAGGCCCCAGACCCCTTTCAGCTACCTGGGAGCAACCTCCTAGTCCCCTAAACTCCCCTCGCATACCAGCCCCATCCATAGCCCCTTGAAACCTCCCTAAATACACGACACCCAAGCACAACTCTACCCTATCTCCCAAATGGGCTACTGAGGGATGAACTAGCACACGATAAGAGAGTTGAGTGTATGATATAGAAGCATAGGAGCGTATAGAAGCCAGCACGAGAGCACACACACATACACTCCTCTTGCTGGCCGTCTCTGCAATCAATACAAGGGTCCGGACTCGCTCTCTCCTCCGCCGCCGCCGTCACCAACAGATGGCAGCACCCTCACACAGACAGACAGACAGTCACACACACACACACACACACTACTACTCACTACAGCTGGCGGGAAGTTACAAAATATATAGCACCAGGGAGTTTGAGAATATTATACCGAATGTCAGATATGTTTATTGTGAACACACGACAATTTAGACTTGTCATGTTTGTTATGTTTGTCACATAGGCCTATATTATCCACAAAGCAGGTGGATAACATTTATATATACCAAACAACCCAATACAAATAAAGACTATAAAGACTATTTTTATGGCCAACTTCACAACTACTACTGGCAAAATGGGTCTTTAACTATATCTGACTATCTCTATTATTCATATTTGTTTTCACCAACTCACCAATTAATTTAGAAAAAACTAACTAATGAAATCAATGAAAGTAATGAATACATGTGGTACTCCAAGGACTCGAACCTAGGATACTCACACCGAAATTCCGCCCACTAAACACTAGGCTATCAATACATTATCCATTCGACTACTTTAACAAAAATACAACCAACAAGATTCTGCATTTACCCCATATATATATATATATATATATATATATATATATATATATATATATATTTTTTTTTTTTTTTTTTTTTTTTTTTTTTTTACTGGGGGTGGCCGACTGGAGACAGAGCCCGAATTGCTGATCAATTGCTCATACACAACTATTATAGCCTAAACAGAAAAGAACAGTGGTTTCGAAACTACAATTTCCACTCGTCTTTAGTCCCATTAGTTTGGCAATTTTAACACCTTTTGTCCCATTTCGTTGTAAATGTTAAGACCTTTCGTGCCATTTAGGTGTCTATTTTTTACTGGCGAGCGATAGCACGCCTGGGATTTTAAGAGGAACCGGCCTTCGGCCGACACAGTTTTCTACCGATTTTGTGTTTTAAATTTATGTTGAAGGGGGGGGGGGGGGGACCGGGGTTAATGCTTGATGGAAGTCTATCTTGGATTTGTTTTTAAATAAATGGATAAATAAATTAATAGACCAAAAACTAGCCACTACCCCCTTCAGTCAATGTAGAGGATGTTCCCCTGTGGGTGGGTACATAATTAACCCCTTGAGGATTATCACGCATTTGGGGGCTCGTTCTGGCTATTAGTAAACTATTTTATTCAGTTTAGGAAGAGCTAGGTAGCTAGAGAGTTATGCGAGATTGTTCTACCCCTTTTCAATCCTACAGATCCTTCCTAAATGGCCCTAAAATCGTCTAATGATAACCAGAAGAAATTGTCCAAACGCGTCATAAAGAAATTCTACCCATAGAGCAAACGACAGAGTATATGTGTGAGTACGGTCGCGCTAATAAGTCATGTCCCAGCTGTCATTACGTTTGGGTCTCTCTGTGCTGTATTAATGTCCGTCAGATGTTGAATAGGGTGGGTAAGTGTAAGAACATGTTTGTATATTTCACTCGATATGAAGAAATGAAACTTAGATATTGCCGATACCAATTATTGATCAAAACATACTTGGTGCCGAGCCATCACTTATTAGCGCGACTGTACTTTCTTAAAATATAAAAATTTGGCCACGTTCTCAGCCTTCCTTACTTCGCTTCTGGGATGATGTGATTGGTTATCGATCAACTGGGGACACAAATAAAGAGCAATTAGGGACTCGGGAGAAAATTAACATAGGCAAGACAAAGACCCAACAAAAAAATCCTTTATACAGTTGGGTTTTTTTCTTCTGCAGCTTTTATTATAATTACACAAAACAATTCGGTCTTTAGTCAAGGGGATATCAGTTTGTCAATTAACCTCTTTTGTACCGGCGACGTCTTTTTAGTTATATTTTGGCTATTATTAGACGATTTTATTCGGCTTAACCCTTACTGTACCAGCGACGTCTATTTAATTTTATTCTAGCGAAGTTTAGACGATTGTATGCAGCTTAAGAAGGCTCTGTGGTAGTTAGAATGGTTAATTAGGATCGTTCGAAGACTGTTAATTGCTCGAGGCTCTTTTTACACTGAATACAATCGTCTAATAGTATTCAGAATATAATGAAAAGGGCGTCACCGGTACCGAATGGGTTAAAAAGGGCTTCCAGCAATTAACAGGTTTCGAACTATCTCCCTTAGCTCTTTTTGCTATCTCAGATCTTTCTTCAACTGCGCCAAATCGTCTAAATATAGCCAGAATTAAAAAAAGACGTCGCCGGTACAGGAGTTAAAGTATTCTCGACACTACGAATTTCAACACAACAGGAAGGTCCTTGTTTCCAGATTTTTTGTTTTCTTTTATGATGAAGAGAATACTGACCGACAGCCTCCTAGTAACACACACACACACACACACACACACACACACACACACACACACACACACACACACACACACACACACACACACACACACACACACACACACACCATTGTAATCTAAACGACGAAATAATAATGTTATTGCAAAAATACGTGGGTTGTGGACTATCTCTATGACCAATCTCCACACAAATGTTAGCAATATGTGCTAAAGTTACTTCATGATAAATACATGTTCAGGACAATATACATGTTAGTGTGTGTGTAGTGTGTGTGTGTGTGTGTGTGTGTGTGTGTGTGTGTGTGTGTGTTTAATAACAATGATCAACTTCATAACCACAACTAGCAACATGGAGTTTGATATACTTTAGTTTGATATACTTATTAACCTAGCTATACATACAGTCCATATGGTTTGGATTACCCAATCAAATATATAAGCCAAAATACTCTGGCAAGATCCTACACTCTCCCGATGACATTATGTTGCCTTACTATTTTAAGGGGGTAGTCCTGGTTTGTTGGTCTATTTATTTAGCCTATCCATTAATTTATTTTTGAGTTTCCTCGCTAGACCTCCATCAAGCTTTAAAAAAAAAAATCCTAGACCCCCTTTCAAGATAAATTTGAAATTTTTCGGTAGAAAAAATATCCTGGCCGAAGGCCGATTCTTTCTAAAATTACATGTTCGCTATCGCTCGCCAGGATTAAGTCGACACTTAAATGGGACGAAAGTTCTTAATATTGACTAAGAAATGGAGGAAAAGGGGTCCATAAAATGCAAATAGCTCCCCCTTAACTCTCACTAAACATCCCCATCTACTGCCGACGCGAAACTATTCAATACTAAAGTTTCGATTTTTCTCGATAAACATGTCTTCGCTCTATGGGTACAGAATTAAGGGGAGATTTCCACTAGAGGAATTATATTTCTGGACCCCTTTCTCCCTTATGTTTAGCCCAATTGTTTTCTTTAGAATTTAAGACGTTCGCCCCATTAATTTGGCGATTTTAAGAATTTTCGCCCCATTTCCGTAAATTTTAAGACCTTTTATGCCATTTAGGTGTCGTTTTTTTACTGGCGAGCTATAGCGAGCCTGTAGTTTAAGAGGAATCGGCCTTCGGCCGGGACACTACCAAAAAATGAAAACATTTATCTTGAAAGGAGGTTTAGGGGTTGTAATTCTAAGCTTGATGGAGGTCTAGGAAACAAATTAAAAACCTATGGAAGATTGTACCCACAAGACGAAAAACAAAAGTATTCGGTCTCCTGAATTATCATAAATTTTGTATATTTTCTTTTCTTTTTGGCCACGTTCTGATCTTCCCTTAAGCCGGTGTCACACGAGCGATTTTTCCGGCAATTTTCGACGAGCAAGTATTTTCTCGTAACATTTGGAGGATCTTTCACATTGGAATCAGAAATTAGATCGAAGGTAGATAATGTTAGGTAGCTTGATTTGGGTGGAACTTGCATTTTGAAGCTGCCAGACTACAATTGCCCGGAAATATTAACGGAAAAAGCGCTGTGTGACACGGCCTTTACTCCGTTTCGGGGATTAAGGGGAGACGGTCGTTTGTATGGTCCCCTTTCTCCCTCGTGTTTAGTCCCATTAGTTTTGAGATTTTTAGATGATCGGCCCATTTGTTTGGCGATTTTAAGAAGTTTCGTCCCATTTCGTTATACATTTTAAGACCTATCGTGCCATTTAAGTGTCGATTTTTCCTGGCGAGCGATAACGAGCCTGTAAATGTAAGAGGAATCGGCCTTCGGCCAGCACATTTTCTATCGAAAAATGTACACATTTATCTTAAAGAGGGGGGGGGGGGGTTCTAGGGGATGATTTTCTAAGTTTGAGGGATGTCTAGCGAGGAAACTAAGAATTTATGAATGAATTAATTTATAAGCCAAAAAAACAGCAGTCAAGAGATTGTCCCCCGATTGACTGACGGGCTGGGTACAAAGCTAATAGCAATAGATGGATTGGGAGAAAACTATATTTGCAAGACTAAGTAAAAGTTCTTAAGGAGAGATGGGCCGGTTTTCTGGACCACTTTCTCCCTCATGTTTAGCCCCATTAGTTTTCAGATTTTAAGATGTGTGCCCCATTAGTTTTCAGATTTTAAGACCTTTCGCCCGATTTCTTTGTCAATATTTAGACCTTTCGTGCTATTTAGGTGTCTATGTTTTTCCTGGCGAACGGTAGTGAGCCTGTAATGTTGGAAGAATCGGCCTTCGGCCGGGACATTTCTCTACCGAAAAATGTACAAATTAATCTAAAAGGGGGATCTAATGGATTTTTTTTTTTTTTTTATTTGATGGAGGCCTAGGGAGGAAACTAGAAAAATAATGAATACATGCAAAAATCGCCCAAAAAGTTAACCATCCCCCCTTAACATTAATCATCCATTACAAACCCCAATGTACTTGAATAAACTAATGAAAACATATGGTCCTTCCGGGATTCGAACTCGGGATACCACACCCAGAACATCAGCATAAAATAGAAAAATAAACTGAAGTTGGCAGCATGACTAGAAACGCTATTTGAAGAGGAACACTTTATTGACAACGATTCGCTTAAAAAATAGAACAGGAGAAAAAATAATTGCTGGCCCGATCTTTCTCCAAGTTATAATTTGTTGATTCGTTTAAAGATAGAATACATATAACTGTTACTACCTCGATGTTTCTCTATGCTAAACAGTTATCATGGAGATGGTTAACTTTTTGGGCGATTTTTGCATGTATTAATTATTTATCTAGTTTCCTCCCTAGACCTCCATCAAATTAAAAAAAAAAAACATCCATTAGATCCCCCTTCTAGATAAATTTGTACATTTTTCGGTAGAAAAATGGCCCGGCCGAAGGCCGGTTGTTCCAACATTACAAGCTCACTATCGTTCGCCAGGGAAAAGATCGACACCTAAATAGCACGAAAGGTCTAAATATTGACGAAGAAATGGGGAAAAAGGTCATAAAATCGACTAACTACTGGGGCAAACATCTTAACATCTGAAAACTAATGGGGTTAAACATGAGGGAGAAAGTGGTCCAGAAAAGCGGCCCATCCACCCCCCCCCCCCCCCCCCCCTTAAAATGGAATAAACAAATATCCTTGTAACGGTCTCGATGTTTCTCTATGCTAAACTGTTCTTATTTGTTATCATACATACAAGACAGGTTAAGGCGGTATCACACGAGTACTTTGTCACTCAACATTTATCCTCAACACTGGTCTAGCAGCTTATGAGGTCATCATGTAGAATATTTCGGTCACCTAAATTCATCTACCAACAGTCTAGTTTCCAATACCAGTTCAAAATATTCCAGAAATGTTGTCAGGAAAATGTTGATCATTAAATGTTGACCATAAATGCTCTCGTGTGATACCGGCTTAAATTAGACTATACAATAATATACACGTCAAGGGGATAACAGTTAGTCCATTAACCCTTTCAGTACCGGTGTCGTCCCTTCAGCTGTATTCTTGCTCCGACGTTTAGACGATTTTAGTCAGTTTCAAAAGGGCCTCCATATATTACCAGGCTTTGAACTATCACTTGTCCCTTTTTACTACCACAGATTCTTCTTAATCTGCATAACATCCTCTAAACACAGCTAAAATAAAACATAAAAGACGTCGCCGGTACAGAAGGGGTTAAGGGGGCCCACCTCGTTTTTTTTCTCTCTCTTTCTCTCTGGGTTGTATTCATTCGGCCCCATTCAGCGTACTGTTTAAAGACATTTAACCCCATCCAAGTGTCGATTTTTTCTTGGCGAGCGGTAGCGAGTAATTTTGATAAGTTTTGTTTTTCAGCAGGCTAAATTTGTACATTTTTCGATAGAAAAAGGTCGGATTTCTCCATACAATGTTGGCGAGCGATATATCGACACCTAGATGGGGATAAACGTCTTAACACAATAGGTTGAATGGGACCGAATGGATACAAGCCAGAGAAAGGGAGAAAAGGAGAAGAAAATCAGCAAGTCCCCCCTTTAGAGTATTCACGACACCACACAATTCATCACAGCAGGGACTTTCTGTGGGACCGGGTTTATTATTTATGAATACAAGACTCTCACCAACAATTTCCTAGTGTCGCCCACATACACACACACTCGCACACACACACATAAAAGAAGCTATGTACGAGTCTCCAGATATCTTTCAAGCACACACGCATACACACAAATACATATAAAGATGCTATGTACGAGCCTCTCTCTCTCTCTCTCTCACACAAACACACACACTCTACAAAAACAGTTCCCCCACCTAAAGTAAAAAGTTAGTAATCTTCCCGCGACCGTCTTAGCCGGACAGTTTCCGTCGTCTCCCATTTACTGTCCCTCTTTAACAAGACTTGTCATATTATCTCTTTGTACACGACAATTCTTATAACCCCTTCTGTACCGGTGACGTCCTTTTCATTGTATTCTGGTAACATTTAGACGATTTCATTCACCTTAGGAAGAACGTCCATAAATGAAAAAGCTACGACTATCTCATGTCATCCTGTTTGCTACCCTATATCCGTCCTAAGCTTCACAAAATCGTCTAAATGTAGCTGAAGTCAAATAATATAGACGTCACCGGTACTGTACGGGTTAAGATAAACACAAAATAATATACAATGTACGAACAATACTCATTTCTAGTTTCGTTAACGTCTAGAGATCATTCCCAAGCTGCATAAAACTATCTGAAAGGACATTATTTTTACTCTCTTAAGGGAAGGAAGACCGTTTTTCTGGACCCCCTTCTCGCTAATGTTTAGCCCCATATTTTTGAGATTATAAGACGTTCGGCCCATTAGTTTGGCGATTTATAACCTTTCGCCCCATTTCGTTGTCAATTTTGAGACCTTTCGTGCCATTTAAGTGTATTATTTCCTGGAGAGCGATAGCGAGCCTGCAATTTTAAGAGGAACAGGCCTTCGGCCGGGAAATTTTTCTACCGCATTTATCTTGAAGGGGGGTCTAGGGGGTGTTTTTCTAAGCTTGATGGAGGTCTAGCGAGGAAACTATAAAATATATGAATACATTAATTAATAGGCCAAACAAACGGTCAGTCTCCCCTTAACTCTGTACAACCATTAACCCCTTCTGTACGGGTCACGTCGTTTTAACTTTATTCTGGCTACTATTAGATTATATTCAGCTTAAATTGGGCTTCCAGCAACTAACAGGCTTCGAACTATCTCACTTAACCCTTTGTACTACCACAGATCCTTCTTAAACTCCACAAAAGCGTCTAAATATTGCAAGAATAAAATTAAAAAGACGTTGCCGGTACAGAAGGGGTTAATAGCTTAATGTTGGAAAATTAAGATATACAATATTTAATGTACGAACAATACTCAATTCTAGTTTCATTGACTAATATAGATCGTTCCTAGGCTGCATACACATTCAAATTCTTTATTTAGCTCAAATATATACATTATAAATATATATACAATGTGTATATACATAAAGAGCTGAGCCCGCTAAGCCAAGGCATTCTACCAGGCACCTACAGGTATATACTCGGTTTCTTTTCAACTGGCGGTAAATTGCAAAGTAACAGATTTAGCCCACACACCAAACTCTGTGGTGTGAACCCGCCTTATTACACAGCAGAGGGGGGAATCAGTTAAAGGGGGGATGGGCGTATCTATCTGCTCAGTTATGAGTGTATAAATATATATACCGTATATATATATATTTTTTTCCTCCCTAGACCTCCATCAAGCTTTTAAAAAAAACGCCCAAGACCCTCCTTCAAGATACATTTGTACAATTTTCGATACAAAAATGTGCCGGCTGAAGGCCGATCCCTCTTGAATTACAGGCTCGCTACCGCTCGCCAGAAAAAAAACGATACCTAAATGACGCGAAAAGTCTTAATATTGATGAAGAAATGGGGTGAAAGGTCTTAAAATCGCCCAAGTAATAAGTCGAACGTCATAAAATCTGAAAAATAATAAGGCTAAACATGAGGAAGAAGAGGGCCCAGAAAAACGACCCATCTTTCCTTAACCAATTACTGTATTGTTTTGGGAGTATCCTTGTGTGTACAACAGAAAACAATGTGTACCTTTCCCTTGCTGTGGTTTACAAATGGGCCGACGAGCGTATATATATATATATATATATATATATATATATATATATATATATATATATATATATATATATATATATATATATATATATAATATATATATATATATATATATATATCTATATATATATAATATATCTATATAATATATATATATATATATAATATATATATATATATATATATATATATATATATATATATATATATATATATAAAACTATCCCATACCTAACATACCTCAACTCTCTCTCTCTCTCTCTCTCTCTGTTTTTCCCCCTATCCCATCAGTCCGTTCAACTCGTGGAACCAAGTTTATGTCCCTAATTGTCTTCCCCTCTTCCTCTTCTTTCTTGCTTTGTTTGGTCTTCTCTCCTTCTTCATCTTTCTTTATTCCATTAGTCTTCTTCTTCTTCTCCTCCTCTTTGCTTGTTTTGTTTGCTCTTCTCTCCTTCTTCTTGCTTGTTTTGTTTGGTCTTCTCTCCTTCCTGTTTATTTCGTTTGGTCTTCTCCCCTTCCATCATCTTTTGTCTTGTTTTCCTTAGTCTTCTCCTTTCCTTCCTCTTTCTTGTTTTGTTTGGTCTTCTCGTTATTGTTTTAATTCGTCATCCCTTCCTCGTCTATCTTGTTTTCCATTGGTCTTCTTTTCGTCCTCTTTCTTTCTTGTTTTTCTCAGTTTTTTCCTCTCCCTCTTCTCATTTTGTTGTTTCCCTTAGTCTTTTCCTTTTCTATCTTGTATTCCATTGGTCTTCTTCTCTTCCTTCTTTCTTTAGTTTTTTCCTCTCCCTCTTCTTCTTTTTTGTTTTCTTTATGTTTTTCCTCTCCCTCTTCTTCTTTCTTGTTTTCCTTAGTCTTTTCCTCTCCCTATTCTTCTTTCTTATTTTCCTTAGTTTTTTCCTCTTCCTTCCTCTTCTATCTTGGTTTCCTTAGTTTTTTCCTCTCCCTATTGTTCATTCTTGTTTTCCTTTTAGTCTTTTCCTCTCCCTCTTTTATCTTGTTTTCCTTTAGTCATTTCCTCTCCCTCTTCATTCTTGTTTTCCTTGACACTTTTCCTCTTCTTCATTTTTGTTTTCATTGGACTTTTCCTCTCCCTCTTCTTTCTTGTTTTCCTCGAGTCTTTTCCTCTTCCTCTT
>CM064488.1:47174563-47213937 GCA_032716605.1 Paralithodes platypus
ATTGCCCACTAAAGTCTGTTTTGTTTTGTTTTCTCCAGCTGATGGTAAATTGCTATCTCACCCTCCTGATTACTCGGCTATTACCTAGATTTTGTAGCGAAATATGTTGCTAATTATGAAAACTTGGCAATCATAGGACGCAGAGACAAAGCAGCTTCATATTTTTCCATTAACCCCTTCTGTGCCGCTACCGTCTTTTCAATTAAATCTGGATACTATTAGACTATTCTATTAAGTTTAAAAAGGGCCTCCAGTCATTAATAGGCTTCGAACTATTTCACTTAACCCTTTTTGCTACCACATATCCTTCTTAAAGTGCAATAAATCGGCTATGTTGACAATAGCTAGAGTAAAATTAGAAAAACGAATCCGGTACAGAAGGGGTTAAGAATTGAGAAACCAGATGAAAAGAGTTCATTTATCATCAGCTGGAAAAGAAACGACTATAGTGAGTTTCAGGCTTTAAGGAAGTTAGAAGGAGAGACATCAATATATATCAAAACCAAAAATAATAGGAGAATGTGATGGATGAAAATTAAGTTGACTTTGAATTATTGTATTAATAGGTGGACTACAAACTTAATTAAATTCAAAATTCTGCAAAATATTGATATCTAGAAGCTTCAATATCCTTATAGATCGAAACTCTCAAGTGGTCAATTCATATATCACTGGGAGGATATATATACAGTATAGTAGGGTATAATTTGTGTTCACGTCTAATTCATATATCACTGGGAGGATATATATATACAGTATAGTAGGGTATAATTTGTGTTCACGTCTAATTCATATATCACTGGGAGGATATATATACAGTATAGTAGGGTATAATTTGTGTTCACGTCTAATTCATATATCACTGGGAGGATATATATACAGTATAGTAGGGTATAATTTGTGTTCACGTCTAATTCATATATCACTGGGAGGATATATATACAGTATAGTAGGGTATAATTTGTGTTCACGTCTAATTCTATACGTTCTCTTATAATTGACACTGAAATAACACTGTATTGGATTGAATATTATTCAGGAATCATTTGTGTTCCTTCAGTGCACAGTTGTTGAGAGCATATGAAGCAGATGCAGATGCTGTTGAGATCCTTACATGTAAATACAATGGGAAACCATATTGGTTCTGGCCAGTGTGGGAATATGATAATTGTGTAACGTATCATATTATTCGCAAACAAAATAAAAATATCTATTGCCTGACGCCATGGTCCCCGAAGGGGTGGCCACGAACGAACCGCCCCCATGCACCTCTGTCCCCAGTCAGTCGATACCCCTCCTCCCAACCAGCACCGCCTTCATCCATATACTTCCTCACTCCATCCTTCCACCTCTCCTTCGGTTTACTCCTCCCTCTCTGTCCCTCCACCTCGCTCTCGTGCACCTTCTTAGTCATTCTCTCGTTTCCCATACGTTCCATATGGCCGAACCATCTCAAGGTGTTCCTTTTCACACTTTCCAGCACATCTACCTCCACACCACACCTTCTTAATAATAATTAATATACAATAAATAAATACATAATATATAAACATAAATACAAAATCATTAAAAAACAACACACTTTCAATAAAGAAAGAAAAACAGGAAACAATCATAATTCATCAATTCATAAAGAAACTACAAACCAACATCAAAAAGGACAAATACAAAAGCTAATATTCTCCATAAACACCCATAAAGAAACAACACACCGAAAACAAAAGGGACAACACTAACATAAACCATATACATCAATAAAACAAACGATAATAAAACAAAGATATATACTAAAGCTAATACCTCAATAAAGAAAGAACAAAACAAGAAAAATTACAAATACTATGGCAAACATAATCCGTTAACATCAATAGAAAAACAAGTCGACAACAATAATTACAAATACTACAGCTAACGTAATCCATAAACATCAATAAAGAAACAACAAACCGACAACAAAAATGATAAAGACTAAAGCTAAAAACCCAATAAAGAAACAACAAACCGACAACAACAAAAGATAAATACTAATGCAAATAACCCAATAAAACAAAAAATTACAAACCGACAAGACAAATTACACATACTATAGCAAACATAATCCATGAACATCAATAATATATAATAAAATAATCAAACATAAAACAACCCATTAATACATACGTTACAGAAGAGGAGTCCGGCAATCACAGGGCTGGATTGGTACATTGTAATACGTTCTTCAACTACGTGCATCTGAAGGAGAAAATAAGGGAAAGTTAATATGTGCTATAATTAGTATTTAAGTGTATCTTCATAAGCACACACACACACACACACCTAAACGACCAAAGACAAACATGCCCTGAATCAAGCCACTTCTTTACTGAATGAAGAAACTTTTCGCCGAAATTCTTGACATGGGGCAAGGGAGTTCCCAACCCCATTCTAAAAGAAGAAAGAGCTGAAAGTTGATACATACAATGCATATTTACATATTCTAGTCCAAGACTAAACAAAAACTAGTTCCAATAGTTACAAGAAACAACAAGGAACAATTAATATCCCGAAGACTTTTGGTGTGTGTGTGTGTGTGTGTGTATTCTCTAGTTGTATTCTCTAGTTGTATTGCGGGAGTGAGCATGCTCGTTATTTCCCGCCTCCTATATGTGTAGGTGTTATATGTATCGTTGGAATGGCTGTGGATGTGTGTGTAGTCTGTATTTTTAGCCAATTGGCGACATCGGAAACGAAGGCTTAGGGTGGATCTGTATGGTACCATTCTCACTATAGACGGTACCGTCTCGCCCGAAGGATTAGGTAGCCATCAGCTTTGGTGAACCATATGATACCCATCTCGCCTTGTACCATTTTTGCCAACCCCAGATGGGACGTCACAACGTCGTCCACTTATTCCAGGTACCTATGGTACTCCAGGTACCTATGTGTGTGTGTGTGTGTGTGTGTGTGTGTGTAGACATGCATTGTATAAGTAGGTTCAAGAGTCTAAATTTCATATTTGTAGGTATGTGTAGAAGTCCATTGAGCTCACAGTTAAAGTGTACATACGTTTAAAATATTTAAAAACAATGTTATAGGTTAGGTATAAAGTAGGATAAGTTATGCTAGGTTAGGATAGGTTAGCAGTATACATTTGGTTAGGTTTGATCTGGAGAGTTATATTTAGTTTTTTTTTTTTTTTTTTTTTTCAACTTACTTCCTCTCGGGCATAGGCTGAGAGCCTTAACATTCACCGCTTTACAATGAACAGTGAAGCCCGTGAGGTCTTGCTCCAGTCTAGGGAGTGAGACATGTGAAGCACGTAGAGTACAACGAGCACCTGCCATCTTGCCTTCACATGAGGCACGGTGCTCACTCATGGCCCGAAACGACCCCATCTCTGAAGCCACCTCGTTCCCGTGCTTCACTGTCTCACCCCATACACTCGGACTCTCACACTTACACACACACAACGCCACCTGTTGAGCAGATAAATCACCAGGCATTGCACCCCTATAGCATATTTTGAATATGGGAATATTCATACAGTGCTATTTAATCAGGGAACAATGAGGGTATTTTATTGACGTTTCGGTGGGCTTGTGGTAATGCACTGATACTAGGTACAGCACAAATTCCATCCCAATAATATCTTCCCATTGATACATCGGGATTTGAACCCGGGACCTTTGGATTACCAGGCCAGTGGCAAGACCACTCCACCACACCTCCCCTTAAGGTTAAGAATAATGTACTCTTAGGAATGCATAATTCCAATTTATACACATAAACACGCCATATACTGTACATGATGTGTGTTGTACGATATAGATCCAAACTACAGAGACAGAAACGAGGCGTGGGTGGGAGGAAGCCGAACTAAAGTAAACAAAAGCCAAACAAACGACACACCACCACCACCCCCGGTGTTTGTGTCGGTACGGGGGGGGGGGGGGGATTGTTCTAATGGGTATAATAGCGCCAGAAACAGAGCACACGGGGTGGAGGTTGGGGGTGGGTGGATAAATGAGAAAAGGGTAAAAACAAATAATAATAAGAAAAGGGTAAAAATAATACAATAACAGCTTACAAAGCAATGTAATAAATATATAATATTGATAATAATATAATATATATCATAGTAATACTAATAATTGGAGGAAATAAAGAAAAAGGTGAACATTTATAATATTAATGCTACTTATTTGTAGCAAACAAAACACAAAGAACACCAAACGTGAGAAACAGATAATGCAGGTGAAATGGAAACTGTAAACTACAAAAAAAAAAAAAAAAAAAAATCATTAAATCATATCTAACAATACAGGCCAAATACAATTACAACTTACGATAACTAAATAAAAATATGTGGGTGAATAATTGTCCTCATGGGTATAATAGCAGAAGAAAAGAGCAGAGGGGGAGAGAGAGAGGGAGGTGAGAACAAAGGAAAACAGAAAAACAAAAGGATTAAATAATTAGCCAAATAAAATAAGATCCTTGGTCTCTGGGACTTCTGGGTAACCTAGATGTGTGTGAATTTGTGTTTTGTTTTTGTGTGTTCATTGCTTTATGTGTTGTTGTGTTGTCTCTATTCGGGCTCTGTCTTTAGTCGGACACTTCCAGAAAAAAAAGGAAACAATGGGGAATGGGCCACTCCCAGCAAAAAAAAAGGAAACAATGGGGAATGGGCCACTCCCAGAAAAAAAGGAAACAATGGGGAATGGGCCACTCCCAGAAAAAAAGGAAACAATGGGGAATGGGCCACTCCCAGCAAAAAAAGGAAACAATGGGGAATGGGCCTGAGTAAATAAATTACATACATACATATATACATACAAACATATATACATACAAACATACATACATACAAATATGTAGAAATATAATAAAAAAAACATAAAGAGTGAGAAACAGTAAAGGGGTAGAGAGGGGAATTGTCAAAATCAAAATAAAATATCTTAATGCATTTAAGAACAATGTAATCAAATACAATAAATACTTACAAGTAAACAAGTATTATTAATCGGGTGAATTCTAGTAATGGATATAATAGCGCGAGAAAAGGGAGGGGGGTCATAGGAGAGAGAGGGGTGGACACATACAATAAAAAGGTGAACAGTGGGACGAAATAAAGAAAACAAAACACAATAACTAGCAATACAAAAAACAATAAACGTATAAAATAGGTAAAGGACAGAGGGAGAGTGGAAGAAAAGAAAAATCGAGACTATAATTATGTATTGTATGTATGTATTTACTCAGGCCCATTCCCCACTTTTCCTATTATTATTATTATTTATTTACTTATTTTTATTTGTTCTCTGGGGGTGGCCGACTCAAGACAGCCCTAATAGGGACAACACAACATAAAACAATGAACACATAAAAACAAAATGCAAATTCACACACATCTAGGTCACCATGGAGAAGACCCAGAGACCAGGGTCAGCAAGGTCCCTCCAGCACTCCCCCGGCCCCCGACCACCCTGAGATGTTCCAGTCTCAGCAGGCAGACATGCAGCGAAGCCGAAACCACAAGCCCGCCTACCACACTTTCAGGCGCACCCTTCATATATCCCGGCTCCGGCGCCTCATGGACTATTATGTAGTCCAACTTGCGCCTGACCCCCTCTCCCACATGACCACGTGTGCACTCATCTATTTAAAAGAATTCTTCATTCATTCCTGTTTATTACCACTTCCCTTGCCTGATCTATAGTAATTCCTCTATCATCCAAAGCTTGTCTTACACAGTCTATCCATCTCAATGAGGGTCTTCCTGCCCCTCTATCTTCCCTTGTATCTGACTCACATATTCTCTTTGTAAGCCTTTCATCTTCTATTCGTTCAACATGAACATACCAGCTCAGCACCCTTCTATCCACTCTGGCCGACAAATGTTCCTACTGCCCCACTCTCCTACGTATCTCTTCATTCCTCAATCTGTCTCTACGAGTAATTCCACACATACTCCTCTAGCAGCTCATCTCCATCACATCCAGCTTTCTATACACAGGACATAATAACTACAGTGTATTCAAGCTAACCTGGCAGAAATTGGTATCACTGCCTCTCTATACTTCCTATATATACTGCCTTTCTAAACTGTTCGCGTGACACCGCCTTTAATTTAATGTATAGAAAGGCAGCGTTACCAATTTATAACAGGTTAGCTTGAATACACTTTAACAATAGACAAATACAAAAAAACATCTAACAATAATAACATTATATGGATGAATAATACCTTACGGGTATACTAGGGCATAGACAAGGGAGAAAGAGGAGAAACGAAAGGAAAGTGTGAAATAAGACCGAAATAAAATAGACAAATACATTCTGTAACACTTAACAATAAACGGGTGCATTGGCCTAACGGGTATAATAGCGGGCAAATGAGAGAGAGAGAGAGAGAGAGAGAGAGAGAGAGAGAGAGAGAGAGAGAGAGAGAGAGAGAGAGAGAGAGAGAGAGAGAGAGAGAGAGAGAGAGAGACAGAGAGGGAGAGAGAGGAGAGAGAGAGAGAGAGAGAGAGAGAGAGAGAGAGAGAGAGAGAGAGAGAGAGAGAGAGAGAGAGAGAGAGAGAGAGAGAGAGAGAGAGAGAGAGCGGAGAAACAATTAAAGGGAAATGTGAAATAAGGGCGAAATTAACCCCTTGAGGATTATGATGCATTATAGCAGTTCATTCTCGTTATTATTAGACGATTTCACCCAGTTTACGAATGGCATATGGAAGTCAGGGGGGTAATTGAGATAGTCTTTAGCCTTTTGATGCCCACAGATCCTTATTTTAAGTTGTATAAAATCGTCTAACGATATCCAGGATAAACTGTCAAAATGCGTCATAATCAAATAGGTAACAACAACAATCATTCAAAACACCAAAAGTCAGCAACAGGTAAAGAGGTAGAGAGGGAGGTTGGAAAAGGATAAATACTAAACAAACACACAAACAATAGCTTACAGTACAAACAAATACAATAACAAATAATAGGAGTGGTTGGAAGAAAAAACATACAACATTAATTAATAGCCAAATGAAGGTGTAACTTACAATACTCGCAAATACAAGAACAACTAACCATAAACAACAATAAATGGGTGAATCGTCTTAATAGGCATAATAGCGTATGGTACAGGGGAGGAGAGAGAGAGAGAGAGAGAGAGAGAGAGAGAGAGAGAGAGAGAGAGAGAGAGAGAGAGAGAGAGAGAGAGAGAGAGAGAAAGAGAAAGAGAAAGAGAGAGAGAGAGAGAGAAAGAATAAATAACTAATGCAGAGCTACTTATACTAATGACAAATGAGAAACTAGCTGAGTGGGGGAGAGAGGAAGGTTGCAATGGAAGAAAAAGACGTTAACATGAAAAAGATAACAAAAATAGGTTATACTGATGTTTTGGACCGACAGGTAGCCCATCGATCTTTGTAGGCCTAATAGGTCCGGTAGAGCATATACATCATTGCTATATATGTCATTAAGAGCTGAAATGTGTTATAAGGGCGAGAAAAAAAACTCGCTAAAATACAGTATAGCCTACTGTAAAACAATAAGTTTTTCAGCCAGTACCCAACCAGCGGGGGTGTGGGGGCGGCAGCCCCCACCCATATACTAGCTTAGGTTAGGTAAGGTGGTTAGGTTAGGCTAATAGCCTAGCACATTAAACAAACATAAAATATAATAGCCTAACCCAACCAGCGGGGGTGTGGGGGCGGCAGCCCCCACCCATAATACTAGGATAGGTTAGGTAAGGTTGTTAGGTTAGGCTAATGTCTTCCCAAAGTTGACTATTTGTATAACATAAGATATTAGGCTACCCACTCCACCCCGTGAAATCTGAGCCAGCTTTCGTCAAAAGTTGGCTCGGGTATTCACAAAATTGGGTTTAATGAGTTTGCAATTTGGGAAAACCCGAGCCAAGTTTTGATATATATTGTATTTTTACGCTTTTAACCCCTCATTTTCCCTGAACTTCATAGCCCTCCCCACTAGTGGGGGGCGTGTTTTTAGATTGTTGGATAATGGGTAAATACTCATTTCAGCTCCTCTTCAGTATAAAACACCACTATATCTGAAGGAAAAATTAAATAATACAAACTAAAACTTACTGAAATCGCTGTCGGTCCAAAAAGTCAGGTTTACCCAAAAATACAACACAAATGGCTAAATAAAATAACCTTATACACGATACAACGTAACAATCAATCTGAAAACTGATCGAGTGGGGGAAAGATGGAGACTAAAATAAAGAATAAAATGAAAAAAATTGCCAAATACAATAGTAGTTTACAAAGCATTCAAAATCAATAAACTATTGAAATGTGCTAATGGGTATAATAGCGAAATATTAACAGGGACAGGGGGAGAGGGGGAGGCTGGAATACATGAAAAGACTAAAAGAGAAAAAGGAAAAATATACACAGTACCTGTCCACATAAAATAAAATAAAACTGCAATAAACGTTGAAGACCGGCATGAAAGAGTGTTTGGTAACCAAAAGAGGTAATGTTTTTTATTAGGGTTCCAAGTCAAATCACTGGCCAACTTTCATCCGTATAATACAGTATGCATTCGTTATCGATGTGTTTTATTAGCACACACATACACTCAGTATCAGTCTCTCGCTCTCTCTTTCTCACACACACACACACACACACACACACACACACACACACACACACACACACACACACACACACACACACACACACACACAGGCAGGGGGTATAGCCAGGAGTGATCACAATAACCTAGCACTGCGTTTGAAGGACAAAAATACCATACCAATAAATTGCGAAAATACATATAGGGAATTTTACAAAGTGAAAAAATAAATAAAACACGAAACAAATATTTGTTGAACTGTAAAAATAAAAATATAATAATAAAATGCAAGGGGGAGGGATATTTATATACTCATTGTTAAAATACTGGTCTACGAAGTAAAAAAGAAAAAGCGAGAGACAAAATAAAAATAATGTGTACCGGTATGTACACACAAAAGATAACTACCGCAAAGGAAAGCAATCAACAACAAAGAGAGAGAGAGAGAGAGAGAGAGAGAGAGAGAGAGAGAGAGAGAGAGAGAGAGAGAGAGAGCAAAAGAGAGAGAATGGCCGTAACGAGTATGATAACGGTGGAATATACGACACGGTTCACGATAATAGTAAAGACCCGTTCACCGTCCAGGATATCACAGTAGTCGGGAGAATAGTAATGATAAACACTGTAATGAGTTGTACAATATGGCAAGTACCGGTACAATAGTAAGTATAATAGTAGCAGTACAATTCACGGTAGATTACAAATAGTATTGAGAAAACTAAGTAAGCACAGTATATCAATGGAAAGGAGTACAGTATATTCATGAGGAAAGGTGTGCAGTAATACAAACAAAGCAAATAATACCAAATACCAAACAAACAAGCTAAAGGAGGAGAGGAGGAACAAACTACACACACACACACACACAATATAATATAGATATAACAAATGCACACGAAAAATTAACAACACTTTATATCTGTAGTCTGGAGAGAGAGAGAGAGAGAGAGAGAGGAGAGAGAGAGAGAGAGAGAGAGGAGAGAGAGAGAGGAGAGAGAGAGAGAGAGAGAGAGAGAGGGAGAGAGAGAGAGAGAGAGAGCGGAGAGAGAGAGAGAGAGAGAGAGAGAGAGAGAGAGAGAGAGAGAGAGAGAGAGAGAGAGAGAGAGTGAGAGAGAGAGAGAGAGAGAGAGAGAGAGAGAGAGAGAGACACAGTAACGAGTATGATAACGGTGGAATGTACGACACTGCTCCCGGTAATGGTAAAGATCACTTCACGGTCCAAGATATCACAGTAGTCGGAAGAATAGACGGGAAGTAAGGCACGATAATGCAAAACAACAGTAGTGGTCAAAAGGAACTAATATAAGGAAAAAAGGTAACATTCAAGACAGCTAGAGCCGCCTTATTTACCAAGTTTCTTTATATTTTTTCCAAGGAATATAGTGTTTAATTGTTGTTTATCATGGTTGGAGTGGAGGATTTGCATTAACTTACCCATTATTCATTAATCTGAAGATACTCCGTCAAATGGCGCCATTTATTGGGTGAATCGCGCTTTTACAGTAGGTAAGGAAAATTGTGGGGAGGCCATGCACGCTTCCAAAATGTACAAATATTATATTATATTATATTAGATTAACCTAACCTAACCTAACCCTAATATAATATAATATAATATAATATATAATATATAATATAGTTTTTGTGAGTAACGTTCAAGCCATTTATTGGGTGAATCGCACTCGCCGCATCTTTCAAAACAAGAAGAAGAGGACCCAGGTCGAAGGATTCATTGGGTGCAATGCTTTAAGGGTTAAGGGTTAAGGCCTTGGGTTAACATTCCACACTAATATTTGGTATTGATAAATACGTTCAATGTAATGAAAAAATAATATTTGGTATTGATAAATGTGTATTTATCAATACACACACAGGTGTGTGTGTGTGTGTGTGTGTGTGTGTGTGTGTGTGTGTGTGTTACTCAGTTACTCAGTTACTTGTTCGTCAAGGGGAATCCACGCAATGCGAGCTAAGCTCATTATTATCGCGCCTCCTTAACTGGGAATGTATTGCGTGAAATGCATGTTAAGTGTTTTATGTACTTTTGGAATGGCTGTGGATGTGTGTGTAGTCTGTATTTAGCCAATTGGCCACATCGGAAACGAAGGCTTAGGGTGGATCTGTATGGTACCATTCTCACTATAGACGGTACCGTCTCGCCCGAAGGCTTAGGTAGCCATCAGCTTAGGTGAACCATATGATACTCATCTCGCCTTGTACCATTTTTGCCAACCCCAGATGGGACGTCACAACGTCGTCCACTTATTCCAGGTACCTATTTACAGCTAGGTGAACTGAGGCTAACACATGAAAGGAGACAAGCCCAATTTGTCTCCGCCCGGCCGGGGATTGAACCCCCGACCCCTCGTGTGTGAGACGAGAGCTCTACCTACTAGGCTACGGGCTGTGTGTGTGTGTGTGTGTGTGTGTGTGTGTGTGTGTGTGTGTGTGTGTGTGTGTGTGTGTGTGTGTGTGTGTGTGGGGCAGTAACGAGTATGATAACGGTGGAATGTACGACACTGCTCCCGGTAATGGTAAAGATCACTTCACGGTCCAAGATATCACAGTAGTCGGAAGAATAGACGGGAAGTAGGGCACGATAATGCAAAACAACAGTAGTGGTCAAAAGGAACTAATATAAGGAAAAAAGGTAACATTCAAGACATTTAGAGTCGCCTTATTTACCAAGTTTCTTTATATTTTTTCCAAGGAATATAGTGTTTAATTGTTGTTTTTCATGGTTTGAGTGGAGGATTTGCATTAACTTACCCATTATTCATTAATCTGAAGATACTCCGTCAAATGGCGCCATTTATTGGGTGAATCGCGCTTTTACAGTAGGTAAGGAAAATTGTGGGGAGGCCATGCACGCTTCCAAAATGTACAAATATTATATTAGATTAGATTAACCTAACCTAACCTAACCCTAATATAATATAATATAATATAATATAATATAATATAATATAATATAATATAATATAATATAATATAATATAATATATAGTTTTTGTGAGTAACGTTCAAGCCATTTATTGGGTGAATCACACTCACCGCATCTTTCAAAACAAGAAGAAGATGACCCAGGTCGAAGGATTCATTGGGTGCAATGCTTTGTTTACGTTCGGGACATTATTTTCGTGTTATTTTTCGGTGTAATCGGGTTTTTTCAAGTGTCGATAACGAAATTCCTCCATGCGGACTATAATGAGAAAAATATGGCGAGTCTATTGGTCCCTATTTTCCCTAATAAATTATTTCTAATAGAGCTGCGAAAGAGGTCTTGAATATTATCGGAAAAAAGACGTACCGTAAACAATAATGGGGTAAAACATATATAATTAAGGGGGAAGGGTGTATTTTTAGGTCGATTATTTCATATATTTAGTATTTGTTTTTTTTAGTTTCCGCCCTAGACCTCCATCAAACTTAAACAAAAAATATCCATTAGATCCATCTTCTAGATTAATGTGTACATTCATCGGTAGAAAAATGTTCTGGCCTTCTCCAATATTAACTATTAACTTCTCACTATCGTTCGCCAGGAAAAAAATCGACCCCTAAATAGGAAGAAATCTCTAAATATTGACAAAGAAATGGGGCGTAAGGTCTTAAAATCTACAAACTAATGGGCAAGCATCATAAAATCTGAATACCAATGGGGCTATACCCAAGGGAGAAGGGGGCCCAGAAAACCGCCCCATCTCCCCTTAAGGCAAAAGGAAAGAGAAACATATATAATAAAGGTTAATGGAAAGATATACATATATAATAAAGGCTAAAGGAAAGAGAACCAGACATAATAAACACAAAGGAAAACAAACAAAGGCTTACGGCTTTAGTACACTAATGGGGGCGTAGTCACATCTCCTACACAACTACAACAGTTGGAGTACTGCCACATATCCTACACATAGACGGTCATATTTCCTACACACAAACAAGTATCCAGCACATTTCCTACACCAAAACTGAGTAGGCCTACCCAGCATATCTCCTACACCAAACGGTGCATCCGGCATAACTCCTACAATTATACAGTCATATCTCCTAGAATTCTGATACATGATCAGTGCTCATCAATGCGAACACGTAGCATTATGCATTAAGTATTGAGATAGTATGCCGCCTTTTAATGGGTAGACGTCCTTCCTAAGCTTAATTAAATCATCTCATCATTGCCAGAATATAATAAAAAGGATGACGTTTGGTACAGAAGGGCTTAATCATTGGGTATATTGATGGTGATTTACGCTACACTCTAAATAATAATAGGGTATAAATATAATATGAAAAAGGTATGTTACATCTATTAGGTATGTCGATGGTGAATTACCTTTCTAATTGGTCTAAGATGGGTTTGTCACTACCAATATAATATCACGAATATGGGACATTTTAAAGATCATATTCAAGACCTCTTTCGCCGCCCTATTAGAAATAATTTATTAGGGAAAATAGGGACCAATAGACTCGCCATATTTTTCTCATTATAGTCCACATGGAGGAATTTCGTTATCGACACTTGAAAAAACCCGATTAAACCGAAAAATAACACTAAAATAATGTCCCGAACGTAAACAAAGCATTGCACCCAATGAATCCTTCGACCTGGGTCTCTTCTTCTTGTTTTGAAAGATGCGGTGAGTGCGATTCACCCAATAAATGGCTTGAACGTTACTCACAAAAACGATATGATATGATATTATATTATATTATATTATATTATATTATATTATATTATATTAGGGTTAAGTTAGGTTAGGTTAGGTTAGGTTAGGTTAATCTAATCTAATATAATATTTGTACATTTTGGAAGCGTGCATGGCCTCCCCACAATTTCCCTTACCTACTGTAAAAGCGCGATTCTCCCAATAAATGGCACCATTTGACGGAGTATCTTCAGATTAATGAATAATGGGTAAGTTAATGCAAATCCTCCACTCCAACCATGAAAAACAACAATAAAACACTATATTCCTTGAAAAAAATATACAGAAACTTGGTAAATAAGGCGGGATAATATTCAAGGACACTAGTGCGACGTTATGAGAAACAATTTATTAGGGAAAATAGGCACCAATAGATTCGCCATATTTTTCTCCATATAATCCGTATGGAGGATTTTCGTTATCAACAAATTGAAAAATACCCACTTCACAGACAAATACACCAAAAATCTAAGTCAAAGCGGGGATGTGGGGACGGCAGCCCCCACCTATAATACTAGGTTAGGTTAGGTAAGGTTGTTAGGTTAGGCTAATGTCCTTTCAAAGGGGTATAGGGTAGTAAACACTAGGATAGCCTATACCCGGTCAGAGGTAAGAAGAAGAAGAGTCTTGCAGTAGTCTCCTTGAATGCTACCTAAGGCGGCTCTAGCGGTCTTGAATTTTACCCAATTTAAATACCCTTTTCTTACTCATAATTGTATAGGGGGGGGGGGGGGATACAGTCCAACTACAATTTTTACTTCCGACAAGACGGCTCTTCCTCCACACTTGGGGTGCTGAACGCAACGCAGGTATAGTTTGTTGTTTCTGGCCACATTTCGGATGTACCGGAATCCAGAGTTATCTTCGTAAAGCACTGCATTAAACGGATGTTCCCCTCAATCCTAGCCATGCTTGGTGGAGTACAGCAGTGGAGTACAAGGCCCAGAAACACCGTCTGTCCCGACGAGTGGAGAAAAGAATACTGCTGGTTTGAGACTAAACTCGAATCAACTCGACTCGTCAGGCGAGTAGTGAGAAAGTAGCGCCGAGTACAGACAGAGGCTCCTCCCCTTATACACGGCAATGTAGGAAATGTGACCGTATATATTTGTGTGTGTAGGAGATAATTATGCTGTATATGTGTAGGAAATATGTCACTACACTAAAAACTGTGTAGGAGATATGCAATATATGTGTAGGAAATATGTCACTACACTAAAAACTGTGTAGGAGATATGCAGTATATGTGTAGGAAATATGTCACTACACTAAAAACTGTGTAGGAGATATGCAGTATATGTGTAGGAAATATGTCACTACACTAAAAACTGTGTAGGAGATATGCAGTATATGTGTAGAAAATATGTCATTACACTAAAAACTGTGTAGGAGATATGCTGTATCTCTGTAGGAAATATGTCATTACTCTAAAAACTGTGTAGGAGATATGCAGTATATGTGTAGGAAATATGTCACTACACTAAAAACTGTGTAGGAGATATGCAGTATATGTGTAGAAAATATGTCATTACACTAAAAACTGTGTAGGAGATATGCTGTATCTCTGTAGGAAATATGTCATTACCCTAAAAACTGTGTAGGAGATATGCAGTATATGTGTAGGAAATATGTCACTACACTAAAAACTGTGTAGGAGATATGCAGTATATGTGTAGGAAATATGTCATTACTCTAAAAACTGTGTAGGAGATATGCAGTATATGTGTAGGAAATATGTCATTACTCTAAAAACCGTGTAGGAGATATGCAGTATATGTGTAGGAAATATGTCACTACACTAAAAACTGTGTAGGAGATATGCAGTATATGTGTAGGAAATATGTTATTACTCTAAAAACTGTGTAGGAGATATGCTGTATCTCTGTAGGAAATATGCAGTATACATGGTGTAGGAAATGTGGCGCACCCCCCACTAATACACTGACAAATAGAAAACAATCAAGAAGAAAGGATACCGGAATGTATCAAATGGAAATGCAACCTGAAAAAACAACAAACGCATATACAGTGCAAAACACAAACACTGAAAAACAGGAAAAACATAGAAACACAAAGGAAAGAAAAAATACGATAAGCTAGGCTAAACGAAAGCAAGATAAAGTAAATGAAAGAAACATATGATGTCCACAAAATAAAACAAAGCACATGCAGGAAACACACAGACAATAAATGGTAAGCGAAAGCAAACCAACCATTATCATTTGTTTTGCCGGGTGGGCGAGAATTGGTGTAATGGTCACGATAACGCTGCGGATATACGGCACGATATCACGGTATAATGGCAGGCACAGTTCAGGATATCACCGTAGTAGGAATTATGGTAGAGT
Source organism: Paralithodes platypus (assembly GCA_032716605.1). Taxonomy (NCBI): domain Eukaryota; kingdom Metazoa; phylum Arthropoda; class Malacostraca; order Decapoda; family Lithodidae; genus Paralithodes; species Paralithodes platypus. Next base: position 47,190,201 of record CM064488.1, read on the forward strand.
AATGTGAGAGAGTGTACATCAATAGGGAAATGTGTACAGAGATCGAGTAGTTGCATTCAAGATATACAAATTGCTCCGGAAATACGGCACGATATAACGGTATAATGGCAGGCACAGTTCAGGATATCACCGTAGTAGGAATTATGATAAGGGGGTACTACTCGCTTTTTTCTGGATCGCCTTCTCCCTCATGTTTAGCATATTAGTGTTTAGGTTTTAAGACGTTCGTTCAGTTAGTTTGGCGATTTTGAGACCTTTCGCCTAATTTTTTGTATCAATATTAAGATCTTTCGTGCCCTTTAGGTGTCGATTTTGTCCTGGCGAGCAATAGCGAGCATCTAATTTTAGAAGGAACCGGCCTTCGGCCGGCATTTTCCTACCGAAAAATGTACAAATTTATCTTGAAAAGGAGTCTAAGGGGTGTTTTTCTAAGTTTGATGAAGGTCTAGCGAGGAAACTCAAAAATAAATAAATAAATAAATATATAGTCCAAAAACCAAACACTACCCCCTCAAGTAATGTGAAAGAGTGTACAGCAATGGGGAAGTGTGTATAGTAATCGGGTAGTTGCATTCGAGATAAAACAAATTGCTTAGGATATACGGCACAGTCTCACAGTAATGACAGGCACAGTTCAGGATATCACCGTAGTAGGAATTATGCTATAGCATAGACTACAGGAGATCTGGACTGGACACGAAAATGTAACTTTGCAGTAAGGGACCCAAAATCGGAGAACGAATCCCCAAGTTCGAACCTCAAAACCGCAAAAATATCAAATTTTCGTGGTTTCGAGGTTCGAACTTGAGGGTTCGTTCTCCGATTTTGGGTCCCTTACTGCAAAGTTCCATGTTCGTTTCCAGTCCAGGTCTCCTGTAGGCTATGGCTATAGTAATGTGAGAGAGTGTACAGTACAGAAATAGGGAAATTTGTACAGTACATTGATCGGGTAGTTAGTTGCATTCGAGATATAACAAGTCCAAACGGACTATAGGTTCGTGCGGTCATGTTAACTCAGAAGCGGGATACGCAGGATGAAATATATAAAGGGCTCCGTTACGACCTAGAGAAAAAATCAGATTGTACAAGTGGGCAGTTGCATTACATTTGGTTGATTTATACCCAAAAAATAGCCAATTTTACCTAAGTGTTTTTACTTTGTGTGTGGGTTTTTTTTCTTCATAATACTGTTTTGCTAAATCTTCAATGCGTTATTTCTACATATTGATTTTGATAAGTTATTTTGGCTTTATGCTGTGTGGTTCCTGTTTTGGTTTGCAGATTTTGCAAATTTTACATTTTGATTCCATCACTCTCGCAGAATGAGGCTTAAGGCAGTGTCACACAAGCGATTATTCCCGTCAATGTTTACGAACAATTGTTGTCTGACAGCTATACAATTTAAGTCTCAAATAACTTAACTACCTAACATAATCTACCTTCGATCTAGTTTCCGATTCCAATGCGAAAAATCCTCAATATAGTACAAGTAAAAACTTGCTCATCGAAAATTGCCGGAAAATGCGCTCGTGTGACACTGGCTTTACAGTGGGATACAGCGGCATAATCTTTAGCAATCGTCCCCTTATAGCAAGGACAATACATCAGAGCATATGTATGTGGAGTTCTATGATGTTTGCTTTATAAATAAATATGAGGCACCTAATTTCATATTTCATATTCACCTCTAGGTTGGCAGTAGAGAGGTCAATTCACGGAGACGCTGCCTCTTGAGAGCTAGAAAATATAGAAGTAAAAGGAACAGTCAAAATAAGCTATGGGTATGGCAGAGAATGCTCATCTCTAACTCTGATAGACCAGCCCATCACCACATGACTAGAACACTCTCAGCTTCAACTAGGAAAAGTCCTAGAAAGCCGCCTTTGACGGAGGGGTTAGCTCCCCTATGTCATTCCCTTTAGGGGTTCCCGCTAACGATTTCACAGTAATGGCAGGCACAATTCAGGATATCTCCGCAGTAGGAATTATGCTATAGTAATATGAAAGAGTGTACCGGTACAGCAATGGGGAAACGCGTACAGAGATCGGGTAGTTGCATTCAAGATATGAAAACAGTATACTGTATAAGAGTTTTCTATGTCGTGGTTGCACTAGCGGGGTCTGCTATAATATACTTTTCTTTGTAACTGATGACATATTTATGTAAAATATATTTGGCTAAATATATAATAAACTAACTAAAAAAAAAAAAAAAAAAAAAAACTAATTGTGCAGTAATAACAAACAGTATAAACCAGCCGTATATAATGTCTGGAAATTAACCCCTTGGGGATTATAACATGTTTTGACAGTTTACTTTGGCTATCATTAGACGATATTATGTACAGTACATTAGGAAGGGCATATGAAAGTCATTTCTGCTTCCGTGGCATACATTTCCATTTTCTTTCTCTCAGTCTAATGCAAAACAATCTTGATTTACTCACGCTTGTTCTACTGCTGTCCGCAACAAGGAGGAAGCATTCAAACAGTACCGACGCCTTAAAATCAGGAATCTCATTCTTCCTATGTTTCTGCCCAGAATCAAGCCAAATCTGTTTTTCGACTTGCCAAGCACTCTTTCATCAATAATAAATGCACTGAACTATCCAACTCTAGCTCTTCCCAAGCTTTCTGGCATCTAGCCAAAAACCTCTCCAACATTTTTCTTTCTCGTCTTTCCCTCCCCACTCTGATGGCACAACCATCACTTCTTCCTCTGACAAAGCTGAACTCTTCGCTCAAACTTTTGCTAGAAACTCCATCTAAGATGATTCCGGTGCTATTCCTCCCTCTCCCCTATTTATGCCTAATATCCTAATCTCTACTAAAGATGTACTTTCTATCCTCTCTGGGATTAATACTAAGAAGGCGTACGGTCCAGACAGTGTTCCTCCTGTTGTACTCAAAAACTGTGCTTCCGTGCTGACTCCCTGCCTAGGCAAACTCTTTCGTCTCTGTCTCTCCTCTAACGTCTTCCCTTCATGCTGGAAGTTAGCTCTCATTCAACCTGTCCCAAGGAAGGGTGACCGCTCTCAACTCTCCAAATATCTCTTGTATTTCTAAAAAAAAAATAAACTATTCTTGCTTCCAAATTTCTAAAGCATTTCTCTTCTCTTAATCTACTCTCAGATCGCCAGTATGGCTTCCTCAAGGGTCACTCTACTGGTGATCTTCTTTCATATCTTACTAACTCTTGGTCATCCTCCTTTCGGGACTTCGGTGAGACCTTTTCTATTGCGCTAGACATATCGAAGGCCTTCGATAGAGTCTGGCACAAATCTTTAATATCTAAACTACCCTCCTTCGGTTTCTATCCCTCCATCTGTGCCTTTGTCTCTAATTTCCTTTCCGGCCGTTCCATAGCTGCGGTTGTGGACGGCCATCGCTCACTTCCTGATCCTATCAACTCCGGTGTTCCTCAGGGCTCTGTCCAATCTCCAATTCTCTTTCTAATTTTCATAAATGATCTTCTCAACTGTACCTCCAGTCCCATCCATTCATAAGCAGACAACTCAGTACCGCAGTTTTGGCAAAATCCAGTAATCTTTCGAGCCCTGCCCTTTGATGCCCCAGAGGTTTAAATAAAACAAAAATATTCCAATGACCTTAGCTCTTAATGCTTATCAATCCTATAGAGTATGGCACTCGCTATTGAAAATCGAGATTTCATCTCCAAACCAAAATTTCGATGACTCAAGTCATGGAAAATTGGAACTCTCGGGTCAATTTTCGAAGTTTTTCGAAAAGGGAGTTTGGGTGTATATTTTCATTAGGGGGATCCTTTTGAGTAGGAAAGTGTAAAAAAAACGTATTTTTTTTCTTGGTACCCCGCGAAAAAAGCATTTTCCGATATCGATTAGCCTACCCGTAAGATTTCGGCAGGCCTCCGGAGTGCGTATCAATTGTTTCTGCTGCCGGAGGGCCAATGCGCCGTTTTCTTTTACCGTAGACTTTTCGAGTTCAGCCTTTTCATCTTGGGAAGGATGTCTACCCGTATTTTTGAGGAGGTGTAAGGTAGATTAGGCTTCGCATATGCATATTAATAGGTGATGTACAGTACCGCAGTTTTGGCAAAATCCAGTAATCTTTCGAGCCCTGCCCTTCGATGCCCCAGAGGTTTAAATTAAAAAAAAAAAATCCAATGACCTTAGATCTTTATGCTTATCAACCCTATAGAGCAGGGGTTCCCAACCTTTTAGTTCCTCTGTACCACTTGGGCATTCTGATAGGTACCCATGTACCCCTAACAATTTAGGATAAAAATGGATAAAATTATGTCAATTTTATATCATTTTATTATGAAATATGTATGTGTAGACTGATAGAGATCTTAGCATTGATATTATCAATAAAATGAACTCAGTGACTATAAAATATTTTGATCTGTCACATACTCGGACATTATCGGGCGGTACTGCAGCTGTCTCGAGTTGATATACATACCTGATTGTTTCACGTCCAATACAGATTGTGGGCCGCAGGAAGTCACATAATAGTGAAAACAATGGAATAGTCACCTCACTGATATAATTTTAAGAGAAGAATGTAGTATCCGGGTGTACGGTCCAACAAGTAACCGACCTAGATGTGAGATTTTATGTTTTGTTTTGTTTTTCTGATGTGTTGTGATGTCCCTATTCGGGCTCTGTCTCGAGTCAGCCACCCCCATAAAAAAATTGGATAATTGGGGAAGGTGCCAGAGTATACACATATACAACTTCATTTTCCGAAGAAAGAATCTTTAGCAACTGGCCTAGGTAGTAACAATGACAAAATTCCAAGAGCAAATTACTATATGAGAAGGGATTACAATGATGTGCTAGTTTTGGATAATTAACATATTAACTATACTCTGTTTATTTTCAGCTGACGATAAAGTGAATCCCTGAGCAGCTAATTTCTCGATACTTAAGGTTGGACAAATATGAAACTACTATGTCTGTGCATCATAATAAGACCAAGTTTATATAATTAGCACTACATTTCACTACAAAATCTTCAAAATAACTGAGAAATCTTGATGGTAACTTTTCAATTTACCGTCAGTTGAAAAGAAACAGAATATAGTATGTAAATTTGACTATTAACCCCTTCTTTACCGACTACATCTTCTTCACTTTATTTTGGCTACCATGAGACGACTTTATTCAGCTTTGGAGGACGTCTACCAATTAAAAGCTACAGACTATCTCAATTTATCCTTTTAGCTACCATATATCCTTCCTAAGCTTCATAAAACCGCCTAAATGTAGCTGAAATAAAATACAAAAGACGTCGCCGGTAAAGAAGGGGTTACCAACATAATAGGTCTACTATTAATATGGTGACAACATTAGTATCACCAACTAATTGATAAACTTTGTACCTACCTTAGCATTGACAGGACCATGAACATGAAGAGATGGGTTGGATGTGAAAGAGATCTGCCATGTGTAGATCATTCGGCTTTCTGCAGACTCCCGTTTTCTTATGTTCCGCGATGAAGGAAGGGTTTGGAAGACTCCCATCGCAGCACAGACCCTACAAAATCTCCGGCTACTATTCGATACAGGGGCCACATTTACAAAACATACACCTTAATTTCTCAAAGCTTAACATTCGGATTCTTGAGAGATTGTAATTTTAGCCTGTCACAAAACGAACATCTTAATTGTCCAAAGCTTCAGATTCGAACTCTTGATGGAGAGATTAGGAACTTTAGTCTGTCACAAAACGAACACCTGAATTTCCCAAAGCTTGATTTTCGGATATTTGATGGAGATATTTGGAACTTTAGTCTGTCACAAAACGAACACCTTAATTGTCCAAAGCTTCAGATTCTAACACTTGATGGAGAGATTGGAACTTTAGCTTTTCACTGTGTCAAGATGCAGATCCTAAATAGCAAGATTATAAGCTTCTTCATATCAATTTGTAGAGATGTGGATACTTATTAGAAATGTCGGAAACTTCTGCAAATCGCCTTGTCTAGATCTTTTAGTCCTCCTCTTAATCTTACTTTTGATCTTCTTTAATTTATGGTTTTCACTGCTTCCTCTTCATATATTTATTCCTTCGTCTTTTCTTCTTCTACTTCTTCTCTTGTTCTGGTCTTCTTGTCATTCTTCTCTCTTGAGTAACTTAAGTAATATCTCACATATACTGGATCTAACTATTATTGAATCTTATTACTGCAGCATGGCGAATATTTAAACATTAATCTCGCTTAGTAAAGTCCTCTCATATATAAGCTTAAAGTAGAGTAAATATTGGCGAACACTGTCTATCAGTCATTAGGCTTAGGAAAGATCTCTCATCACAAATAATCAACTCCAGAGCTAAAAACAAGGCCAGTTCCATAAATTCGGCTTAGCAAAGATCTCTCACCAATAATCAACTCCACAGGGTATAAAATCAAGGAGAGTTCCATAAATTCGGCTTAGGAAGGATCTCTCACAAATATAATAAGGTGTGTTTTATCAATCCGGCAGTCACATAAACCGAGTTCATACGAGGGGAGGGTTTTGCAGGGCCTGTGCTCCTCCGGCCAGACTTACCATTGGTTTCCTTCATTTGTTTCCGTATTTTTCTTTGTCTTTTTGGATTTTCCATTCTTGCTAATTCCATCTGGAAATACACAGAAAATATGGTTAATAATAATGATAATAGTAATATTAATAATAATAGTAATACAAATAATAATAACAATAATAGTAATAATAATAATAATAATAATAATAATGTTAAAAATTATCTTCAGGTCTTTAAAAATGGGGATATTTGTATTTCTTTGTTAATTTATTTAAACAATATCACGTGCAAAGAGAAGAAAATATGAACATACATAGATAACAGGAGAATAATATTTATTCCGCAGGAAGTCACATAATAGTGAAAACAATGGAATAGTCACCTCGCTGATATAATTTTAAGGGAAGGATGTAGTATCCTGGTGTAGGGTCCAACGGTAGTCATGTTTACATAGGTCGATCGCTCGCGGTTAAGTTCCCGTATATTTTTTCTGTTATTTGACCCCTGCTGGCAATATGTATGATGATGACAATAAGTCATGGGGGGTGAGGGGGGAAAAAGCCCCCCTTCAACCTATTATTGTATCCCACGGCAGTCAAAATAGACGGGAATATGATTGCAAGCGTCCGCATAGTGTAAGGCGGGCGGTCCACCCGGTAACTACATTCTTGCCAAATTTTAATATAAGTTTCGCTTACTGAAATGAGGAAATTGATAAAAATACAACTTTGTGCAATCTGCCTGTAGATTAGAACACCATATTTTGTACACTATGGTTATTCTCTCAGACCCCTATGTACCCACTGAGAAGTGCAAATGTACCCCTGGGGGTACATGTACCCCAGGTTGGGAACCCTTGCTATAGAGTATGGCACTCGCTATTGAAAATTGAGATTTCATCTCCAAACCAAAATTTCGATATCTCAAGTCATGGAAAATTAGAGCTCTTGGGTCAATTTTCAAAGTTTTTCGAAAAGGGAGTTTGGGTGTATATTTTCATTAGGGGGACCCTTTTGAGTAGGAAAGGGTAAAAAAACAGTAAATTTTGCTCTTGGTACCCCGCGAAAAAAGCATTTTCCGATTTCGCTAAGCCTACCCATGACTTTTCGGCAGGCCTCCGGAGTGCGTATCAATTGTTTCTGCTGCCGGAGGGCCAATGCGCCGTTTTCTTTTACCGTAGACTTTTCGAGTTAAGCCTTTTCATCTTGGGAAGGATGTCTACCTGTATTTTTGAGGAGGTGTAAGGTCGATTAGGCTTCGCATATGCATATTAATAGGTGATGTACAGTACCGCACTTTTGGCAAAATCCAGTAATCTTTCGAGCCCTGCCCTTCGATGCCCCAGAGGTTTAAACAAAATAAAATATTCCAATAATCTTAGCTCTTTATGCTTATCAATCCTATAGAGTATGGCACTCGCTATTGAAAATCGATATTTCATCTCCAAACCAAAATTTCGATGACTCAAGTCATGGAAAATTGGAGCTCTCGGGTCAATTTTCGAAGTTTTTCGAAAAGGGAGTTTGGGTGTATATTTTCATTAGGGGGATCCTTTTGAGTAGGAAAGTGTAAAAAAAAAAAAAAAAAATGTGTTCTTGGTATCCCGCGAAAAAATCATTTTCCGATATCGCTTAGCCTACCAGTAAGTTTTCGGCAGGCCTCCGGAATGCGTATCAATTGTTTCTGCTGTCGGAGGGCCAATGCGCCGTTTTCTTTTACCGTAGACTTTTCGAGTTCAGCCTTTTCATCTTGGGAAGGATGTCTACCTGTATTTTTGAGGAGGTGTAAGGTCGATTAGGCTTCGCATATGCATATTAATAGGTGATACACTACCTTACACTGGCTTCCTGCAACCAATCAAACACATGAGAATGAGAACTTGGCTAGCCACCAGGATTGCTCAGTGGTCATTGGGCTGGCCTTCTCTCGTGTTCGCCTCGTCCCACCCATACGTAAAACTGGGTACCTGGAGTGTAAAAACGGCCTTGGCAAGGTCGTATCCTGGGGTAAATTTGATTACTTGTCTCATCTTTCCTATATTCCCTCAAAATTCACCTTACACTACTTAATTAGTTTTCCTGAACACCCCAGCCACCAATCCCTCGAAGACAAAAGTAATGAAGCCATACAACACTTATCTATCCCTTATTCTTCAACAATACAAATATCAATCCTTCATCTTCTCTCAATATTCTTGCTCTCTTTTTCTTCTGCTCTCACTTGGAAGGACCAGTCTTGCTAAAGCAGCCTCCCAGAAGCTGGGTGTGCTCAACCGCCTCAAGGGGTTCTTTACCCCTGCACAGCTTCTTGCTCTGTACAGGGGCACAGTGCGTCCTTGTATTGAGTATTGTTCACATGTGTGGGGAGGATCCTCTCACACCGCATTCTTAGACAAAGTAGAAAGAAAGGCCTTTCGTATCATTAATTCCTGCCCACTCACCAACTCTCTGCAATAACTCTCTCCCTTTGCCGCAATGTTGCATCTCTCGCTATTCTATCGCTACAACAATAAGTGCTCCTCAGAGCTATCCCAGTGTATACCACCTCCTCTACGTAGGGTACATGGTACCCGTCTTGCAACACAATCCCACCCCTACTCTGTGCAACTCTCCAACCCAAGAGTGAAACGTTACTCTCAGACTTTCTTCTATTCAACAGCTGAGCTCTGGAACTCTCCCATAATCAGTCTTTCCTTCCTCCTATGACTTAAATTGCTTCAAACTCCGTGTGTCCAGGCATTTTGGCTCGAACGTCCCTTGATTTTGGCCCTGTCACTCTTTCAACATTGGGGAAAGCACTCGCTACAGGCAGTTCTGCCTTTTGTCTCCCTCACTCACATAGAACAGAAATTATTATCATGCATATTAAAAAGAGATGAAATAAAAAAGGCTGGTTATATATTAAGAAAATAAAAGCATACATATATGAAAAGCTAAGTGATAGAGAAGATAAAACATACGGATAAGATAAGCTAAGCGAAAGAAGATAAACACATAGATAAGAAAAACTAAGCAAAAAAGATAAAAACACAAAAGAAAAGCCAAGCGAAATAAAATAGAAAACACACCAGCAAGAAAAGTTAAGCAAAAATATAAAACAAACAGATAAGAAAATGCTAAGCGTAAGAAAACATAAAAACACATAGGTAAGAAAATGCTAAGCGAAATCAAACGTAAAAAACACACAGGCAAGAAAACTAAGCGAAAGAAAAGATAAAAACATACATAGAGACAAGAAAAGCTAAGCGAAAGGAAACATAAAAACACATGCAAGAAAAGCTAAGCGACAGAAAAGATAAAAACATATATAGAGACAAGAAAAGCTAAGCGAAAGGAAACATAAAAACACATGCAAGAAAAGCTAAGCGACAGAAAAGATAAAAACATACATAGAGACAAGAAAAGCTAAGCGAAAGGAAACATAAAAACACATGCAAGAAAAGCTAAGCGACAGAAAAGATAAAATCATACATAGAGACAAGAAAAGCTAAGCGAAATAAAAACACAGGCAAGAAAAGCTAAACAAAAAGATAAGAAAACGCTAAGCGAAAGAAGACATAAAAACACACAGGTAATAAAAGCCAAGCGAAAGAAAACCTACGATAATTATTTCTTTTGTCGGGTCGGGCGAGAATGGGTATAATGGGCCTGATAGTGCTACGAATACACCGCACAGTTTCAAAGTAATAGGAGGCACAGTTCACGGTTCACGGATAAAAACAGTACTGGGCAGACGTGTACACTATGGTAAATTAGTGTGCTGTACATTAAGGGGAGGTTTGGTTATATCTCTGGACCCCCTTCTCCTTCAGTTAGGTGTCGAATCTGTCGATGTTTTTCGTAGCGAGTCATAGTGAGCTTATAATTTAGAAGGAACCTTCAGTCGGGATTTTGTTCTACCGAAAAATTATAACGTTGATTTCGAAAAGTTTTTTTATATCTAGGGATTTTTTTTTTTTTTTTTTTTTTTTTTTTTTAAATAGAGGTCTAGGGATTAAACTAAAAACCTCCCCTTAAATGAGTACCGGTAGTACAGTCATAAGCACAATAATCGCAGTTAATTTCACGGCTGACGACCCGTAATGAAAAACAAAATAGCCATGGGAAAAGGTGTTCAATAACGGCTAGATAAGAAAAGTAATGAAGTAATTAAGAAGAAATGAGAGGACTAAACACAAATAATACAGGCTAAAGGAAGGCTAAAGGAAAGCAAACAAGCCATAATATTACTTTGGTCAGGTGGTCGAAAATTCCTAGCTGCAACGGGCATGATAACACTACGAATATACGACACAGTTTCACGGTAATGGTAAAGCAGAGTTCAGGGTAGCACAGTAGTAGGAAGAATAGTACAGTGAGGGAAATAAATAAAAGCACAGTACAGTAATTAGTAGTAACAGGTACACGGTAATGGTAAAGCAGAGTTCAGGGTAGCACAGTAGTAGGAAGAATAGTACAGTAAGAGAAAGCACAGTACAGTAATGAGTAGCACAGATATAAGCACAATAATCGCAATCAAAGAACAATAATCGCAATCAATTTCACGGCTGATGACTGTATTGAGAAACAAGAAATATATTAAGCACAGTTCAAGGTTAAGGGTAGCACAATAGTCTGAAGAATAGTACAGTGAGGAAAAGCACGTCAAAGCACAGTACATTAATGAGTAGTAACAGTTTCACGGTAATGATAAAGCTCAGTTCTCACGGTTCAAGGCAACACGGTAGTCTAAAGAATAGTACAGTAAGGAAAAGCAACATAAAAGCACAGTACAGTGATGAGTAGTACATAAATAAGCACAATCATCACAGTACATTACAGTATTGAGAAACAAAGTCAAATATATTAAGAAGCAATATAGTCTTAAGAAAAGGTGTTCAGTAGAATAGACAAGAAAGCAATCAAGCTTAAAGGAGAGATGAAAGGACACCCCACATATAATAAATGTTAAACAAAAGCCAATCTACCATATCATTTCTTAAGGGAGCCCACCTCGCTTTTCTTCTCTTTATCTCCCTCTCTCTCTCTTTGGCTTGTATCCAATCGGCCCCATTCAGCCTACTGTTTTAAGACGTTTACCCCCATCCAGGTGTCAATATTTTCCTGGCGAGCGGTAGCGAGCCAGCATATATATATATTTGTTTTGACAGCAAGCTAAATTTGTACATTTTTCGATAGAAAAATTTCTCCGGCGAAGCCGGATTTCTCCATAGAATGCTCGCCAGGAAGAAATCGACACTTGGATGGGGATAACCGTCTTAAAACAGTTGGCTGAATGGGGCCGAATGGATACAAGCCAGGGAAAGAGAGAAAAGGAGAGAAAGATAAATAAAAAGCCGGTGACCCTCCTTAAGTCGGGCGGGTGAGAAAGATAATTGTCGTTAATGGTACTAATATGCCAACACAGTTTCTCCGTAATGACCAATAACAAGCACAGTTCACGATAACATAGTAGTGAAAAGCAGAGCGTACAAGTAATGGGGAAGCTAGAGTAATAAGAAATAAGACAGCTATACGCATTACACAAATACGTCAATTAATAATGAATTAAAATCTGGAGGTCCAGTAAGGCATATTTAAAGCGAAAGTAAATAAGTTGATATAAAACAGAATAAATAATTATACATAGAGAACAACAAAAACAACAGAAAACTTAATAATGAAGGCTAAACGTACCGGTAAGCTAAACCTATCATTACATTTCTTATTTCTATCTATTTACTCAGGCCCAATCCCCACTTATCCTATTTTATTTTATTTTATTTTTCCCTCCTTTTTTCCTTTTTTGTTTTTTTGTTTGTTTTTTGTTTCTGGGGAGGGGGGGGGGGGGGCCCGACTCAAGACAGAGCAAGAACAGGGAAACCACAAAACACAACATAAAACACAGAACACACACAGACAAAACACAAATCCACACACATGAGAATAACACTATGAATACGGAATACGGGCCCGTAGTCAATTTTTTTAGCTGACGGTAAATGGAATATCTTAGTAACTGAGTTTTCGATACCGGTACTTAATGAACAATAGGAAACTACTAAGTCTCTGCATCCTATAAATGCCAATAGTCTATTTGTATTAAGCTGGAGAGAAATTGGCTTGTTCACATCTTAATTAATAATTACTCAGCTAATACAATGTTTGTATAGCCAAATATGTTGTTAATTATGAATACTTGACAATAATATGAACCAGAGGCATACTAGTTTCTTATTTTACCATTAGTTATCAAGAAATGAACATCTAAGGGAGCACAAATTTCGCGCAAAGTTAAGAAAAATCGAATATAGTTTCATAATTTAAAATACATTTATATACAAAATTGTCCTAATACCGGCGTAATTAAGATCAGGACATGACAATGTATTGTTACCTAAGAACAAACAGACTCTATTAATCTTTCAATGTGAAGGGACCCAGGCCAACAGCTTTGCCTTTTGTCTCCTTCGCTCACATAAACGTCTCGTAGTCAAAGAACTTATCATTAAAACTCAAATGAAATCTGAAAAAAAGTTGGGGACACAATGCAAAAGATGATAATGAACTCGCTTCATAAATAGCTTCTTCCACTGTATGATTTCAATTGTATCTCATTCCACCTACACTTAGATGATTCATACAGCATAATCAACACTAAAGAAACCTAATATATACGATATATTATATATATATATATATATATATATATATATATATATATATATATATATATATATATATATATATATATATATATATATACCGGTATATACAGTATATATATAAACAGCTTTATCAACACTCGACACACCCAATCAATGCATCGCGAAGAGAATCAAATAAATCTCAAACAAACAAACAAGTAGGCTAATAATAAATGTCCTTCACCTACTTAAGATTTTGTTCTTTTTTAATGTTTTTTCTTTTCTTTCCTAGTTACCCTCAGACATCAGCCAGTTTCCTCCACACGGTCCTCTCCATACCAAAGGGCGGCCGGTAATCAATGAAACACAAAGACGATCGATGCCGTGTTTACGATGAACAATGAGGAAGATGACAATAAACGGGGCTCTTCAAGGTCAATCAATAATTAACAAAAGAACGCGATAACAATATTTACGAGAGACAGTGAAAGCGGGGACAATAATCGGGTGTATTAAATATCTATTATTAACCCTTGGAAGATCCGATGACGCATTTCTTTTGTTTTCAGGTTATTGTTAGACGATTTTATTCAGATTAGGAAGGGTATATGGAAATCAGTGGGTTAATCTAGATAGTCTTTACCCTTATATTTCCCACAGATCCTTCCTAAATTGTCTAAAGTCGTCTAATGATAGCCTGAGTAAACTGTCAAAATGCGCCATAATCGTCAAAGGGTTAACCCTTCAACTACGGGAGGCTTATCATAAACTATAAAAAAAAATTTATTGTTAACCAAAATACAGCGAATATCTATGTACATTAACCCTTTCTTTGTGGACATATTTCCGCCATATTAGGGCTCATTCAGGCACTCCTGATTGATTAGGCAAGTGTCTGAATGAAATTAAATGTATTCAGCCGAAAACTAGAAGAAAATAGCTTCAAAATGACACCAAACCGAGCTGCGTAGATCGCAGGGTTCACCCGCAGCGCTACCATAGACATTCCCTAAAATGAGCAATTCTCGCTAATGTCTCGCTACATTTGCCTTTAGCAGCACTGTATATCTCGCGAGACTCTGACTCAGAGCCTTCAGTGCCGCGGCCTCCTGGCTGGGAGAAGGACATGTGGCCTGCTGTGCTCCCGCTCCCTCACACTCGATTTTACAGGCTTAAAAGCCTGTAAATTGCTGTAAATTGCCATGGCGTTCCGGAACTTCTCCCGCAGGGAAAGGGTTTAGGGGGGATGGGCCGGTTTTTCTGGCCCCCATTATCCCTCGTGTTTAGCCCCATCGTTTATTGTTAGCCAGAGTACAAGCTATCACGAGGGAGGTACTTGAGGTATAGCCTATATACCCTTTTAACTACACTGTAAAAATATAGAGTATCTGCATTGGAAGAGTTAAAGTGTGGGGGGGGGGGGATGCCTCACTCCCCATCCCCCTTCTCCCTCATGCTTCCCCACATTAATTTTGATATTTCAAAATGTTCGTCCCATTAGTTTGGCTATTTTAAGACCTTCATCCATTTCTTATTAAATCTGTATTGATTCTGGCTAACATCAGAACAACTGACAAAAACTAAGCTTAGGAGTAAGAAAGTGAAGCGACAATAATAAAACAAAAACATGAGACTGACAAGACTGAATTAATTACGAATGCAAACACTTAAGGAAATATGTGAACACGAAAATACAAGTAAACCAATAAATTAAATTATATATGAACTAAAAGCCAGCATATACAAATAACAATAAAACAAGCATGGGGCACTTAACCAAACAGGAAAACAAGAAAAGAAAAATAATCAGAACAATACAAATACGCGAGGAAAGAAAAATACATCGGGGAATACAAACAAAGGAAATATAAGCAAAAAACAAAACAACAAAAACAGAGAATGATAACAATAACCGGGGCTATTCAGGAGGGGGGAGTTATACGAAAACATTTTGGGGTGCCTGAATAACGACAGATCATTCTAATTCAAACTAAAGTCGACTCCCATCAACCAGGATTAAAGGTGAATTCCAGAGATGAAACCTATTCAAACTACAATGTCCATTGGGATCTGCTTGGTTTTAGGTACATGATACTGAAGAAAACTTTCATCAATTTGTTTTAACAATATAGAAATATAGCTTATCTAAGTTATTTTATGTGGCGCGAACTGGTGTGTTTACCATGACGTCATTTTGTGCAATGGCGGGAACTCTCGACATGGGAAATGGGTGAATCTGTATTTTTTTTTATTTGAGAAACTCTTATAATTTGTATGCATGTTTACAGCTCAACATTTGGCTTCACCACTGTCTGGTCAAGGGACCGCGATATATAAATTGAACAGAAAACTATATTATCATTACGAAATAGGCCTTAGAACCGAGTTCCCTCAACTCTGGACCAGGCTAAACATGCATAAACACTGCATGTATGTTAATTGCTGGCGAGCTGGGATTATTTCTTGATGTGCACCACATCATCAGGACGTTGGTCGATCTTTTGCAGAGATTGAGTATTGAATTGAAAGGTATTAATTACGACCGCATATCTTGTTTACAAACGGCGTCTCTACACAATGGAGTCACTCCAGCTGGCTGAAAATGCCAATTCGTCACCAACGACTATAATTATATATCAGTATTTTGTTCTGGAGTTTTATGGAATTATATCGATATTGCCCATATACATATTACATTATATTCATGCCAAGTTATGACCCTGCATTAATCTTCGTTTTTTCGTTCATCCCTGTAGTTCACCTGTAAGTGGTAAATACTTCAAATAGATCACTCCTAGAATAGAAATATACCGGTAATTGTTTAATTTTAACTAGAAGCATTTTCACAAGGGTATCATCACTCTGAAAGAGTACAATCTTGTGACAGTGTTAATATCACAAAGTAAATCTTATAAACTTCGATAATATTCCATCTTAATATTCATATTATTTGGTTATATTAAGTGCCAATCATAAATATAATATAATATATAAATATAACTGCTAGGAAAAACTTCAGTAAATGGGCACTAAAGTGGGCTATTTAGAAAGACCCTCGTTCGTACCAACAGAGCCATAACAGGCGGGAAATTCTGGCCGAATGAGAGATATCCCTATGTTCAACTGAACTGTTAACTGAAAAACAATGGAACATGAAGGAAATCGAAGGTATAGTTACGATTCATGATACAAAAGTTACATGTTCAAGGCTTATTGAATACTAAACACTAAATCGCAAAATATATCGAATAAACTATCTATATTCATAATACAAAATTGACAGCATCTGAAGATATTAAGTGCTAATTATTAAAACACAAATAAAACACAATGAAGACATTTTATTGACTGATCGAATTTAGTGTCAACTATTGAATCGCATACGCAAAAACAACAAAATCGGATTAATATTGGACATTATAACAACCAATCATTTAATTTAAGTAGAGGACATACAGAAGAAAAGCCATGCCGGAAATGGACACTAAACCGCGGTATTTAGTGAAGACCTTGCGAGTCCCAATATAGCCGTAACGGGCGGAATATTTTGGGCGGATATTGCGGTATCTCCATCACACGGTAAATTAGGGGGCACCTGGGGGCGGGGGGCGAGGGGAGGGGGGGGGACAAGAAAGAGAGCAAGGGAGAATAACAAGGAATAACTAATATCTAAACAATCTATCTTACAGTTCAAGCAAAATAATTTCAGGAATATAAAATAATCAATACAATATGCAAGAACGAAAAATATTTATAATCTATATAACAAACGAACATACATGACGTTAAACTAAGTTTCACAAGACCCATATCCTTGCCAGCATTTCAGGAATATATAATAGCCGATGCAATATGCAAGAATGAAATCAATTCATTACATATAACAAAATAAAATGCATGACGTCAAGGTAAGTTTACCAAGCCCCCTATCCCTGGCAGCATGTGTAGGTCCTTGGTGTGATAGAGTACCAGCTCTCCAAGTGCCAACCTGTCACTTCTCCCTCTTCAGTCCTCGGGTATGGTGGTAATACCAAGATAAATATTAATAAACCTAGATGGTCTAATATTACTTCATATACAGTATATATATAGAGATAGAAGGATGGATGGATACAGACATACATACATACAGAGAGAGAGAGAGAGAGAGAGAGGTGATGTCAGAGAAGAGGCCATAACGGGTGATTATATGCGTCTTTTGGGAGTCAGGTGTGTGTGTGTGTGTGTGTGTATCCAGGGACTACACGAAATACCTAGTGTATTCGTGAAATATAATTAGAAACATAGTACTTCTGTTCCCAAGATTTCAAGTTGCATTATATAATATGTGCTGTAATGTTAGGTTACATTAAATTTAGTTAAGCTAGGCATGATGATAATCAATATCATCTCCAGTAATCTTGTATAACAATACGAAATATTAATTTGTATCATCCCATATAATTTAGTTCGCAAAGTTACATGACACTTAACCTAACCTTTCCAATACAAGATACCTTAAATAAAGTACGTGGTACCAGATTTATTTCGTATTGGAATATCGTATTTCACGAATTCATTCGGGATTTCGTGAAGCCACTAGTTACAGAGATACCCTGTAACATGTGTGTCTGTCTGTTCATACACACACACGCCCACGTGTGTGTGTATGTTTATCTTTGCATGTGACGGTGTGTACGCTGTCTAACTTTGCATATGTGTATGTGTATGCGTGTGTGTGTGTGTGTGTGTGTGTGTCTACACTCATATTTTCTAGTTGCATATACTGTGTATTTATAAACAAGATTATCCTAGAGTGTCACACGTCTAGGCGTTCTCTCTCTCTCTCTCTCTCTCTCTCTCTCTCTCTCTCTCTCTCTCTCTCTCAGGTGTTTGGTCTCAAAGCAGATATTTCTTCCTCCTCGCTTCCTTTCACACTTTGATCTTGAGCCTTACTTGCTTCCTTGCTTGAAGGGGGAGGTAGTCGCTTTTTCTGGACCCCTTCTACCTCATGTTTAGCATATTAGTTTGGATATTTTATGACGTTCGTTCGTTAGTTTGACGATTTTAAGACCTTTCGTCTCATTTCATTGTCAATATTAGGACCTGTTGTACAATTTAAGTGGCGATTTTTTCCTGGCGAGCGATTGCGAGCCTGTAATTTTAGAAGGAACCGGCCGACCGAAAAATGTACAAATTTATCTTAAAAGGGGGTCTAGGGGGTGTTTTTATAAGCTTGTTGGAGGTCTAGCGAGGAAACTAAAAAAAATATATATATATATATATACTGTGTATATATATATATATATATATATATATATATATAGAGAGAGAGAGAGAGAGAGAGAGAGAGAGAGAGAGAGTGAGAGTGAGAGGGAGAGAGTGTGTGTGAAAGGAAGCGAGGAGGAAGAAATAGCCGCCTTGAGACCAAACACCTGAAAGAGAGAGAGAGAGAGAGAGAGAGAGAGAGAGGGCAGAAAACATTAACTTCCCCCTTAACTTTCACTCTCTTGTTTGGATTCTGGCTTTGTTGTCAGGTTTCTGCGTGTTTATAAGTTAGGCATGTATGATGTATGCTGGCGTTTCATTCCTTGATATTTCATTGAATTTATTTCATTCTTGTTTTTAGTATTATTTTAATTTCGCTGTGTGCTTCTATCTCTCGGTAAGTGTTGATTTTAGTATTATTTTCATTTCGCTATGTGTTTCTATCTCTCGGTTTGATATAAATTCCAGTTTAATTTAGTTTTCCATTTGTTTTCATTACCAGGCTTGTTTTAAAGTCCATAACTGATATTATTGAGCTACTTGCATCCTTGTATGATTTATTATCGTGTGCTCCTATTTCCATGTTTGTTTTTATTTCCTTGAATGTCTGGATTTCCTTGCTTAATATATTCCTTCTTTCTCTCTTGTTGGATCTCACTCCCTGCTTGGTTGTTTGTAACTTGATTGTGTTCCCTTGTTTCACTGCATTCCCCGATTTGTTGTCCCTTACTCACGCATTATTATTATTATATATACGAAGGGAATTAAACCAGGGAATGAGGGAAAATAAAACGTCGTCTGCTGCTCTTTCTCTTACACCCAATAGTAATCAGTTTCCATCCAGTGAATCGATATATATAGATTGAAGTCATCAAAATATCAGTCATTTCTATATTCATTAATGTTACGGACATATTACTCTCAAATTCTATTCAGTGCATTGGCCAATATACAAAGTATATATGATGAATAAAACAGAATATATTAGGCCTACAGAGACATTTGGCAAGGATTCGAAGCTTTAGGAATCCTTGCCATATGACCAAATAATATACTTAATTTCGTTCAAGTAGATAACAAATCAAACTTGCACGCGATAGCTAATAAGTTATGCATAAAATATAGACACACACATACACACACACACACGCACGCACACACGCACGTACGCACGCACGCACGCACTCACACACACACACACAAAGGCCGACATATACAAATAACGAGCAAGGAACACGTGAGGCGAGAATACAATACAGTACCATATCGACCCTTGTATATAATGTATGTATATTGACTTGTACACTACACACACACACACACACACACATTACACACACATACACATACACTACACACACACACACACACACACACACACACACACACGCACACGCACACACACATTACACACACACACACACACTACAACACACACACTAGAACACACACACACAAACTAACTAACACACACACACACTACAACACACACACACACGCACTACACACACACACACAAACTAACTAACACACACACACACACACACACACACACACATACACACTACAACACACACACAGGCCGACAGATACAAATACCGAGCATTTATCACGGCAGGCGAGAATACAGAACAGTACCATATCGATCCGTGAATGTATGTTATTGACAGGGGTGAGTCAGAGAGAGAGAGAGAGAGAGAGAGAGAGTGAGAGTGAGTGAGTGAGTGAGAGTGAGTGAGTGAGAGTGAGTGAGTGAGTGTGTGTGTGTGTGTGTGTGTGTGTGTGTGTGTGTGTGTGTGTGTGTGTGTGTGTGTGTGTTTGTGTGTGTTGTAGTGTGTGTGAGTGTGTGTAAGTATTGGGAGGGAATAAAAGTGACACAGTTTCGGCAACCCACCCTTTAAAAGCTTCGAGTATCTGATGAAGCAATATTGGGTAGCGTTTGAAGCTAGCTAGAAAGATTAAGAGCAACCGGCTTTGATAATATTCTAAAAAAGAAAAGAAAACGTAATATGAAAACTCTGGAGTCTCGATTAAGCCTCCAAGACTCCATATTCACCCCGATGATATCTTGATAAAATATACGAAAGGCAATTACGTTTCTTGCCTTCGGTTTAAATCATTTAGTACCGGTGCCGTCCTTTTAACATTAGTCTGGTTACTATTAGACGATATTATTCAATTTAAGAAGGGCCTTTAGCAATTAACAAACTTCGAACTATCTCACTTAACCCATTTTGCTACCACAAATCCTTCTTAAACTGAACAAAATCGTATAAAAATAGCTAGAATAAACCTAAAAATACGTCGCCGGTACATGGTTTTTATAAGCTTGATGGAGGTTTAGGGGGGAAACTATAAAAAAAATAAAAATAAATAAACAAATAAATCGACCAAAAAATAAAACCTACCCCCTCGAATGGGTTAAATTTAAACTTCCCACACAGATTGGCGCAATTCTCTCCATATTATAATCTATATATTAGCGACAGCAATATGTGACCCAGTGTGCCTATTATATGTATTGGAGGGGAAGGGAGTTATACCTTGTTCCAAGTAAGTAGGCTAACACTCTGGAACATTAACCTCTATATCTCACAAACGACTAGAGTACTCGTGCTGATATATCTACCATTTGAGAAGAGTCAGCCAGGGAATAGGTGTGGAAATGTACAGCCCATTTGTACCAGCCCTTTTTGAGTTACAGAGGTTAGGGTTCACGATTTCTGGCCTACTTATTTGGAACAGGGTATAAATAGAAAGGAATGGAAGTGGGTTATACAGTAGATGAAAGGCATTGTCACGCGAACGATTTTTCCGTCCATTTTTACGGGCAATTGTAGTCTGCCAGCGTCAATAGTTAAGTTTCATAAGAATTCAACTACCTAACATAATACCCCTCAAACCCCCTTTCGAGACAAATTAGTACCTTATTCGGTAGAGGTTCCTCCTAAAGTGCAGGCTCGCTATTGCTCGGCCGGACAAAATCAACACCCAAATGGTAGAAAATTGTCTTAAAATTGACAAAGAAATGGGGCAAAAGGTCTTAAAATCGCCAAACTAATGGAGCGAACGTCTTAAAATATGCAAAACTAATGGGGCTAATCATATGCAACCAAACAATAATTAGCATAATCTAACGACAGATAACCTAACCTCACCAAGCTTACCTTATAACCCAACCTAATCAAAGCTAACTGTACGCAATCAAACGCAACCTAACCTAAAACAAAATAACTGAACTAAAGACAACCTGAATTAACCTAACGTCATATATCCTACTCTATCCTTACAAATCTAATTATACGGAATCAAACCCAACCTAACCCAATACAAAGTAACCGAACCAGACAACCTAACCTAACCAAGCCTTCGTTATAACCCAACCTAATCAAAGCTAACTAGACGCAATCAAACCCAACCTAACCAAAAATAACCTAACCGAACCAAGAACAACCTAACCTAACCGAACATCATCGATCCTGCCCTATCCTAACACATAAACCCAAAGCCAGCGACCTAACTGACCGACCAACGCCAGCATTAACAGGGGGGTAGAGTGGAGGGGGGAGAGAGAGGTTCAGTTAGCTGTTAAGAGTATCGACCGTAACAGCTGTTAGTGTGCTAGCGTGACTACACACACACACACACACACACACACAGTAAACTTTTAGGGAGCTACTGATGGTGGTGGTGGTGTTTAGTTGTTGCAAGGTTGTAATTTTTACTTGTTTACTCATTTCACTATTAGGTGTATTTAGCATATTAAACATGAAGGCACTATTAAAAGGTTGGAGGTATATCAGTATGTGTTTAATAATATTGATTGATTAGACTATATACTGTATATCTATATATATTTATATAGGATACTATATATATACAGTATACTCTATATATTATAAATCATTATATATAATATAAAAAGATATATATATGAGGATATATATATATATATATCCTAATTTAGCATGTATGAGACAAACACGGTCTCCTCCCCTACTCTCTCTCTCTCTCTCTCTCATCACCTTCCTTCTCCGCTACTCTACCCCCTCTCTCTTCCTCTCACAACAGGTCAAGGCCCGACATGATTTCCCTGAGCAAGTTAAGAGGCCGAGACGTGAGGGCGACATAAGCCTGCCGTGGTAACAGGCTGAAGCGTAGACTTAAAAGAGGCTTACAATAGGCCCTTGCTGTGTCAGGAGAGAGAGACGATTGAGAAGGAGAGAGGACCCTGATCGGAGAGAGAGCTGAGACGAGATGAGGAGAGAGAGAGAGAGGGGGGGGGGGGGGTAGGGGGGAGGGAACGGGGGCAACCCGTAAAAGTCATAATAACGTGTCCCCTCTGTACCCCACTAACTGGTTGCCACGAACAAGTGTTACTAGGAATAGGTGTGACTAAGACGGGAGTGTTGTTGGTTTATTGTTCACTTGCAGCAATGAGGATGAAAATCTACAAAGTTTTCTTAACCTAGGTTAATTACAAGGCTTATTCTATCTCAACTACAACAAGGCCACCTTTGGCGACCGTGAGGTACCTGAGTTCCCACCACAGTACATACACAGATGCACTGTACTGGTGAATGAACTGTACGCATAAACTATCCAAAACTAAACAAACAAATCTTAAAGTTTGAATTACTAAAACGAAAATACCTTGAATATACCCCAAAATGTGTGGAGTTTGCCATTCTCTGTTTACGGAAGACTCTCCATATACCCATCCAGCCCGGATCACATGACCAGACCCTCCCGCTTCCCAGTTCATTATACAGTATATAAATAATTAATTATTTCACAATGACTTAATCGATACACTTGGTGCCTGATCTTTGCACATGATTCACTCACTCACACACTCGTACTCACACTCATGCTTACACCATATAATTATATTGTATCTATTTATCTATCTATCTATCTATCTATCTATCTATTATTTTATTTATTATTGTACCTATCTATCTCTACACATTACTTTATCTATTTATCTCTATCTATGTATTACTTTATCTATCTATCTATCATTGTATCTGTCTATCTTCACAAGGCTTTCAAACTGTACTTACGTGCGTGCTGGGGGTTCCTTTTCTTCGTAAATGACTCACTCACTCACATACTCTTACTCACACTCTCTCTTGATCTACCTTTCTATCTAGTTAGCTATCTGTCTTGTCTATCTTCGAATCCAAGCTTAAATGTATGTTGGGCATTCTATTTCTTCACATACGATTCACCCACGTATACACTCTAACTAAAACTCACATTCACTCCCTTTCAATCAATATATCTATCAATCAATCTCTCTCTCTCTTTATCTATCTATATATACAATGGCCAACGCTTTATTTTCCC
>CM064488.1:47214037-47296537 GCA_032716605.1 Paralithodes platypus
CTGGCTCTCTATTATTCTTTTAACTTTGGATGGGACACATGCTACAGGCAGCTTTACCTTTTGTCTCCTCCATACGTATTAAACAAAAATCTATCTACATATTTAAAACTTAAGTTTATTTTGTTCACAGGATAAAACAATATCTGCAATATATTATCTGTTATTCCTCCCTACGTCTTTTCTCTACATATGTATCCATCCGTCTATCTATATATTACAGATTACCAGTATATCCTTATCACCTCCCTTGGATCATAAGGTCTGTGTGGCCAGTGCATTTACGTAAACTCAACTCAACTCAACTCAACTCAACTCATATATCTCTCTCGGTCATCTGCTCTCTCTCGTTAGAACTAATAGGTGGACCGCCCGAGACCTTCTGAATACAATCGATGTTTCAGGGGGGAACGGACTACAACCTATGATGGGTGAGCTTGTACGGAGGAGGTGGGCCAGGGAGGGGGGAAAAAGAGGTAAGGAGAGGGGAAAAGAGAGGAAGGAGAGAGGGAGGGAAGGGAAGGGAGAGATGCAGGAGGGATGAATGTGAAGGGAGAAGAGGGAGAGAGGCAGGGGGGAGGAGGAAAGTAAGGAAAGAGTGAGGGAAGGAGGGAGAAAAGAATCCAGGAAAAGAAAAAGAAGGAATAGAAAGGGGACATTAGATGAGGAATGGAGATGAGAAGATACTATGTTCGGCCTGACTTTATTAATGTACATGTTCTATAGGGCCGAACTAGTGTGTTAACCTTTTTACACTGGCGAAGGAAGGATGGGTTAAGGCGGGAAAAGATTCATAGCCCGACAGGACGGAAAGAGTGGCGATTGGGATAGAGGGTTAGGACGCAGGGGAGGAAGAAAGGAGGGAGGGAAAGGGAGAAGATGGAGCGAGGGAAGGGGGTAGGAGCCAGAGGAGGTAGAAAGGGAGGGAGGGTGGGAAGGGAATAGTCGGGGAGGGGTGGAGGAGGAGAGAGAGTAGGAAGGAGGGAGGAATAACAATAGAGAGAGAGAGAGAGAGAGAGAGAGAGAGAGAGAGAGAGAGAGAGAGAGAGAGAGAGAGAGAGAGAGAGAGAGAGCGAGAGAGATGAGAGAGAGCGAGAGAGAGAGAGAGAGGAGAGAGAGAGAGAGAGAGAGCGAGAGAGAGAGAGAGAGAGAGAGAGAGAGAGAGAGAGAGAGAGAGAGAGAGAGAGAGAGAGAGAGAGAGAGAGAGAGAGAGAGAGAGAGAGGTTTCAATTGGAGAATTAATGAAACCAGGGATGGAGACGAGATTAAACTACAATAGAGGTTAAGGAATAATAGTTTTAAATGTAAGATTGACGGAGAAAATATTAAGGAAGGAAAAATGAAACGGATATGTAAAGAAGAGGAAAGGAGAAGATAATAAAGAAGGAAAATGGAATACAATGGGATGAGGGATGGTAAAAGATAAAAGGAGAGAAAGGGGGAATAATAAGAGAAGGTAGAATAGAAAATGGGAGGAAAGAGGACATATAAAGGGATAAGTGAGGGTAGAAGATAAAAGGAGAGAAAGGGGGAATAAAAAGAGAAGGAAGGATAGAAAATGGGAGGAAGGGGGGAAAAGGGATAAGTGAGGGTTGAAGATAAAAGGAGAGAAAGGGGGGAATAATAAGAGAAGGGAGGATAGAAAATGGGATAAAAGCGGGAATCAAAAGGGATTAGGGAGGGTAGGAAAAGGAGGAAACTGAAATGAATGAAAGCATGAACCGAGACAGCATTATCGACGAGGCAGTGGGAGGGAACGTGTAATCAATAAGTAAATATGTAATAGGGACCTAGGCCTAATATATATTCTGAAAAAGGGTGCTCACTCACTCACTCACACACACATTTGGGACTGAGGCTGAGGGGAGAATAGTAAAGTTTCTCACCAGCCCTGTTTCCCTAAAGGCCGTATCACACTGGGTCATGTAACGAGAATCATATTCAAGAATGCAGCCATTGGAGAAACATCCGTCCGCGAATCACTAGTGGACGCATTAGGCTGTTAACCCATTCAGTACCGGTGACGTCCTTTTTATTATATTCTGGCAACTATTAGACGATTTTGTTCAGTTTAGGAAGGGCTTCTACCAATTAAGAGGCTAAGGCTTATTACATTTAATCCATTAAGCTACCATATATCCTTCCTAAGATTCATAAAATCGTCTAAATGTAGCTGATATCAAATACAAAATACGTCGTCTGTACAGAAGGGGTTAATGGTATCATGCCCAAAGTGTAGCCTAGGTAGACACCTATTCAGACGCGACAGCAATCGTTTAACATTGTTTTGTCATGTAAAATGTAGAGTATGATATCAATATTACGATTCTGTATACATTCTCTCTCTCTCTCTCTCTACTGAAGCTGGAGTGAGAATAGTAAAGTTTTCCACCACTCCTGTGTCTCTAACTGTGCCAGACACACACTAACCACACGTTACTTCGAATTGTTATATCATTTATACTGAGATGTTTCTTAGTAACCCATTGAGTACCGTATCAATAATGTTACTTCACAACGTATTCGATTCATTATTAGACGATTCTGTGCAGTTTGGAAAAAATATCTAAGAATCAAAAGGTAAAAGCTATCTCAATTAACCTACTAAAAACAAGTTCTTCCTAAACTGAATATAATCGAATTGTGTTAGATATCAAAGTATATATCTCTAAAACTCAAAAGGCAAAAGCTATCTCAATTAACCTACTAAAAACAAGTTCTTCCTAAACTGAATATAATTGAATTATGTTAGATATCAAAGTATATATCTCTAAAACTCAAAAGGCAAAAGCTATCTCAATTAACCTACTATTTCCCACAAGTTCTTCCTAAACTGAATATAATCGAATAATGTTAGATATCAAAGTATTATGTTTATTTTGTCAATTCTGTAAAAACTATTTCAGTCCTAAGAATGGTTGTCAAAATATAATACCACAATTCAGTTAAATATGTTGAAGTGCGGGAGAGGGTACAACAGGGGAAGAGGGTTGTAGGAACGCTGAAAGCAGTAACAAGAAATAGGGTGGTCAGTATGGAAGTGAAGAAGTCCTTGCAGGACAGTGTGGTAATCCCGACACTGACTTACGGAAGCAAGCGAAGCATGGACGTTGGTTGAGAGACTCAGACCAAGAGTGAGAGCAGTGGAAATGAATTACTTAAGAAGTGCGTGCGGAGTTACATGGAGGGATAGACAGACTAATGAGGAAGTAAGAAGGAGGTGTGGTGTGGAGGTAGATGTGCTGCAAAGTGTGAAAAGGAACAACTTGAGATGGTTCGGCCATATGGAACGTATGGAAAGCGAGAGAATGACTAAGAGGGTTTACGAGAGCGAGGTGGAGGGACAGAGAGGGAGAGGTAGACCGAAAGAGAGGTAGAAGGATGGAGTGAGGAAGTATATGAACGAAGGCGGTGCTGGTTGGGGGGAGGGGCGTCGACTGACTGGGGACAGAGGTGCATGGGGGCGGTTCGTTCGTGGCCACCCCTTCGGGGATCTCGGCGTCGGGCAATAGATAGATAGATAGATGTTGAAAGTATTTAGCTTAGGATGTTTCGGAAACACAAGAGTACTCAATTTACTAAGCCAAAGATAATCAAATGACAGTGCTAATATTAAACGTTCGTCTAAATGAAAGGGTAATTATGAAGTTTTTCAATTAAGCGGTGTATAAATTTCAAAATATAATGAATTTATATTTATTTATATTAATAATATACGAAATATGTATACGCTGACCAAGCAACAGTTGGAGTATGATTATACTTTCAACCATATGAAAACATTCATGCATTAAAATCATGGTGCAACTGTACTTTTTCATGATGACGTGATAAACGTGATATATGTAAAAAAAAAAAGGAGAGAGAGAGAGAGAGAGAGATCCACAAAGGAATTCGCCACCTGCAACAGAAGTTTTAAAATCATCACAGAAACTGCGGAGTTGAAATATTACCTCCGCCACAATAGACACATCTCTTTACCCCCCCCCCCCCTCTCTCTCTCTCATTAGCTTTAAATAACATACTTTAGCTTTACAGCAGATAGTATTATCAAACATATATACAGCAATGCATTTTATATATAGGATAAATGCACTGAATTTAGGTGTGAGCGTCGTAGGTTCGAATCCCTGGACTGCCACATGAATTTGTTGATTTCATTAATTGAGTTTAAGAGTAAAGTCGGTTGGTGGAGGGAACATAATAATATAGGGCCTACAGCAAATATCAACTATAACGTATTCCTGGAATGGACCGTAGGGCATAGAGATACTAACTAATATATTGCTTGTAACACCCACCCACCCACTCTCCTCACCACCTATCAACGTGAAGGTATTGTCACCATCACAGACACAGAACCAGCTGGTCATCCATCCCCCAAGCTGTCCTATAGCCTATAGGCCTACCTACCTCTAGACGATATAGGTCAACCGAGAAGATAATTTGAGCCACAATGATGAAATCATATATATCTTAACGGACTCTGGTCTGGACTCTGAAGCTTAAGTAAGATATATGATAGCTAACAGGATTAATTTAAATCATCTATAATCGTTTAGAGGGTAAACATCCTTCCTAAACTGAATATAACCGATTATTAGTTGCCAGAATAAAATGAAAAGGATGGCACCGGTAATGAATGGGTTAACTTACCAACACACAAATTAAACCAAGAAAAAAAAATAACAATTCAAAATGGCCGAATAATTTGTCGCGATTCACCGCTAACTTCACAACTAGCAATTATCTGCCATGATGCCAAAACTAAACCCTTTCACTTTTCTTATATAATTTATTTATTCTGCCTACCATCATAATTATGATATTAAACTTAGAAAGAACTTTCGAATTCATAGGAGTTGATTGATCTCTCTTTAAAACTTATATATTGTAATTATCCGAACTTTATTTAGTATCAAATTGCGGCTATTGTCTATAGTCACTGTGAATCCAATTTACAGGCGAGCTGTTTACTCACACACTCTCTCTCTCTCTCTCTGACCAAACGCTCACGTATATACACCAAACCCACAATCACGCACACAGCTACGTACACATACACAACACACCTGGACTAACAAACACCTTCCCATTTCCACCACCACCAAGTACACACACGCTGGCATGCACATACGAACACACACACGAGCATCACATACACACACGCTAACATACTGTACACACTTACATACCAATCATTGCATATTAAAACACAAACCAGAACATATTATACACCATAACACCAGCACACGCACACACGCTATGCCATACAGTAGAACACACACACACTAACACACTATAACACACGCACATTAAAACATATACGGTATACACACACACATACTGACACACAATAAATCATTCAGAATAATATACACACGCTGGCCAGAACACATACCGGTATGCGCAGAAACAGAAACACACACACACACACACACATACGTGCCCCAGTATAGGACAGAAACGATAAACAGTATACGGAGGGGGTCCAGCTATATTTATACCTCTCTACCTTTCCCTCTATCTCTCTCTCTTATCACAATAACGGTAACAACTTAAATAATGCCTGTTCATTCAAAAGTAGATATAAATACAATTCCTAAAACAGGGTTTGTATAATATTAATTATATCTATTTATGTATATGCTCAGGCCCAATCCCCACTTTTCCTATTTTTATTATTTATTTTCTCTTTAATTCTATTTTATTATTTTTTTTTTTCTTGGGGGATGGCCGCCTCAAGACATAGCTAGAACGGGGAAAACACAACATAAAACAACGAACAAACAGACAAAACACAAATTCACACACATCTAGGTCACCCAGGAGAAGACCCAGAGACCAGGGTCACCAAGGTCACTCCAGCACTCCCCTGGCCCCCGACCACCCGGAGAGGTTCCGATCTCGGCAGGCAGACATGCAGCGGAGCCGAAGCCACAAGCCCGCCCACCACACTTCCAGGCGCACCCTTCATATTAATCGTCTCCCCGGGCCAGGTGCCTGATGGACTATTATCTAGTCCAACTTGCGCCCGACCCCTTCCCCCAAATGACCAGTGTTCACTCAACTATTCACAAGCATTCTCCATTCATTCCTGTTTATTACCACTTCCTTTGCCTGATCTATAGTCATCCCTCTATCATCCAAAGCTTGTCTTACACAGTCTCTCCATCTCAATGGGGGTCTTCCTGCCCTTCTATCTGACTCACATATTCTCTTTGTAAGTCTTTCATCTCCCATTCGTTCAACATGACCATACCAGCTCAGCAACCTTACTTGCAATAAAGCAAATTTTTCTATAGAGATACAATGTACTGTCTATAAATGGAAATATGTTCACAAAATGTAAATAACAAATATAAAATAATATTGGTGGAAGTTATTGCGTTGTTGTGAGGTAATTAAATTGCGTTCTGATCAGTCTATTTCCAAATATATTTGTTGTTTATCTCTGCCAAACGAAATTTGTGGAGATTATGTGATCGTCGCTTGCCGTCTTTTTGTTTGTTTGTAGCAAGATTTCTCATAAACTAAAGGACGGATTGAGATGAAACTTACTTAGCCATTACCTTCATAAAGTACCAGAAGAGAAACGATTAACTTTTGGGTTACATCCGAAGAACCCGCCCACCCCACCCCTCACCAAACTCCTCCAAAAATTGCCATGAGAATTTGTTGGTAAATCTAAATTTGTCTCTCACTAAGAGACATCATGGTTTCTTTAGGAATTCACGTAACTAAATTGGTCCACACCAAATGAGGGCCTAGGAACTGAAACCCTTGGATGCTGTATTCAGTAGCTACCAATGATGCAAACCAGCCAACTTCGGACCAAAACAGCCCATCATAATCAATCAATTGGCCCATATCAGCCGCAGACCAAAGCGGCCACGAACCAAAAAGGTAGTGGATAAACACACTCACTCGGTCAACATCGCTCTGACTAAATTGACTGTTTGGCTCTTCCCACATCAGCCACGGATGACAATTATGCCAGACCAAAACGGACCGCCATATTCAACTGCTCAGCTAATATAGCTTGTGAACCAAAACAGCCATGAACCAAAACGGTCACTCAGACAATACCAATTGGACTAATTCAATTGCTCAGCTTTGCCCATATATGCCACAGACAAAATGCGCTGTAGACCAAAAATGTTCATGGACCACAACAGTCACAAATATAACCAGCCCATCACAGTCCACCATTTGGTCCATATGGCCCATATCGGCTGCGAAATAAAACAATTATGAACCAAAATGACCGCGGACCCAAATCAATCACTTAGTCAGACTAATCAGATGCCACTTGTTCCGGTTTACATGCATGGCGAAGATATAATATGCTCTACTTTTTTTTTCTTCTATATGTAAGGAGAAAAGGGGCAAGACTGTCTGTAACTAGGGTTCCTTCACTCAAACTGTCTGGACACACGGAGCTTGATGGAGTTGAAGTCGCAAGACAGAAGAGATAGTTTACTGGTCGAGTGGAAGAAAACTGAAAAATGGTTCACGCTTGTTAACCCCTTTAGACTCATATGACGCAGAGGTTGCCAGATTAGTAATAAGAAATAGTTATCTCACTCTTATAATTACCTCTCCAAAATTAGTTTTCTGCCCACAGCTAACTCAAAGATAACTGCAGAGGTTGAAGTAACTAAACTAAAGGTTTCTAAATACCCCTAATGGTAACAAACGCTTTAAAGTATCCCTAATCGGCTCAAAATCGCGTCATATGTCTGAGAGGGTTAAGAGTTACATAGAATAGGGGTGAAAATGTGCTGAAAGGCGGGTGCCACCTGCTCTCCATAAGAGAGGAAGCACTGAGAAATCTCTGAAGAACTTTGACTATTACAGTATACACTACTGTATGTGTAATATCTCAATCAGCTGGGATGCGTTCTTTTATCAGTGTTGTAGCTATACTAAAATGGGTTAGAGAGAGAAATCCTGTAATATCTGCGTTTATGTTTGTAAATATGTTCACGTCAATAATATTCCAATTCTCTCTCTCTCTCTCTCGGCGGGTAGGCTATAATAAAGCCTTCATGTTTTTCACTAGTGTCCTAATATTTTACCCACGATGCCGGACTTTTAATAAAATTATTCTGAAATTATATTATCCTTCATCGATCATGGTTTGGGCGCGCTGATGAAATTTGTTACGAGAGAGAGAGAGAGAGAGAGAGAGAGAGAGTGTGTGTGTGTAATAATTGTCGATTTATTGTTCATTGCAGCCCTGAGGCTGAATATCTACAGAGTTTTTCTTAAACCTAGATACCTTAACTACGAGGTCTCATGCGACCTTTGACGACCATGAGGTGCCTGGCTTCCCACCAAGTACTGTACATACGCAGATGCACTTTGTATTAGTGAGATGTGTAGGCTAACACAGGCTGATAGCAGCTTGGTTAGGGAGGACCCACGATACAATTCTCTCCGTCGCTATGGCCGAAGAAACCTTTAGGATTCTGGTGGATTCGGCCCCTTGCGGTAAACACGAAACAACGCGCCTTAACCGACTGGACCACAGCGACCCGTGTGTGTGTGTACTTACTCTAGTTGTATTGCGGGAGTGAGCATGCTCGTTATTTCCCGCCTCCTATATGTGTAGGTGTTATATGTATTGTTTGAATGGCTGTGGATGTGTGTGTAGTCTGTATTTTTTAGCCAATTGGCGACATCGGAAACGAAGGCTTAGGGTGGATCTGTATGGTACCATTCTCACTATAGACGGTACCGTCTCGCCCGAAGGCTTAGGTAGCCATATGATACCCATCTCGCCTTGTACCATTTTTGCCAACCCCAGATGGGACGTCACAACGTCGTCCACTTATTCCAGGTACCTATTTACACCTAGGTGAACTGAGGCTAACACATGAAAGGAGACAAGCCCAATTTGTCTCCGCCCGGCCGGGGATTGAACCCCCGACCCCTCGTGTGTGAGACGAGAGCTCTACCTACTAGGCTACGGGCTGTGTGTAGGTGTGTGTGTGTGTGTGTGTGTGTGTGTGTGTGTGTGTGTGTGTGTGTGTGTTTTCTTTTGGAGGAGATCAATGTTTTTGTTTGTATTGCTGTTGTTTCTATAATATTGTTCTTCTTTTTTATTGTATTTTAAAGAAGGGGCAAATAGTTACACCAGATTTATAGAGTACTTTCAGAAATGTTAAAAGTCAGGCACATTTAAAATACATTCGAGTCAAAATGCCTGGTCACGCGAGGATCTAAATAAAGGATTACGGTACAAGTACTAAGACGGTGTGAGCAGAAGTGTATTTCAGAATTTGCCGATTTGGGTAAACAGAAAGCTAGACAAAATAAGTGTGTGTGTCAGTTTAATATGTGTGTGTGTGTGTGTGTGTGTGTGTGTATGTGTGTGTGTGTGTAACGTGTGTGCGCGTGTGTTAGTGTAATCTATGTATGTGCGCGTGTGCATATGTTAGTGTAATGCGTGTATGTGTTGGCTGGATGTAATCAGTTCGTTCAAAGTCCAACCTTTCTTCCCCTGCTCAATATAAAAACATATGTATAGACTAACGTATGAATACCTACATGAACCTAGCCTACACTATTGAATCGTCTCGGTTATTGCTACCTGCACTTTAAAATGTTAGGTCCCGGTCGTGTCTTATCATTCACTTGTCTCCATTAGTTTATTGTCTTATTAGTTTTGTTAATAGGATTGCAAACACTTGTTTCTCACCTTCATCCGCGGCGAAATTTTGAAGGTGAGAATACGTGCCTTGAATATTGGTCGTTATCCGTTAGGGATATTATACCTATTAGAGGATAACGCCATTTTGTCTTATATTTTGGCTATCATTAGACGATTAAACTCAGCTAACCTTTCTAACTTAAATAAAATCGTCTAATAAATAAGCCAAAATATATTGAGAGAATGAGTCATGATATATTGAAGGGGTTACTATGATGAATATCTATCTATCTATCTATCTATCTATCAACTCAGGCCCAATCCCCACTTTTCCTATTTTTTTCTTTCCTTTCTTTTTTTTCTTTTTTTGGGGGGTGGCCGACTCAAGACAGAGCTAGAATAGGGACAACACAAAACAATGAACACACAAAAACAAAATACAAATTCACACACATCTAGGTCATCCAGAAGACCCAGAGACCAGGGTCACCAAGGTCCCTCCAGCACTCCCCCGGCCCCCGACTACCCAGAGAGGTTCCGATCTCGGCAGGCAGACATGTAGCGGAGCCGAAGCCAGAAGCCCGTCCACCACACTTCCAGGCGCACCCTTCATATAAACCGTCTCCCCGGGCCAGGCGCCTGATGGAGTATTATCTAGTCCAACTTGCGCCCGAGCCCTTCCCCCAAATGACCACGTGTTCACTCGTCTATTCACAAGCATTCTCCATTTATTCCTGTTTATTACCACTTCCCTTGCCTGATCTAGTCATTCCTCTATCATCCAAAGCTTGTCTTACAGTCTCTCCATCTCAATGGGGGTCTTCCTGCCCTTCTATCTCCCCTTGTATCTGATTCACATATTCTCTTTGTAAGCCTTTCATCTTCCATTCGTTCAACAAGACCATACCAGCTCAGCACCCTTCTGTCCACTCTGGCTGACAAATGTTCCTGCTGCGTGCTGCCCCAATCTCCTACGTATCTCTTCATTCCTCAATCTTTCTCTACGAGTAACTCCACACATACTCCTCAAGCAGCTCATCTCCATCACTCCAGCTTTCTTCTCTCCTTTTCCTTCAGAGCCCATATCTCAGCCCCATACATCACTGTTGGCACAATTCCCTGATACACTGCACTTTTTACTTTCATTCCGAGATTTCTCGTCTTCCTCATACTTTCCATTGCTCCGAAAACCTTCCTTCCTTCACACACTCTGTTTTACCTCCATTTCCATACCTCCACTCCTGCTTATCGTTCCTCCTAGATATTTAAAACACTACTTGTTCCAATATTTCCCCATCCAGCCTCACATCTAGATTCACCCTACGATCACCCCTATTACACACCATTACTTTACTTGTATTCACGTTCACCTTCAGTTTCCTCCTTCCACAAACACCAAACTCTTTGACTACCCACTGCAGTTTCTCCTCAGAATCCGCCACCAACGATGTGTCATCAGCGAACAGCAACTGATTCAACTCCCAATCTCTACCATTCTTTCCTACTAAACCCAATCCTCTTCCCATAGTTCTCATTTTCACCTCCCTCACCACTTCACAGTAAGCCTTACTTAAGATTATTACATTTCATAACGAAAGTTGCCCGTTTACTGTAATATTACCTGCAGAAGACAACTTGTGGAGAACGGCCCCATAACCCTAGAAAATAAATAGGGTTTGTCCGAATCGTCCGATTGGCTCTGCCATAAATGTAGGCTATATTACACAATGCACATGTTAGTCCCCAAAGACAGCCTGGTTACCGGGATACTGTCCGAACAATCTGGGATGCCTGGCAGTGATGAGTGATTACACCAGCAAAAATGCGTTTACCAAAATGAACATCTGTAAAGCCATATTGTTAAAAATATGGCAAGACTATCGAATGGACACATACAAACCCTATAATATTATATCCTTTTGTTCCATTGGACACAATACATACACCTCCCACTTTGGCTTACACAGTCATCTCACACATTGATATACGAAGCCCAAATAATTAGTAAATTTAACAGCCAATATCGTGAACATCTAGTAAAACACTTGTTATGGTCAAATTTGGGGGAGAAGGCAGAAGCCTTCAGGGGAAGGGCATCATATAATATTAAAGTCTACCAATCGTTAATCAGTAGCCAACATAAGATAGTAGGCCTACACGGAAATTAAATTAAGGTAGGACTGACCAAAATTTGTCGAAACTTATTTGTTCTAGTGGTAGGACCATCTTCCAAAGGCAAACAAACTGTAACATTACCATATTAATTAGGTATTTTCAGACTTGATCTTGCAAAAAGTATTCAAGTTTCATATATTATCAGGTTTAATGCGAAATTTGGTAATTTTCAAGAAGACCCTCCCGGTATTATTATTGCCAAATTTCAGCCCAAACTTTCAGAATAGCCTACTTACACTAGTGATGCCGCAAGTGTCTTTTTTTAATATCACCCATTATTGACTACGGATTCTGTTTTAAGTACCGGTAGTTGTACTTGATCTGTTGTGAATAGTCAATTAAATTCAACTATAGAATCTCTATTACTGACCAAATCAAGAAAATATTTTGCATTAAACAATTATTGGGTAAATCTACTGTTATACAACCCCTATTTTTTCATTGTTTTCCTTTCGAAACCAGTCTTTTTTTACATTTTTAGTCTTACCATATTCAGAAAGCCCTATTGATGTTAGAATTGTGGGAGTCTGGGGAAAGCAGCCCTCAAGTTAAGTAATATGTCATGTTAGATCAATGTTTCCATTGAAAATGAGTCTGCGAGGTACACTCGCGGACCGCGGCGGACGCCTTCTTCGACTTCTTCTCACGCCGCATAACGTAAACAAACCAATCACAGCCTCCTCTGATGACAATATTGTCATTAACCTAACCTAACCTGGGGGCTGCCGCCCCCAGACCCCCGCTGCTCTAAATAATGATGTAAAAGACATGATATCACTAAAAAGTACGGTGGGAGCGAAAAACACCTTCGAGATAGTGCCGCCATGAGAAAATGGGTTAACAGAAAACGGGAGTTTCGAGGGTAGTCATCAAACCGCGGCGGACGAGTCTCACTTTAGTGAAGGTTTTTAATACTTCAATGTATCTATTTCAAGTCAAATATAGCCTACATTTCCGAGCATCATCGAACCATACTAAGTCTACAACGAATAATAGGATAGTAACCTATTAGGAGCAACAGAATAGCGACAATTCAGGGGTTGTGAAGCTGTAGAATTATCACAAAGTTTAATAGTCAAGTGAATATTAAAAAACACATTTTATATGTTTTATCTTGAACAGTTTTATAAGCTACATACTGAGATTCACAGCCATGTGTACTATTTTTGCAAATCAACATTTTCAGAAAGTGGCATAGGCCAAGTCTCCTGAAGAAGTAACCACCATTACATTATAGGCTACTGTTTATACATTACCGTATAGGCTACGAAATTCAAAAAAATAACTACAATAACAAATACCTCCCAATATGTTGCTCATTAATTCTAAACTGAAGTAGTTTAGCCTACTATATAATATGATACCGGTGCCAATGGACTATGTATTGGATTATATCAATGGCAGTTATGTGGAGAACAAATGTCATGGTATTTAAATATTGATCATGTTCCTTAGTAGGCATAGGTTTTGTTATTCTGCGACTTATACTTGCTATAAACTTCTTAAACAATTAAGTAGGCTAGGCTAATATCCGCACGCAAATCAACTTATAAAGGCATAAACATAATATACATCATTAGGCCTATAACCAAATAACCATAGCGGAAAATGAGGTAGGCCTAACGGTATTTTTTTAATATTATGATACCCTTCTATGAAGTTAACACAAAATCCCGGTGTAAAGCTAAATACCTAAGCTATGAAATAAGCTTCCTGCTGCCTGCAAGGAGGGGAGAGAACTAAAAATGGTAGTCATTACTGTTGGTGGATAGAAATTGGCCTTGAATGATGTGGGCAGTTATATATAGAGATTAGGCCTATGGCTGTTTGAATGGACCGTGAGTGATCATGGGTGGATGTAATGAATAATATCGCTGGACCAGCTGGATAGGGTAGATTAGGTAAGGCTGAAGATAACACAAAACGTGAAATGCCACGCAGCCACGGCAAGCTCAGTATTTCGCAAGTCATGGATTTGCCTTGACAGTCCTTGGTCCCCCGTATACAGTATGCCATAGTCCGGGATTAGGCCTATGCTATTAAATATTAATGACACAAAACAAATGAAGAAGTTTCAAGAACATACAAATGTACTAGCTAGGGCTATAGGCCTTTTTTTTCCCAGCTCATGGTAAATTGCTAGCTGGACATTCTGATACTCGGCTAGCCTATTACCAAGATTTTGTAGTGAAATAGGCGTATGTTGTTGATCAAGAAAAATTGATAATAATATGACGCAGAAGCAGTATCATATATTTCCATTAAGAATCCGGAAATCAGATTTAACATCAATTTAACATCAGCTGGGAAAAACAAAATAGGCCTAGGCTATATAGTAGTGGGAAATTGCTTACCATCCGTCGACTTTTGTTTTTTTTCTTTTTTGATGCGGCGGTGGTGGTTGGCTGAGGTTTAAGAAGCACTGCTTGTGATTGGTTGACTTATGTTGATTACGGCGATGATTGGTGGAGATCCGAGATGCGATAGGTTGTTGCATTAGCCACGAGAACTCGATTTGTAACATGTGAAAGTTCAATTTTTAAAGTAAACCACATTTTACCATCTTCTTTTTTATCACGGCATAATACTTAAAAGTAAAACGGTAGTATAAAACTACCGGTATTTTAACAGTACATTATTTCAAGTACGGTAGGCTATTATTATATCACTTCGAGTCAATAAAATTCAGTTTTCATGAACTTGCCCATGATGAAACAACCCCTATTTACACTGATCGCGTATCTAACGTCAATTTAGCTCAAGCCACTGTATCTGCATAGCCTCATCAATACGCCGATAAAAACAAAATTTGTGGTATAACACATCAAGTGAAACCACACGAAGCATGGCGACTCAAACGCAGAGTACTTATCTTGCTTTATCCTTGCCATATCAGGACTCCACCGACGTCAAAATATGTTCTTGGGGGTTTCCACATCGTATTCTATATTAATTTGTAACTTAAATTGGTTTATCATCACTAAGTATTGCTGATTATATGGATGTATTTCACTATCATGCAACAACCATCCTCTCTTGGTGACGGCGGCGTGGGCAAGAAGGAAGACAATGAAACGCACCTGCGAGCAAAACAAAAGGTAGGATATTACATAACGTTTGTTAGGATGTAGTCAATATCAATATTTTCCATTGTATGAATTACTCTTTCGCAATAATTGGTGAAAAGAGTGCATATAATTAATTTTAGAATGTCATTGCAGAAGAAAATATAAACAAATACGGAAATATATTTATGTTAGAAATATTACGATCGGTGATTCTTGACAATTTTACCTTTACGAAAAGGAGCACTTTCATGGCTTGAATCCCCACTAAATTTCAAAGTAATGTACATACATTAAACAACTATAAATAATTAGGTCTATATGGCTACCAATTAGAAGTTAAGAGAATATAATGATTGATCCTTAGATAAATACGAGTTTTAATTAGTGTTTGTGTGTGTTGTTTGTCATTCCAAGAGCGAGTCGGTCTTTGTTATGTAAACAAACGGGGACCCGCTGCTGCAAAGCATAATCTTCAAATTATGAAAAACCAAAGTTGCGTAAATAAAATACAAGGGTTAATTAAATTGTGGGACCCTCATAGGGATGTTATGGGGCAGTTTTACGAAGGGCGGCGCGCTCATTGGTGGCCCTTGCAGATGGCAAACTCTACAATAGATAGATATGATGTGCGGGAATTTCGGGAAAGGGATAATTAAGATAATAGGCTACCATGAAATCCAGGAGACATACCTCTTGATAAGTTGATAGGCTACATCCCTATAATGACATCTAGGTTGTAGGTTAGCCTAGCTATAATATCAATGTGTCTTACTTAGCTATAAGATCAAATATCTTACATTAGATATAATTTATTTATCCAATTTCTAGATTTTCTTCATCAAAGTACAACCCATAGTACAACTTAGTGCAAAGTACAGTCCATCAATTAAAGCCAAAAAATGTAACGACAATAACACTAAAGTCGTCATTGCATTCAAGTTACTATAGTCGCTTTTATTTCAGCAGACATGTTGAATATCTTGGAGTCATTTATCGATCCTTTATGAAAACAAATTGAAAATACTATAGCTCTGCATCATATCAATGCAAAGTTTCCATAATTAACAACATAGTTCGCTACAAAAGTCGTAATAGCTGCTGAATAATTAAGATGGGGGGCAAGGCAATGTAGGCTACCGTAAGGCTGGAAATAACGACTAGGCCTATAATAGGCTATGCATTCATAAGCGGCGGTGACCGATCAACTTAACCCTTTCACGCATTTATGACGCAGAGGTTGCCAGATTAGCAATAAGAAATCGTTCTCGCACTCTTATAAATAGGCCTACCTCTCCAAAATTAGTTTTCTGCCCACAGCTAACTCAAAGACAACTGCAGAGGTTGAAGTAACTAAACTAAAGGTTTCTAAATACCCATGATGGTAACAAAGGCTTTAAAGTATCCCCAATAGGCTCAAAATCGCGTCATATGTCGGAGAGGGTTAACCAGATAGGCTAATTCAATCGAGTTTCATGTTTTCTGTAACACAAGGTGGCAAGGTATGACATGGTGGTTCTTGGGGCAGATGACGTCTTTAGTGTTATTGATGTTAGGTTAGTTCTAACATAAATTTCTCAGGTTTATAAGTTAGTTATTTGATCATTATATGGTATAAAAACTAACTCTTCTAATCTTTTCCTTATCCTTCCCTCTCAGCTCCCGCACATTATGCTACCCGGAGCGAAACTAAAGTCTGCAAAATACAGCCTTTGAGTGTTACCAACGAAATAAAGTTGTAGTTGTTGTTGTTGTTGTTCCCCAGGCTGCCTGGCCGAACAGCCCCAAGGTTCCGAGCAAGGCCAAGGCCATAGAGCGCCCCCACAAAACCCTCCCTGCTTACCACTAACAAAACCCGGGTGACCGAAGCCACTCTTAAGGCAGGGAGCTGAGGAGGGCGCAGAAATGCCCGGGAAAGCAAAGCCCCACCCAAGGCCCTGTGCCCCTCAGCAATTATGAAGGGAAAGTTGAGGGGCAAGGGAAAAATGTGACGCTTTGGCTCCCAATCTGCCAACTTTTAGGTTGGCAGTAGGGAGGTCGATTCACGGAAATGACGCCGTCACTTGAGATCTAGAAGATATATAAGTAAAAGGAACAGTCAGAGTAAGCTATGGGTATGGCAGAGATCGCTCAGCTCTAGAAAGCCGCCTTTGGCGGGGGGATAGCTCCCCTATTTCAACTCCTTTCGGAGTTGGGCACCCGCCAGTTGTAGTTGTTGGTGAGCGGGCTGTGATGACCAAGGACCTAATCACTGTGCACCTTGGAGCGATATCCGCAGAGCGCCCAACACTGACAGGAGAGGATTGGGGAGGTGTGGTGAAGTGGACTGGTAATCCAATGGTCCCGGGTTCGAATCCCGATGTATCAATGAGAAGATATTATTGGGATAGAATTTGTGCTGTACCTAGTATCAGTGCATTACCACAAAGCCCACCGAAACGCCAAAAAAATACCCTGTATGAACATTCCCATATTCAAAATATGCTACAGCGGGGGGCAATGCCTAATGAGTTTATTGCTCAATAGGTGGCGTTCTGAGAGTGAGAGTCCGAGTCTAG
The DNA here is from genome assembly GCA_032716605.1 of Paralithodes platypus. Lineage (NCBI taxonomy): Eukaryota > Metazoa > Arthropoda > Malacostraca > Decapoda > Lithodidae > Paralithodes > Paralithodes platypus. Next base: position 47,231,491 of record CM064488.1, read on the forward strand.
GTAGTGAGACAGTGAAGCAGCTCCAGAGATGTGGCTGCTTCGAGCCGTGGGTGAGCAACCGTGCATCTTGCGAAGGCAAGATATAGGGGGCTGGTTGTATCCCACAGTGGTTCACATGTCTCACTCCCTAGACTGGAACGAGACCTCACAGGCTTCGCCGTTCAATGTACGGTTGAATGTACAGGCTCTCAGCCTATGCCCGAGAGGGAGTAGTTGGAAAATAGAAACAAAAAAAATTATTGGGACTAACATGCAGTTAATACTTCTAATCAGATACGTAACTTATTTTCGTTTATATTTGGATAAAGCCACATACTGGTCTGCCTGGTGAAGGTATTGAGGGATAAGCCTTTACAACGGCACCTCGCTTCCACATTCCACTCTTTCCTTTTTTTCTGAAGAGTGTAGAGCAGGAAGAAGGGGTGTTGGAAGAGAGGAAGCTGTTGGAGTGGCTTTGTTATGTGTGTTGTTAGTCTGTATACGTCGTTGAGGTGTCCCCCGACTGGGTGCAAGCATGTCAAACATGCTAGGGCGTACTACAACACCAACTAAATGTCCGCCTGGGCTGGGATCGAACCCAGGTCAAGCAGGAGCGTGCTCACCACTCGACCGCCGCGGCTCTTTGCTTCGTCAAACTAGGAAGGAGAGAGTTAGAAACAATTACAACTGTCACATTATTTATGACAATTATTTAATGATACTCTAAGGCATGAAACACTATAGTCACGACATAAATGTCGCCCACTATCTTAGGATATCTATAAAATCACCTTTTCGTAAATGGCCTCTAGCAACAACGTTCCTCAAGTGTTGAAGCTAGCACTGCAATATAAATAAAGACTATGGAAAATAATGACCAATAAGAATATCAATCCAAACTGGTGATGGGCTGGTCTATCAGAGTGAGAGCTGATTGATCTCTGCCATACCCATAGCTTACTCTGACAGTGTCTGACTGTTCCTTTTACTTATATATTTTCTAGATCTCAAGTGACGGCGTCTCTTCCATGGATTGAGCTCCCAAAATTCGGAACGAGTGTCCAAGCTTAGTGGGTTAAAATCTTGGACACTCGCTCTGAATGTCGGAGGTTCGATCCCGGCTGGGGGTATTTAAAAATGTATTAGCTCACATGTATTTGTGAGACATACTTGATATATATTGTTACGACCGGGGCTCGTATAAAACAAGGGCTCTTAATCATTGGACTAGGAAAGCACACAGCCACAACGGTAACACTAGATCCAACCCCTGAACTTATAATGCCGGCGCACAAAAACACCTATACCCTCCAGAGTTAAATCTGCAATAACGGGGTATCCTATAACTCAGTATAAGTGCACTACTACTACAGGCTGATGATCTCTGATACAGCCTGATCACAACAACATACAATTACGGTAATAAGGTATACTAGGAAAAGATAGAGATCTTAATTAAATCACTGCAATGATTTAATGCAAACTAGAAGAAGGTATATTTAAAGTTTCTCTAAACAATAATGAACTGTCACTCCTATACTAAAGAAAGTGAACGAAAGTCCCAAAGCATCGGGCAGGAATCTTCTGAAGAAAGTCTGATGCTGGGGTAAGATGATCGTATCGGATTTTGAACTGTAGTATAAAGCAGGAACAGGATATGACAATTGTAAGGACATATAGGGTTAACTGGCACGGGAATAATAACCGCGCAATAGTAGAAACTCAAACAGCAAAAGAAGTACTTCCTCATCAACGAAACAGCCTACTAGGGTTGTGCAACTCAACAACAACCTAGACTAATAAATGCCGTGAATAATAATGCATACATGACAGAAAGAGTTTATAATCTAAATCTGGTGTCTGCTAGGCGAATAAAGTCTAGCTGGGATGTAGTAGGCTAGGAAACAATGGCTGAGCAAGCGGCTTGTAGCCTAGCGAAGTCCTTAAGGCTGTGCGGCCAAATTACGTTAATTGACGGGGTGCTCTCTTGAGAGATCCAGATCGCTAGTATCTGGTTCTCTCCTGGCGACCCTCTCAAAGTCAAAGCAAACGAGTTAGCACAGTGTTGGGTGGCAGAGGCAAAAGCCCTCACTCGCAACACAGTGCTAAACTCACAAGGTACACAGTCAGAAAGACCACCTAGGCTTCCCACGTCTCCGTTGCGATTGTACAGGTTCAACAAAACCTAGTACACATCGGAAATCACAACACCAGTAGCCTTATCCCAGTCTAGCATTAAATCCCCCAGCAGACCACCACGATACAGGAAGGGAGACACCGTGAGTGTGTCAAACCTCTACAGACAAAAATGGCAACCCTTCCAAAATGCCTAACTAAACATGTGTTATCTGAGAGCTTCAGCATATAATACGATGGCCGATATATGAAATCGTGCAGAACCATAGGGAAGTTATGATATTAAATAGAGTAGAAGAATGAGAGGTAAGAAGTTGAGAGAGAGAGAAAGTGCTCTATAGGTAGAAGTCGGGAGACAGGGGGGCAAGGGACATGTGAAGGGTATGCTAGTCAGGAAAGCTCTGAGGATGGAACTCCTCGGGACCCCTCCAGGATCACACACAAAGGCATGGTGGTCAGCCAATCACAGGCCGCTACGTCACCAGGCAGCAGGGCTGCAGAAGGCGCCAGGAACCAAGCCAATCAAAACCGAGAGAAAAGACCACGCGGGCCAGCAACTCCTCCGGGAGGGAGGAGGGAGGAGGAGGAAAAGCAACACTCACCCTGCTCGCTCGCTCTCTCTCTCTCCTTCACTACAATGCATCTTATGTTCAACTCATGATATAAAATACAATGCATTGTCACAGGCGAAAACAAAGACCACTTCTACCCTGCCTGTGACATGACGATTCACAAGAAAGAAAGTACAACATTGTAGACAGACTGTAGCCCATTTCACTGCCCTGGCGAGCGCTAGTGGCCACCGGGAGGCGATTCTGCGAACGCTGGCAGGCGTCACAATATACTGTGTATATATATATATATATATATATATATATATATATATATACACAATATCAGAGTGAAAGGCACACGCATGAGTGAGTGTGTATATGTGTGTTAGTGCTATCAGTAGGTGTCCCTGGCAGCCATTACCATTATCTGTACACCTGCTACCAACACTGTACAGACACCACTCTCTCTCTCTCTCTTGTGTATAGTCGTAAACTAGTAGCCAATGTGGAATACTCTAAACGGAACAAGAAGAGCCAATTAATCCACAAGAGAAAGAAACGAAACAGGCACAGCAAATAAAGTTACTGACAAATGTGACTTTTGGCGATTTTCTTTATGAAAATATATACATATATATTGATGTTCAGATCAAATCAGATATATATTACTAAATATATATGTATTTATTTATTTATATATAGCTGATTTTATCTGAACATCAATCTAAATGAATATATTTGCATAAAGTAGCATTAGCTCACGAACATTTTATCAGTAGCTGTAGCCTACACAGTTTGATTAACAATTGCCAGGTCGTAGTCGACTGTAATCTGTTATTGTTTTGTTTACTTTTGTATTATTATTATGGAATTGAATCTGAGTTAGCAATTACATCAAGTAAGATCTAACATTTAGCGTCCTAGGTATGAATAAATATATAAGACTGGGTATAAGATGAAAAACTTATCTCTCCCAATAGTAAAATCATCAGGCACTAACATGTATCTAAAGAAGCAGTCATCTGATTAAAGGGATTAAGTGTAATTTATGTAATGCTTCTCCACAGCCCCAGCACATTTGTCGTCTGAAGATGGTAGGCTACACACACTCACAAGTCATACACATTATCATCCTATTTTTTTTTTTCTGATCCAGTTCCCAACCCTCAATTCCAAGCACAACCCTCGTACGGTCGAAGTTAATAAGTGTTGTCAGATATTTCACAAAGGATCGGACATTGACTAATACTCTGAGGGATAAACACTTTTCCCAGTAACTATAAAGATACCAATAACACTTGTTGAGCAAAAACCACTGGAATCTATGACTACACTTAATACCCCCGATTGTACATTGGGCTGCCAAAGAGCAGCCCTCTGCAGGTCCTCTTGTAGACTAAACCAAAACTTTATAAACTTAAACCAGCAGACATAATTTAATACTTAACACTTACATGAATGACACTTTGTATACCCTCGATAGGCCGCCGTGGACATTAGCTGTGGACATTAGCTGTAGCCTACAGCGACATAAAATGTATAGTTGTACCTTCAGTCAGTCAGTCAATCAGTAGCCAACACCAGCTCCCATAATAGGAAAATAGGATCAGACAACCAAGGGAAAAGATAAAAGGAAAAACTAAGTATCTCAATTAATTCATCATTGAGTATACAGTATGTTTAAATTGACGACAAGAAGGTCATCCTGGTCATATATTCTATATGTCAAGTTATCTCATTTTAGATGTCTATTATTAGCACATTGTGACACACATATCTGGGGGAGGCACTCGCTGCAGGCAGTTATGCCTTTTGTCTCCCTCATTCACATAGAAAAAAACAAAACAAATATAAATGATTGCGACACATCAAGAACAGAATTGTGTGTTCGCTTTAACTTTGTTTGGTCCAACCATACGTACAGTTTAAAGGTACAGTTTGGTTTTGATTACTTGGCATAATTACCCTGTTGACATCCTGCAGTACAAACCCCTACACACTGAAGTTAATTACAGTATCTTGTGCTAGCTTCAATACAAGCTCTAATACTCTGTTGCTGGAAAATGTGTCTGATAGGGGTGGGGTTATAAGGGATTATATTCTGTATTCACCCCTCAGTACAAGCCCTATCACTTTGGGGGACGTTGTATTTGAAGGGGTATGTGTAAGTGTAAATGTGTTATTATACATGAAATTATAAATGTATGTGTGAGCTTGGCCGCGTTAATTGTCAATGTCGCGTGAGGGTGGGAAGGACAATGATGCTGAATAAGCTTCCCCTGAACTCCGTTTTCTATGATAGATCATGAAGAAAATTAAATTCCATATCACAGACTACTCTATATGAGACTATAGCTATACAGTATAGTATATTATTCATGCTTACAGGTACCACTTTTGACAGTTAGGTCCCGACAGGGTCGACCTCTTGCGCCAGATCTCGGGTTTCTTGTTGTTCACTGATTTCGGAAAGGGGGGCTGTGTAGTTGTATCTGGCTGACCTATTGCTCCAGTGCTTATCTAGTCTTGCTTCAAATATTTTAATACTAATGGCTGTAACCACATTATTCCTTTATATTCACTGCATTTTTAACGGTACTGTATAGCTCTTTTCCTCAATGTCCTTAGCATAACCCATGATCATTGTTTGTCATTACTGTGTAATATCCGGTGTTTCCATGGCCTTCAGCCACAATGTTCCCCTGAGTGTTGAGGCTTGCAGGCTTCTGAAAGGTTAAATAAAGAAAAATAAGACAATAATCTATATTTTATTAATTTCACCACAACACCAAACACCCTCAATGAAATTAATTAAAGTATATATGATCCGCCAGGATTCGAACCCGGGTTATCACACACAGATTTTTGCCACCTTAACCATTACACCACCAGGACGGTTAAAGGTTTATACACACGCCTACGACTTATTATCCATTCTCAAATACTGGATATTAATCACTCGCATATAAAGCCTGTACAACGTCCCCAAGCGTTGAAGCTGATGCTGAAGGTTGAATATAGAATGAAAAATTATATATCTATCAATTGCCAGACGGCCTAATCCCAGATGGGTTGGCCACGAATGAATCTCTTCCATGCACCTGTCCTCTCAGTTGGCATCCTTCCTTCCACCCAACACCACTTTCACTTATTTACCTCTCAACTCCATACATCCACTTAAGTCACTCTCAGTCTTCTCTACCCTTCCACCTCACGCTCATGCACTCTTTTAGTAATTCTCTTATTTGCCATATGCTCCTGTAACTGGAGTGAAACCTGCTTGTCACGTACACACAAATAATGTTCTACTAGACTCTTGTCAAACCCGCTAAACTTTGTTAACTTAAAAGCAGAAATTTGCCTCAGATAAATCTTTCATGAGGAGCCATCACAGGCCAGGAATTGCACCCAGGTCACCTCGCACACCAGGTGAGGTCTTCTACCAGTTAGACCAATAGAGATACTGTATTCCACTTGGCCTGGTCGGCTCAAGTATATTTCTGCATCATATTTTCCGTTTAGGTTATTGCCACAATTTCTGGCCTTTACATCACTTCATCGTCTCGGAAGCGAAGACTTTGAATGAACATAAAGAAACAAGTCTGAGCAAATAATATGGGTCGAGCAGAGAGGGTGTGGGGATATGACATCACATCACAAGCTTCTCCTCAAAAGGCTTATGGCGACAACTGGCACCTCGGGTCCTCGGCCTAACACAACAACATCCAGCACACCCCACGACGGTTCACCTCCACAGATCTCTCCTTTTCTTAATTTTGGTGAAATGGAAGTGTAACCCGCTTGTTACTTACACAAATATTTTTACTCCACTCTTGACAATGTTACCAAAGCAGCTAAACTTCATTAGACGCAGAAATTTGCCTCAGAAAAATCTTTCATGAGGAGCTATCCCGGGTTGGGAATTGAACTCGGGTCCCCTTGTAAAGTCAGTAAAAATAGGTTAGCCTAAACTGAACAAGATGCAGAAATAAAGTTGAGCTGACCAGGTCAAGTGAGATATCTCTATTGGTCTAACTGGTAGAGTGACTGCCTCATAACCCAAGGGTCCCGAGTTCAATTCCCGGCCAGGGCATATTTTCGGGGAGGCTATTTCAGCATCTAACGAAGTTTAGGTGTGTTGGTAGAATTGTTAAGATGGTTGAGAGTAAGATCGGAGCTTCATAAATCCTCTTTCGGGTATGGTATAAAAACCTATTTCTACAGGACAAGAAAGGGGATAGGAGAGAGCAGGGAGTGTAGTGAGACGCTGCAAACAAAGGCTTTGGTTGTGGAGTTGCCAGCGCTCCCACTAGTTGCCAACTGGGCAGTTAGTGTGCCTGTCTAGCACCGCTCAGTTGGCTGCCTCACCTCTCCCGACCAGTCTCTCTGACGGACTCACGGTCAGTTCGGCTCAGGCTTGTTCCTCTCTGTTCGTTCGGAGCTTTCGCTACCCGGACGGTGCAGTAGTGTAAAATCAGTAAAAATAGGTTAGCCTAATCTGAACAAGATGCAGAAATAAACTTGAGCCGACCAGGCCAAGTGAGATATCTCTATTGGTCTAACTAGTAGAGTGACTGCCTCATAACCCAAGGGTCCCGAGTTCAATTCCCGGCAAGGGCATATTTTCGGGGAGGCTATTTCAGCATCTAACCAAGTTTAGGTGTGTTGGTAAAATTGCTAGGATGGTTGAGAGTAAGATCGGAGCTCCATAAATCCTCTTTCAGGTATGGTGTAAAAACCTATTCCTACACCCTCGCACACCAGGTGAGCACTCTACTAGTTAGACCAATATAGATATCCCACTTAGCCTGGTCGGCTTAAGTATATTTCCGTCAGTTTTCCGTTTAAGCTATTGCCAAAATTTCTGGCCTTTACACTCCACATGACCGAACCACCTCATAATCTCCAGCACGTCCACGTCCACATCCACACCACAACAGTTCCATACTTCCTTGTTTGTCTGCCTATCTCTCCATGTGATTCCACATGCACTTCTCAAGTAACTCATTTCACCCCTCTCACTACCGGTATTGATTTATGTCTCTCCAACAACGTTCATATTTCACTCTCGTACGTCAATGTCGGGATTACAACACTAACATCCAGTAACTTATTTACTTCCATATTCACTACCCTAGTCCTTGCCACTGCTTTCAGCAGTCCTATAACCCTCTTCTCCTGTTGTACCCTCTCTCACACTTCATCCTCACTACTCCCAGCTTAACACATTATACTGCCAAAATACTTAACTTAGATGATATTCTCCATTACCTGACCATTCAAACTACCCTCACACTATGAATTCATCATTCTCAGAAACCATGACCTTACTATTCACCATATTGACCTTCAGCTTCCGTTTCTCACACAAATCTTCAAACAAACTTACCAAACCCTTCAGCTTTCACTAATTATACTCATCCGTTCTATTATCAGCAAACAATAGCACAGGCATGATGGCTGAATGCCTGTATATGTATATCTATACATATAAAGAAATAATTTAAGCAACAATATTCCCAAAGGATTTAGTAAAATATAAGTCTCTAACATTAAACTAAAACAGAAACTCATAGTAATAATGAGGACCTTAAGGACTTGGTTACTAAGAGATCAAACAGAAGATGGTGTTTACAGGAAGCACCTGTCCATGATGTTACCTCTCAAGTTCAGTCTAGTTTCTTGGGTGACTCGCAGAAGGACACTCATGGGTTGCATAATATGAGTTGTGGGGATAGGGTTGAAGTCTACCTGCCTGCCTCACAGGTTTGTATAGCCAACCTATCTTACATCTAACTTTGAAAATTACCTATCTTGCAACAGTTGTTATGTTCTAACTTTGCTTCGTCTAACCTATATTATCTATATTTATTTATGTATCGCGTGTATTAACCTTCTCCTTAGGGTCCTGGAGTGGCGGCGTCTACGCCGTGGGACCACCTCCCGGAGCTGCCGAAGATGGATGGCTGCCGACCCTCCCGGCCGGGGACAAGATCACCGACCAGTGGAGGACAGCCGGCTGCCGACCGTGGGGAGCAGTTTCTGGGAGCCAAACCGTCACAATCATCCCCTGCCCCCTCCCTGGGGGCACGAGTCCTTGTAGGGACTCGAGGCTGTTCGGCCAGGCAGCTTAGGGAACAACAACAACCTTCTCCTTAAACTTTGCCCCAACTTATCGGCAAGTTATGGACTGCCCAGCCTGTGGACCGGATCTGGAGGTTCCTAATCGCTGCCTTAATTGAGCCAAGCACTTATTATAACTGTATACCCAATGTGTCATCTTTTTGGATCGCCCTGCTTCACTCCATTAGTTACAAGATGCTCCGCCCCTTTATTTTTGTGATTATTAAACTCTTCGTCTCACTCATACCTACTCCTCTGCGCAGCTCTCTCCACATTCACAGACTTGCATCTTTTCACCCAGTCATTCATCTTCTCCACATGCCCAAACCAACCAAACCTGCTTGTGTCCATCTCTTTGCTGACGCTCTTAATATCTAACCTGCTCCATAGCTTCATAGTGATCGTAGAGTTTGTTTCCCATATCAGTCACGCTTGCGTCACGCAAGTCAGGCTTGTATGTTTCTGTGTGAACCATCAAACCAAAATAGACTGGCAGAGGTGTTTCTCTTTGTTGGCTGTGTCTGGGGGTTCCGGAAGCACCCTTCCGTCCGCGTATTTCACTGTCGTACATGAGGAGCTGGGATATGGTAGTTGTTGCAGGAGACATTGATAATGAATCTGACCGTTCTTTTATGCTGGGACCATTCAGCACCATACCAACCATTGCTAGGAGTGATGATGGCACAGACTTCTCCTGACACTGACTGTCGTATGAACCACTGAAGACAACTTTCATTTTGAACATGTTTCTTCGCAGAATGCCTCTAGCAAGATAAACAGTATCATCATCATCAGCATCATATTCACTCGCCTTCTTTTAAAGCATGCCCGATATCTTGTTTGAAGCTAAGAACTATTTCATGGCCTTGATTGTGAGCCTCCAAGTCTGGGAAGTATTTCAGTATGAGATTCTTGAGTTTGGTGGGATGCACCCACCCAGTGACTTTGGTACCAAGCTGCTCCATTCTCTTGCTGTACAAGTTGGCCAGACTTGAGAGTTTGAAAACTGGGGCAACATTACTGTCGGTGTGGGTTTCGTTAATGTAAGAAACTAACTCAGCAAGTGCAATGCTGTGTCTTTCTGCGTCACTATTTGTTTCTTCAGATGGATTAGCCTTCGCATTACTTGCTGCTGTATGCCTATTGTAAAAGTCAGCCAAACACTTGGAATGGTATTTGGCTTCTATGGCAATCATGTCTCCTGCATTAAGTTTTGCCAACAATGGTTTGTCCCCCAGTTCAAGTGCACACTTTCGCACATTTTCGTCTAGCTCAAACCTTGAAGCAGCATGAAGAGAAAGATTACCTGCTGGTTTGTCACAGAAGAAACACAGAACCGTTGAAGTAGAGCTGGAACGTTCCTTCCTTTTCCGAGTATGTGCACATTCTACACGTGGCATCATTCTCTTTTCTGCTCTCTGCAGTTCCGTCTTGTACTGTAGCCTGCAACTGTCATGCCACTTGGCTCTGTGCTTGTGCAAAGTTTTCTCAATACTTTCTCCCTCATCAAGACGAGAAAGTTGTATGCTGGGTGGCAAACATCTAATTTTGTTGGGAACCCTAATAAGTTCATTATGAATATCTTATACCCAGCTCCCTCTGTTCCTCGTTTGGATTCTGCTGGGCATTGGAGTGTTTCAGAACTGTACTTGCTCATGTAGTAATGTACACCCTATGTGGTGGATTGTGTTCTTTTATTTCAAATTTTTCATTTTAGTAAGCGTTGTTTCCACATAGCGATTTGATAAGTTAATTTGACGGTAAAATTCTAGTTTCACGTACACAGCGACAAAAGGGAGGCGCCGTTGTAAAGGCATAGCTTCCCGACCAACTATGAAGATCAGGGAAATTGCTGGGTAAAAGACGTAATATAATGATAATAAACTACATTAACGACATTAGCCTAACCTAACAACCTTACCTAACCTACCCTAGTATTATGTAATAGCTATGTTGCCACATATGGGGAGAAAATATTATTTTTGTTTACAGTAGGTATAATTCCTTATAATGCATTCCGCCGCTTTGGACATATATAGGAATTAAGTATGGTATATGACAACTCTAAAGTAGCCATAGAAATTTATGAGTATGCTGTGAAAGCGAAACTAGAATTAAACCAATTTGACTTTATATTGTCTTTGTCCCAGTTTTGGTTTGTTTAGTTTGCAAGTTTTACATTTTAATTTCTGACGGTCAGAAAGGGTTCCATGTCATCTTAACCAGTAGACCATTTCAACCAGTAGCTCTCAACCAGTACCAAATCAACCAATACGGTTAGGTTAGGTTAGGTTAGTACTATATTTTGGCACTGGTTTGGTTGGTCTGGGTTAATCTGGCACTGGTTGAGAGCTATTGGTTGAAATGGTCTACTGGTTGAGATGACATGGAACCCTTTCTGACACAAGATGCATTTATTCCAGTCTATGTTTTTGTTGTGTGAGCCAGAAGAACTAGCCATCTGTGTGTCCATCACTATTTGTTTTCGGACGATGGAGTTCATCTGAACCAGGTGGGAGCAGCACGTTTTGGGCGTCTTCTCAACGATGCGGTGAAGGATTTTCGGAGAAGAAATCGACTCAGCACAGGACAACCAGGAAGGAGGACCGAAGACAGTGAGGGCGGCAACATGCGAAGGAATTAAATGCTAATCTGTCAAGAACCGCGAATTTGGATAAAGCTCCACCAACACGACCCAAATTCAAAACCGCCAGGGATAACGACCGAGGACCGATGTCAGCCATGAATGTAAATGTAGATCCGATCAGAACCAAAATTTTGATTAAAGAACGTTCTGTGAGTTCTAAAACCGCAACTTTAAAGGTATTCTATGCAAACGCTCGTAGCATACGCAATAAATTTTCAGATTTAGAGGAACTAGTGTTTACTGAAAATTATGATGCGATTGGTATAACAGAATCTTGGCTCAATACAGTAGATAGAGACTTTTTAGCAGAGTATTCACTTCCCGGTTATGTAATGTTTGAGAAAAGCCGAATAATTAAAAATGGAGGTGGCGTTTTATTTTATATCAAAGAAAGTCTTAACCCGACCCTCTTGTCAAAACCTCAAATTGTGAACGTCGACACATCTTTTGTGCTAATAAAGAATAATAAAGGTACAAAAATAATACTTGCATTAATATACAGACCTCCAGCTCAATCAGTGCAAACTGACCGAGAAATTTATGAACAAATTGCAGATGTAAGTAACTCACAAGATACCGTATTTTTGGGCGACTTTAATTTACCTGTGACCAAGTGGGGCGATACTCTTACTTCACACTCCGGACATGACTTGTATACGAACTTGCAAGAGAGTTCGCTTTATCAATTTGTTCGAACACCGACCCGTGGTAATAACGTTCTTGGCATTGTACTTGCAACAAAAGAAAAATTAATAGAGAATTTGAATGTTGGTGATGAATTCAGTAACAGCGACCATCGTACGTTAACTTTCACTTTAAACTTTACTGATATGATATGATAGATTAAAATCCTCACAAAATGACGAAGAACGGGTGAAATTTGTAGAGCTACGACGCAAAGCCAAAAAGTTAATTAAGCAAAGTAAAAAGACCCTAGAGTTACATATTGCGAATCAAAGTAAAACAAACCCGAAAGAATTCTATAGTTATATCAGAAAGAAAAAAGTAGTTACTTCAACTGTTGGACCGTTAGTCGATGAAAATGGAGAATACACCAAAGACGAAGTACAAATGAGTAATGCCCTCAATACCTTCTTTGCATCAGTTTTTACAACAGAAGACCTCAGTGATATCCCTACACCATCGCCGATTCAGATTGATAATTCAGATGTTCTAAGCAATATCACCGTTACAGAGAGAGAAGTATTGAATTGTTTAGATAAACTCAAGGTAAATAAAACACCTGGACCTGATACAATCTCGCCTAGAGTTCTAAAGGAAGCTAAGGATGAGCTCTCCAAACCACTGACATTACTATTCAATAAATCCTTGCAGTCTGGAACTATGCCTGATCAGTGGAAGATAGCCAACGTAACACCGATATTCAAAAAAGGCAGCAAATCCTACCCAGTAACTATCGTCCAATTAGCTTAACCTCAGTTGTATGTAAAATGCTAGAAACGGTCATAAGAGACAGACTCGTAAATCACTTAGAGGAAAATAACATACTTAAAGATACTCAACACGGCTTTCGTAAAAAACGTTCCTGTTTAACAAACCTCTTAGACTTCTTCCACGATATCCTCAACCTCTACGATGAGAGTAAAGCTGTAGATATTATATACCTTGATTTTCAAAAGGCCTTTGACAAAGTTCCCCACAAACGTTTACTGCTAAAACTAAAAGCGCATGGAATACAAGACGGTGTGTTGAAATGGATAGAAAATTGGCTCAGCGACAGAAAGCAAAGAGTAGTCATAAACGGTAAGGCATCTAAATGGACCAATGTAAGTAGCGGGGTACCCCAGGGATCGGTACTAGGACCAATGGTTAAGGTGGCAAAAATATGTGTGTGATAACCCGGGTTCGAATCCCGGTGGATCATATATACTTTCATTAATTTCATTGGGGGTGTGGTGGTGAGATTAATAAAAATAATATTACATCAACGACATAGATGAGGGTCTCACCTGTACAATCTCAAAATTTGCTGACGATACAAAAATTGCAAATAGCGTACTCTCAAAAGATCAAGTTGACGATATGCAACACAATCTAGATAAATTGTCACATTGGGCCCAAATTTGGAAAATGAGTTTCAATGCGGATAAATGTAAAGTACAGTACTACATATCGGATACCTAAATGAGAAAGCAAACTATTCGATGAATGGCACTCAGCTTAAGAATGTAAACAGAGAAACCGATCTGGGAGTAACAATATCGAGTAACCTAAAACCGAGTCAACAATGTTCAGAAGTTGTTAAGAAGGCAAACAAAATAATTGGCTTTATAGGCAGGTCATTTGAGCATAAATCCAAAGACGTTATCCTAACCCTTTACAATTCCTTAGTCCGCCCTCTTCTGGAATACTGCGTTCAATGCTGGTGCCCTTCTTACCAAAGACATAAACAAGCTAGAACGAGTTCAACGTAGAGTTACCAAAATGATACCTAGCCTAAAGAACAAACCATACGAAGAGCGTCTTAGAGAATTAAATCTATTTCTTTTAACCCAGTGCAGATTAAGAGGTAACTTAATTCAAGTGTTCAAAATCATCAAAGGCATCGACAATATGAACTGTAGTAAGTACTTCACTATCGACCAATCTAATTACACGCGGGGAAACGGTTGCAAAATTATTGGTAAATCTTTTAACTCACACGAATCTAAGAATTTCTTCTTCAATCGAGTTGTCAACTTGTGGAATGGGCTTCCCCGAGACGTTATAGACTGCAGCACCGTTGATTCATTTAAATTCCGCCTAGACAAATATCTCGCATCAAACCCGCGACTGACTGCGTTTGTAAATGAATAACTTTATTTTATCCTCCCCTCAGTTACTAACCCATATGTCCCCTACTAACTTCCTAGTCCTGCCACGGACATTAGTTCCAGGGCAGTAGTTCCCTTTCCAATGTTCCCTTACCCACTCTAAACCACTGTTTGGACACTTAATCCTCAGTGTTTTGGAGGACAAGCAGCCTAGAACATACATACATACATAAGGGTCACTAGATCTGTTGTTGCTTGATTTCCTTTGTACTCCTTTGTACCTTGTAGAATTTTGCCATTGTTAGTTATTATTGATTAATTGGTATGAAACTCACTATTATAACCACCACCAAGTACCATCACCATAATCGATATATGCAGCATGCAGCATTCAGTCTGAAAATAGAAAAGGAATCATTTAGATTCTAGACCAAAGCAAGATTAGATACAGAAATTTTAGTAATGTACACCCTATGTGGTGGATTGTGTTCTTTTATTTATAAATTGTTATTTTGCTTAAGCGTTGTTTCCACATAGCGATTTTGATTAGTTATTTTGCCTTTTTACTGTGTTCGTCCAAGTTTTGGTTTGTTTATTTTGCATGTTTTACATTATTATAATGTAAAACTTGCAAAATATACAAACTAAAACTGGGACGATACATGATAAATATAATAGATATCTATCGCCGACATGTCAGCAATTTGTTTACCCCTATTTTGAAATAAAAAATGGCAGGCAATGACTTGCAAATCTATATTACTTTAGTGCCATACATGTAACACACAATTTTTATCATGCTTGATGAGCTTCAAAGAAAGATCATGCTTCAAGGAACCAAAACATGCAGAATGCCAACACATCCACCTGGACTGTGATGGCTATATTCTAAAATGGCTGCCAAAGCATCCACGTACGGGTCAAATCTGAGATGCCCCTTTAGCCAAATATATTTCCAAGATCATGACCTAGCAGTGTACCAAGTCTCATGCTTTTATGATAAAAGGCACAATTCTTCTGAACATATCACCTTCTGCAATAAGCTCCTCGGTGGCCTAGTGGTTAAGGTGTTGGAGTGCTGCACTACTGGCCTGGGTTCGAGCCCTGGCTGGGTCATATCACAAAAATATTAAATACTACAGGGGAAGCATAAAATAAGATTCAGAGACATTGAGAGTTGGATAATATGCACCTGCTTAACACAGTAATGCAGTTCAAACATGCAACCCTGGACAAAAACAAATGATAAGCATATAATGTCATATACAGAACAGTATACAGTATAGTTGTTGTTGTTGTTCCTCAGGCTGTCTGGCCGAGCAGCCCCAAGGTCCCGAGCAAGGCCAAGGCCATAACCGAGCGCCCCCACAGAACCCTCCCAGCTTACCACTAATAATGCCCAGGTGACCGAAGCCACTCAAAGGCGGGGAGCCGAGGAGGGTGCGGAAACGCCCGGGAAACAAAAGCCCCACCCAAGGCCCTGTGCCCCTCAGCAATTATAAAGGGAAAGTTGAGGGGGCAAAGGAAAAATGTGACGCTTTGGCTCCCAATCTGCCAGGGTTGGCAGTAGGGAGGTCAATCCACGGAAAAGACGCCGTCACTTGAGATCTAGAAAATATATAAGGAAAAGGAACAGTCAGAGTAAGCTATGGGTATGGCAGAGAACGCTCAACTCTCATTCTGATAGACCAGCCCATCACCACAGTATAGTAAGGTAAGGTTGATGATTCAAGATGTACTTGTATCTGTAAAAGAAGTTTATAAGTCTCTTTGAATGTAACACATTTAAAATATGCAATTGAGAAGACTAAAATAATTAAGTAAGGTAATATAAATCATACAATCTACAGTATCAAAGGTACAGTGAAGTCCTCGGGACCAAAGGGTTTGCTGTGTCAAACTTTTGAATAGCATAAGTAAAGTTACTATATAAATGTGAGCTACCTACCTCCTTCGTTTATGCTCCTTTTATCTGTGAATGGATAGCTTAAATACACATAGCAACTGTGCTCAAATGTTTAGAAAGACTTAATAAATGCTATATACTGTAAGTCAACCATAGCATGATGACTTTGGAAAAAAACTACAATATATTAATGTTGGCTATAATTGGACAATAAAATAGTCTTTGCCAAGTGCTAGAATATTAAATATATAGTTGTATTGAATGACAAACTTTTGCTGTATTGCACTACAGTATTTGATTACAGTATTTGGGGGAAGGGGTCGGGCACAACTTGGACTAGATAATAGTACATCAGGGGCCTGGCCCGGGGAGACGGTTTATATGAAGGGTGCTCCTGGAAGTGTGGTGGGCGGGCTTGTGGCTTCGGCTCCGCTGCATGTCTGCCTGCTGAGATCGGAACCTCTCCGGGTGGTCGGGGGCCGGGGGGAGTGCTGGAGGGACCTTGGTGACCCTGGTCTCTGGGTCTTCTCCTGGATGACCTAGATGTGTGTGAATTTGTATTTTGTTTTTGTGTGTTCATTGTTTTCTGTTGTGTTGCCCCTACTCGGGCTCTGAATATACTAAATGGGCGAGAGGAATACTTGTACAAGTATCTGAAACCAAACACATTTCAAGTCAATATAAAAATCCTTTATTGATGTATCATACAATAAATGTGTGCAACAAAAAAATCTATGCACAAGGCACTGTTCAAAACTACGATGGTCTGGTTAGAACACTCAAAATGTATGCATATTATTTCACCATGCTACCATTTGTTCCCATTTCTGATAATAGTAAAATCTAATATACGGTCTACCAACACTAAGTCTAATTCACAAACTTGGTTTTCTATTGCCGGGGCAGGATTCAAACTCTGACAATCTGGATGTTTAGTTTTATATGTTTTTAATTAACTTTTTCAATCAGATGACTACTTTGTGTTTTATTCATGATGTTTCACACAGTTTATTCTTGCTACTTCATACACAATTTATTCAGCTTGTGAATGATCTCTCTCTGTTAAGATCTTTGTTTATTACTCCTTGACTATGAGAGAATGTATCTAATCTGATAAAAAATACTCTGGTTGTAGCTACAATGAAATATAGAATGATACCATCTGACTGAAAGGGTTAATACTGACAATGAATCCCAGAAAGAACAATGATATGGGGCATGAAAAAAGTTAGTAGGAATCAGATATACCATTCAATCACAATTTGGATATCCTGTTTTCTTGTTACAATCAGATCTTACCTAGCTTAAATAGAACCACCTAGAATCAAAGGTTTAAACACTGAATCTAAAGAATCTTTGACCCACAAGGAACCTTCTTAAGCTGATATAATAAACATCTAAGGAAGTCAATGGATTGGAAGAGGTACACCCGAATTCAAAATCTTGCTGATAACGTAACTAAGAAAAAATGTAACTCAAAGACATAGCAATTAATTTTGTCAGTTTCCATTTGTATTAAAACTCACTGATGATTGTTCGTTATCTATAATAATAATAATAATAATAATAATAATAATAATAATAATAATAATAATACTGTAATAATAATCATCTATGATCATATCTCTACACACTTTATCTTCAACATTGTCAGTGAACATCTGAATTCAGGTGTACATATTGAAAAAGGCTTCCTGGACTGTACTCCATTTGGAAGCTTACCATGCTAGCAAATCTAAAAGATTTACAAAAAATATATAAATTTGTCAAAATTAACATGTATCACATACTATAGACTACACATGAAAATACCTGCATAGTTTACGGAGAAATTACCAAGTCAAAGAAGTTAAAGATTACATGTTAGTTTGTAAGTAGAAACATATATATATATAGACACATGCTTACTCAGACATACATATCTGAACATACAC
Organism: Paralithodes platypus; assembly: GCA_032716605.1. Lineage (NCBI taxonomy): Eukaryota > Metazoa > Arthropoda > Malacostraca > Decapoda > Lithodidae > Paralithodes > Paralithodes platypus. Next base: position 47,249,544 of record CM064488.1, read on the forward strand.
ATGCATGCGCATGCCACATCCCATGGGAAGCACACACACACACACCACACACACACACCACACACACACACACACACACACACACAATATCTTTACAATTGTTAAGTCTACATTGTGATTGACAAACATATACAGTGCAATATTCTATAATATATTAGTACAGTATACAAAAATCTAATAATTTCAAATCTACAGACTGTTACACATGTTATACAATTTTTATAATACAAAACACTATGAACTAACCATCAAGTTACAAATTTAAACAATTAAATGATAAACTATCAACAAGCTATACTTATATAATGTTATCTTTAAAAGTCCCAAAGAATAACCGTTGCCAAGTAAACATTATGCGGTCAAACATTTTTTTTTTTTTTTTTTTTTTTAAGATCTTATTCACAAACAAATATGCACATCTGCCAAAAAACTTAGAAAAACAAAAATATATTTAACGCCAGTAATAAAAAAGACCAAAATGAAATCTGCTAACACGAAATAGTAACATAAATCTTAATTATGATTGACATGTAGTAGCTAATGTGGCATCCATTTCACTTTTAACATTACTGCCTATACTTTGATTTTGGAAGGTGTTCTCAGCAATAAGGCTAAGGTTATAACACCATAGACTAATGCACAATCTAAATTTGTGCATCGGACATACAGTACAGGGTACATTACTGCTTTATAGCTGGAAGATCTGTACTAGGCCTCTGTACCATACAATATACTACCACAAAATCTATATTTATCTTTGTCTTCACTACATTAATGCTGGAAAATCCGAATCAAGGAGGCATATTAATTTTGACAATCCTGAATATCCACAACTTCTTTAAGTAAATTTACTAAGTAGAAAGGGTTATCTATCTACTGCCATACCCCTTTAACCCCGAGTATGTAGCCAGGAATTATTTGAGGCAACTTATTTGATTCTTTAGCTTGTTTTCAGGGAAGGGTTGCTACCCCAACCGCCCATTAGAAAAGACTACCAGTAAATAATAGTGCAAACACTAAGCCACAATTTACATTTTTCTTCAGTCGTACTACCTTATAGCTGGAAGTTCTGAACAGACGAAGCATAGTGTGCGCGGTAGGCAGAGTTCTTGGATCGTGCAGTGTGTTGGGAGAACTCCGAGTAGCGGTCGTGGTCAGGGTGCGGCATCAACATCACCGGCTGGAGGTTGAGGGACTTGCGGGACCCGGCCAGGCTAGCTCCGTCACCCAGGAACCCAGCGTTCATCTGGCCTGTGGAGTTCATAAAAATGAGTATGAAACAAGAAGAATGAGACTTAAGCTTTCTGTCTACATAAATTGTTGTATTAGTTTTAATCCATGGGTGAGTGAATTGTTTATTTAGTTTATTTAGTTTAGTTAGTTAGTTAGTTATGTAGAGCAGATTAACCAGACCACTGAGCTCCATACGGAACTCTCATAGGTCTGGCCCGAAGGATTAGATCAGATTACTGAAAGGAGCTTAAGGCGACGCAAAAATCGGACGATGGAGGGGAAGGAAAATGACGGAGAATCGGATAAAAGGTCAGTGAATTATTTAGTACCAAAACAAGCCGTACGCAGACGGGCAGTATCTGGGCAGTCAAAGACGTGGCGAACAGTTAGAGGGGAATGACAGGAGGAGCAGGTAGGGGGCGGAGTGCGGGGAGTGGACATCAAATAACTGTGAGTCAGCCGGGAATGGCCTATCCTAAGTCTAGTTAGTAAAACTTCCTCACACCTGTGAGACCTGGAAGACAAGGGCCAAGGACGGACAGAAGGTTTGATTGCACGGAGTTTAATATTGCAGGGTAGAGCATCCCAATGAGATTGCCACGTGCAAAGAATAGAAGGCTTGAGTAAGGACAGCCAATCACCTAACGGAAGGTGGGGCTGGCGAGGGATCATTAAAATAGCATCCTTAGCCGCAGCATCGGCGTCTTCATTGCCACGGACACCGATGTGGGCAGGAATCCAACATAACTGGACCTGGAATCCACGTAGACTCATCTCGTGGAGAGCGTGTTTTATGGCTAAAACTATTACGTGGGAGGACGAATAAGCACGGAGCGCTTCGAGGGCACTACGAGAGTCACTGTAAATTATAAAGGGCTGTTGAGGGGTGTCACGTATAATGTCAATAGCGGATTGGATAGCAAAAAGTCAGCAGTAAAGATAGAGGCTTGGCGCGGGAGAGAAAACTGAAGCAGCTTAGTAGAGGACACAGCAGCGAGGCCCACCCCAGAGTCAGTCTTAGACCCGTCAGTGAAGATGGCAAAATGGGGGCCTTTACGACGTATGTGTTCGAGTGCGTATTGGCAGTGATGGCTAGGGACAAAAGGATATCTCTTAGAGAGGAAGGAAAGGTGAGTGCAAACATTAGGGAGAGAGATAACCCATGGGGGGGAAGGGGAGACAACAGGCGGCGAAACAGAAATGTGAAAGTCAAGAGAGTTGAGGAGAATTGTAGCACAAATCGGAAAGGAGGGGGAAGATGGACACGGATCGGGAATGAAGATATCACTGAAAAGGGAATTAGTGGGAGAGTCACTATGTTTAATTTTTAATGCACGGCGCATAGTAACTAAATCGCGATGGAGGGAGAGCGGGGGCTCGCCAGTCTCAGCTAAGACGGAGGTATTTGGGGAGGAACGGAAAGCTCCAGTACAGAGACGCATACCCTGCGTATGAACAGGGTCCAACATCTTCAAAACGGAAGCAGAGGCAGACCCATAAATGGGGCAGCCGTAATCGAGGATGGAAAGAACCACTGCCTTGTAGAGCATCAACATAGTGGTACGTCTGGCACCCCAAGTGGTATGGGATAGTTTTCTGAAGAGGTTGAGAGCACAAAGGCCTTTACCTTTAGTATACTGAACATGGTCTCTCCAGTTGAGATGTTGGTCAAAGATTATGCCTAAGAATTTAACACTGGGATAGAAAGAAATCTGAGAGGGTCCCATTCGAAGCGATATTGACTGGCCACGGAGCCAGCGTTTGTTTCGATAGAAGACTATTGCCTTAGTTTTCTCAGCCGAAAACTGAAAGCCAACTGAAGATGCCCAGGCGATCACCTGTTGGATGGAGATGTTGAGTATACGTTGAGCATGTCTGAGGGTACGGGCAGTGCAATAGATGTTAAAATCATCAACGTACAGGCTGCCATGGACTTCCGGCAGCAATTGTTGAATGACTTTATTTAGGGCCGCGGCAAAAAGTTTGCTGCTGAGAACGCTGCCCTGGGGAACACCATTGACGAGTGGAAAGACATTAGAAAGAATTCCCTCCACTCGAGTCTGGAATGTTCGATCCGAAAGAAAGTTGGAAATAAAAAAAGGTAAATGGCCACGGGCACCACTATCATGAAGTAGTTGCAGGATGGGACGCCGCCACGTGGTATCATATGCCTTCTGGATGTCAAAGAAAACGGCGACGGTGATGGACTTACTTTCAAAGCCACGCTTGATATGAGATTCTAATAACGTAAGCGAGTCCAGAGTAGATCGATCTTTCTGAGAGCCAAATTGGGTCGGAGTGAGAATAGTGTTGACGGAGGAACCAAGTAAGTCTAGTATTGACCAATTTCTCCATTAATTTACAAAGACAACTGGTGAGGGATATTGGTCTATAACTCGAGGGCAAGCTCGGGTCTTTTCCAGGTTTTGCAATTGGGACGACAATAGCATGTTTCCATGAGGTAGGAAATTGATGACGGATTCACACCTGATTATAAAATTGCAAGAGGTAGGATTTAGCAAGGGGGGCTAAGTTAGTGAGTAAGGCAAAATTTATGTTATCTTGGCCAGGAGCGGAGTTAGGACAATTGGAGAGTGCATGTTCAAATTCATCCATAGTAAAGCATGCATTATAATCAAAGGTGTCTGGTGAAGAGAAGTCGAGGGGGATCGACTCCATTTCAAGTTTATGGCGGCGGAAATTATTGTCTAACCTCTCATTACTGCTGACATGGGCAAGATGTTGACCCAAGAGGTTCGATATCTCAAGGGGATCGTGAACAGTACGGCCACCGTGTACCAAAGCATGGCGCGGAGGGGCAATGTGAAGGCTGTTAATATTCCTGAATTTATGCCAAACGCGTGATATCGGGGTAGACGGGGAAATGGTGGAGACATAAGTTTTCCAGGATTCGGATCTACTACGGATGACTTCTCGCCGGAATTTAGCTGATAGTCGATTGTAGTGAGGTTTGATGGCACATATATCCATCAATAACGAGATGGAATGGCATAGAAGGTCATCACGTAAAGGTAAGCGTGAACATAAAGAATTGTAACGTTTATTGAGACTATCGAGGCGGCGGCCTGTGTGTATCCCATGAGAGTTTTCCAGGGGAATAGACACTGCTCTCAAAGGAGTACAAAGGAGTACAAAGGAAATCAAGCAACAACAGGTCTAGTGACCCTTCTAGGTTGCTTGTCCTCCAAAACACTGAGGAGGACAGATTCAACACGTGACAGCCTGGAGTTGCAATTTAAGATAAGTATGCTTCACAGCCAAATGCCTTTCCTATGTGTGTGAATATCAACAAGCTAGGAGATGGCATTTGTTCAAGGCTGTCTATGAGAATCCTTAGATGGGGTACCTAACAGTATTAATCAAGCTCCATCCACCCACCTCTTCCAGTTACCTCTCACAACATGCAGGAGTTACATGGGAAATATTCTTTTTCTGTGATGTATGAGGCCCCACACCCTCAATTTGAGGTATAAATAGTAAGTTAAATATTCTACTGACATTGTTTACCTTCATATACTGTCATAACACTTTAGAACCAAGAGTAAGTATAAAATTTCATATCTATGCTTACTCTATTCGTAAGAGTATGTTATACTATTTTCACTCTAAAAGGGAGTGAAATAGTCTACTTAATACAAAGGAATGCAAACAGCAAAAGACTAACCATACTATATGCTTTTTTTTTTGGTAATTTCCAAAAATATATATATATATAAATTCAATGGCATTAATTATATTATATACTAAATGATAGCTAAAAAATAATCTTTCTAAATCTGAAAACTAAATTGAGATATTTGCTACATACAATAAAATAAGTTTCAGAACAAAATGCAAAGATTATTGTTAGGAGTCAAACTCACGGAAATCTAGGCTATTTACAAATCTATCTATCTATCTATTGCCTGACGCCGTGATCCCCGAAGGGGTGGCCACGAACGAACCGCCCCCATGCACCTCTGTCCCCAGTCAGTCGACGCCCCTCCCCCCAACCAGCACCGCCTTCGTTCATGTAGTTCCTCACTCCATCCTTCCACCTCATATTCGGTCTACCTCTCCCCCTCTGTCCCTCCACCTCGCTCTCGTACACCCTCTTAGTCATTCTCTCGCTTTCCATACGTTCCATATGGCCGAACCATCTCAAGTTGTTCCTTTTCACACTTTCCAGCACATCTACCTCCACACCACACCTCCTTCTTACTTCCTCATTAGTCTGTCTATCCCTCCATGTAACTCCGCACGCACTCCTTAAGTAATTCATTTCCACTGCTCTCACTCTTGGTCTGAGTCTCTCAACCAACGTCCATGCTTCGCTTCCGTAAGTCAGTGTCGGGATTACCACACTGTCATGCAAGGACTTCTTCACTTCCATACTGACCACCCTATTTCTTGTTACTGCTTTTAGCGTTCCTACAACCCTCTTCCCCTGTTGTACCCTCTCCCGCACCTCTTCATCCATAGTCCCATCTTTACTCAACACACTGCCCAGATACTTAAAAGAGTTGACGATCTCCATAGCCTGACCGTTCAGCTTCACCTCACACTCTGTGACTTCACCCCTTTCGAAGACCATAACCTTGCTCTTCCCCGTATTTACCTTCAAATTCCGTTTTTCGCACACTGTTCCAAACTCATTTACCAGACCCTGCAACTCCCATTCATTATCACTCATCAGAACTGTATCATCTATTTACAAATACTAAATAATAAATACCTAAATATCTTGGTAATAGATAGTGAACAGAGATAGTACAGTATACACCATAGAAGTGATGCCTTATACAGTATATTGACAAATAATAATAGGAATGCATGTGTTGTATCTGTGTGCCTATCTTTCAGACAGACATCACAGTTACAATAATTTTTTCATCTCCTGTTTTTATTTTGTAGATTTGGATGTTATAATCATATTTCGTCAATGAATGTTTAATATGTTAGGTGTAGAATTATTTATATTTAAAGTATTTCATTTAGGGGAATCACAGTATGACTATTACAAAACATTGCGTTAAAGGTCATCATAATATTTTTTACCATTAATCTTCTAAATTTTGTGCAGTTTTCAGGTTGTGATTGAAGATTTTAAGTACTGATGTACAGTTTGCAGCACATATTCCATTTCTCAACCATCCCAGCAAATCGTAATTTGTCAGCGCCGCACCCACCTCCCAAACCCCCCTCCTACCAATATTGGAAGTTAGGAGGGGGGTTGGGGAAGTGGGTGCAGTGCTGCCAAATCACGACCCCAACGGAATAGAATACGTGCAGCAAACTGTACATTAGACTGAAATAGAATACTCTATAGAAAATTTCATGCATCAAAGAAGGAATTCAATCATCTCATGTATGCTAATAAAGTGATTAGATTAAGGTTTGCCCAAACCAAAGTTTTGGAAAAGCCAATGCAAAAGTAAACAGAGGTGGAATTCATGTGACAGGCAACACAGAAATTCAAGAATGAATAATGTAAGTTAAATTTAAGCAAATTACATAAATATAGTCATCAATAGATAGCCCAATTATCCATCTACAGTATACAGTATATACCGTACTAAACATGGTATCATCCTAGTTGCTATCATTATGAAGATATTCACTCTAAACCTCTGAAAAAAATGGGTATGAAAGAAACAAAACAGGTGTATCATGGAATGACCCTTCTTCATAAACTACCTATCTACTTTAGAACCAATGATTTGCCAAGTCATTCAGGAATCTGGTCTGTGGGGCTGAGAAGCTAGACATCTGAGGAGGATTTTTAGTATAAGATCATGAATTATGCACAGTTTATACTTTACATCATGGGAATTTAACTGAAATTTTAATTTCAAATTAAATTGATCACACTATTAACCCTCCTGGCCCGGGCCGGTTCTCCAAAGGACGGAGCTCGTATCCGGGCGATCTGGCCGAATATCAACAAAAGTCAACTAAGGTTAATCTTGCTTAATATATTACCTACATTAATCAAACATATATAGAAATGGGCGCCTTACCTTGCTGCGTAGAATGGCGTTGAGTAGAACTCTCTAGCTCAACTGGTTCCGGAGTGATGGTGATGGAAGTGGAGGTAACTTTTTCCGCGTATTTACCTTGGCGCGTCCGAACACTCAACCGCGGCCCCGGCTACGACGCCCAGTTGCACTCGTCGCTCCACCCGCAATTATGCCGGGAAGCGATTTGATAGAGTTTTATTGGTTATTATGTCATTTATTATAGTTATTATGTTATTTTCACTCAATAAAGTTATTTACATGAACTTATTTGTGTCTCTGTCACTTATTACTTTGTTTTATTATTATTATTATGATTATAGTGTCACTTTCACTGGATTTTGATAATTGATAGTGTCATTTCCCCTTTTATGTATTGTTAGGTAAGCTAATAATATATATAGTGTCACTGTCACTTGTTCATATTGTTATGAAGGCACTTATTATTACTTGTGTGTGTCACTTATACTTAGTTTTATTATTATTATACTGTCACTTTGACTGGCCTAGGTTTATTGAGTGTCATTTTCACTTATTTATTGTTAGAAATATATATTTTAGTGTCACTTTCACTTGTTCATATTGTTATTGAAGGCACTTATTATTACTTATATGTGTGTGTGGTGATGGGCTGGTCTATCAGAGTGAGAACTGAGCAATCTCTGCCATACCCATAGCTTACTCTGACTGTTCCTTTTACCTATATATTTTCTAGATCTCAAGTGACGGCGTCTCTTCCGTGGATTGACCTCCCAATCTACCAAGATTGGAAGCCAAAGCGTCACATTTTTCCTTTGCCCCTCAACTTTCTCTTCATAATTGCTGAGGGGCACAGGGCCCTGGGTGGGGCTTTGGTTTCCCGGGCTTTTCCGCTCCCTCCTCAGCTGCCCGCCATGGAGTGGCTTCGGTCACTCCAGGCTTTATTGTGGTCGGCTGGGAGGGTTCTGTGGGGGCGCTCTGTTATGGCCTTGGCCTTGCTCGGGGCCGTTCGGCCAGGCAGCTTGGGGAACAACAACAACAACAACTTATATGTGTCCTTTTCACTTATACTTAGTTATATATTATTATTCTTAGCCTACATTTGAGTGTCACTTTCACTGTTGTCACTTCCACTTCAAAAGTTTATTAGAGTATGGAAGTCGTTGAAGCAGGTGCCAGCACACAGTCCAACTTGACACTCGAGGCATTCCCAAGTGGTTTTTGTGCTTTTGCGGGGTCTTCTTGTTGTGTGGCTGCACACATGGCACCTCTTCTGGATTCTGCTGTTACTACCTGGTGCTTTGAAAGGAAGGGCGTTGAGCTGGTGCTTCCTGAAAAATTCAGCACACCCCGTTCTGTCCAGCTGGCCTGGTCCTTGTAGTGGCCTCCCTGGTGTACCCGCATGTTTAGCCAGGAGCTCAAGTATCACCTGCTTGTGGAACTTCCACAGGGACGTGTACTTCTTGGCTCCTGCAGTCCTCAGACGGTAGATGTTGTACGCATTGAGGACCGACATATCTACCGTATGCAGGATAAACTTCTTGTACCACCTGCAAGATGTTCGCAGGCAGTCGATGAAGCCCATCTGCATGTCGGACTTGTCAACGAGGCGCATGTTGAGGTTGTAATCCACAGCAGCAGCTGGTTTCTGGACGGGGTTCTTGGTTCTTCGGTCCACCTTCCCTGTGGCGACCATCTGGGCCTTGTGGCATGTGGTGAGGAGGTTGACCTTCCGCTGGTCATGCCAGTGGATGGAGAGGATGGGGCCACTCTTCTTGTGGAAGATGTCCGCCTTCTTCGTCTTGGTTGGGTAGCCTGGCATGCCCTTCCTCTTGCCCTTGACTGTGCCGACAGTTCCGGTCTTGCGGTCATGGAGGTACTTGGTCAGGAGAGGCGACGTGTAGTAATTATCTGTGTAGAGGATGTGGTTTTTATTGAAGTGCCTCTCCATCATGTTCTTCACTACAGCGCCACCAAAACCAATGAGGGGGTCAGTCACAATTTCTCCACCCTTGCCGCTGTAGACTATAAAGTCCAGCACATACCCCGTCAAACAGTCGCAGAGGACGAAGAGCTTGATGCCGAAGCGGTGTCTCTTGGACGGGATATACTGTCGGAAGTGCAGCCTACCACGGAACAGGACGAGAGACTCGTCGAGGCACATCTTCTGGAAAGGAATCAGGTAGGTGGTGAACCGATGACGTATTATGTCATACAGCTTCCTGATCTTCCATAATGAGTCGGGAAGGTGGACTGCCATGTTGTTTGTCAGGTGGAGATACGAGAGGATGTCGAAGTACCTGTCCCTGGACATGTACTTGCCAAATGCTGGAGTCGTTATGATGTCGCCAGTGATCCAGTAGTCTGCCAGAGCGTGCTTCCTGATATGTGTCATCAGCATTGTGAGTGCCAAGAACACATATAGTTCTGCCACAGTGACAGCTCTCCATGCCACCATCTTGGCACTGGTCTTCCTCCCAAGAAAGTTGGCACAGATCTCATGATGGTTGTTGGTCTCCTCGACGAGGTATTCCATGACTTCATTGTCATAGAAGCCACAGAAAATTTCACTGGGGGTAACAGCTGGGCCACAGGGAAATGTTGGTGACACCCCGGAACCCATCTGTACCTCGTCAAAGGCAGGACAATCTGGCTCAAAATCAGCCCCATCTGTCCACACAAACAGGTCGGATGTTGATGCTCGAGCACGTGCAGGTGCAGCAGGCACACGCCCTTGGCCATGCGGACGCCCTGGACGCCCTGCACGCCCACGCCCACGCCCAGGGGCAGCGGCGTCGGCAGACTGACCACGTCCACGACCTCGCCCTCTCGCTCGTCTTGTCGGGACTTCCTCTTCCTGTTCCTGTTCTTCTTCCTCTTCCTCCTCAGGCGACGTCAGGTCATCTGGGGCAATGTTGGGGTCGTCAGCATCGTCTTCAGGAGACAATTCGGGTGAAGAAGTGACCGGGCGTCGGCGGTGTGGGGCGCGGGAGGCTGCGGGAGCTTCAACAATGGGAGCCTCGGCCTCGGGAGTTGGGCTCCTTTTGTGGCGAGCCGAGGGCTTCTCCACAGCAAATAATGCTCTGCGGTGTGTTGAGGGCTGTGGCTCACTAGTAATACCACTTGAAGAGGCCCTTTGGTCATCCTGAAGGAGAGATGAAGCCGAGGGCTGTGGGTGACCCATGCGGCGTCCCGGGTCAAGGCGTCGGGACAATGGAATGCGGGTGGTTGCTAGACCAGGGTCGGCGTCATTATCACTGTCTTCAGCTTCCCTATCCTTTTCTGCGGCTGCCCTGCGTGCTTTTTTAGCTGCACTTTTCACCAACGATTGTTTATAGAAATATTTGCCCACTTTCAAGGGCGTACGGGCAGGCAAAGGGGAAGGTCCTGGGCTAAGGCTAGGCCTAGGCTGACATAGCAAAGATGGCGAGGGGGTAGGCCTAGGTTCTAGCACACTTGGAAGCTCAATGGCACCTTCCTGAAACACTTCCACATCAGGATCATCACTACTGTCTCCCCCCTCAAATAAATCGATATTATCTTCGTCTCCAAAGCCAACAAAATCGTCATCTTCGCTTGCACTTATAAATTGTTCTTTGTCCACCAAGCTTTCGCCACTGCTCTCTTCACTATCAAAAAGTTCTCGCTGCATAGCGCTATCACTCAACAAACGATTAACTTTCTTTCGTTGAGCTTTCTTCTCGGTTGCAACAGGCGTTGAAGTTGCGAGCGGGGTAGCAGTGGGGCCCGCGGGAGGTTGCAGCGATTCGGACACGTCGGAAATAATTTTTTCAGTATAACTCGCTATGGCGGCCACGTACGAACTGATAACACTAGTAGTTGAGGCTTGCTGGCGCTGCGGTCGCTCCTGCAATGCAAAATTTGGCCGTGCAAATTTTGAAGCACGCTTTCAAGCACAGGGATTTTAGAATGACACCCGGGCACCTGCCCTTCTTTCGTGGTGTCATTTTAAAATGACACCCGGGCTGGAAGGGTTAAACCAATAACTATGTTTTACATTTGAAGAACATTTATAGATATATATACTCCTAAATCAGTAGTTAATAATTTACAAATAAATTACATGATGACCACGTATAGCACAGCATCAATACATCCATACATATCGCTTATCAAAATATATCATCAACTTTCTAACAGCTTTGATACAATCCTAGTCATAAATGTAATCCCAGCATGGTCTAATTCCAAGGCAAATGACTACTTTCGAAGTTAAGAAGGCGAGGAACACATCTTAGCAGAAGATATTCACAAAATCCATTAGAGAAATCAATAATTATATTAATAATCTTGTTACATGCATGCACATTTGAGCCTCACTTACTCAAAGTTGGCTGTGGAAACAGAGAAGGTAACTGCAAATTGCAACAAAGTAGTTATGTGGGAGTCCCTGGCTCCAGCACCACATTACCACCTTTATGGATAATATAAGATTGCTGGGAGAAGAAAACATACTGCTCCCAACTACAGGGCCGTTTGTCCTTGCTGGCACCCCGAGTTATAATATCAACCACCTTGATGTGATGCTGGAAAGTATAACTGGTCAATGACTTGATAAACTTTCCAGCAAAGATGCATTCTCTGACCAACACATTGGCCAAAAAATGTGAAAAATGGGCGTCCCATTCTATGAATTAAAAAATAAATAAAAATAGAACAAAACCAATAAATGTTAGCTATACTGACAGTAATCATGCCTGGCATCACCTACCCTTGTACACAGAGCCACCATAGATGGGTTCTGGCTCTGGCTGCAGCTTGACGTGTCGTGTGGCCAGTACAAAGGCCAGAGTGGCCAGTACAATAGCGTCCAGCACACCAATGATGGCCAAGATGAAGGCCCACCGCAGCCCACACTCTCCAACGTTGTACTGGCGGGCGGTGGGGCCACACACCTCGCGCACCTCAGGGGACGCCCAACCGGCAGGGAACACCGCAACGCCCACACCCAAGAGCATCGCTGTAAGGGAATGACATAAAGTTAGGTCTAAAATACAACACTGAATTTCCAAACTGAAACACAGACACAACAAACAGTAACAATTTGGATGAGGGCTGATTCTATCCAGAGTGAGGTTTGGTATCCTCTACCCAACCATAGACGTTGCGGTCTGCCTTTTTTTACTGTACTGTACTACTCCTTCTAGGTGCTGGCGAGATCGCCCGATTGCGTGGCACTTCAAGGAGGGTTGCGGACAGTGGGGGCATTGGCCCGGGGATGCAAGCCTGTGGGCTGATGATCCTCTCCCCCGCTGCACTCTGAGAGACAGATCTCATCTGACCTTGGCCCCTTCGGGGACCCGAGCTTTTGGAACAGGCTTTAGTCTACCAGACTTGGGACTGTTCGGCCAGACAGTCTGGGGAATTACAACAACAGTAACAATTATCACCACATTTACGTGCTAAAGCACTGCTTTAGAGAAGGCTTCTCATCTTTCGCACAATGGAAATTATTGGTCGAAATCCATTCCCCCTGTTAGACCATACCACAACTATCAATATAATCTGATCACGAATTTGACCACACATGCACACATACGACTATCGTCGGCAAGGGTAATCCATATTAGTAATAGAAGCTATTGCAAAAGGCTTTAAATCCTTAAATCCAGACATCCATCTGATACACAAACTACAATATACAGTATATATATTAGTATATACTGTATATGTAATTTTTTTTCTATGTGGATGAGGGAGACAAAAGGCAAAACTGCCTGTGACGAGTGCCTGCCCAAGAGTTGAAAGAGTGACAGGGTCAAAATCAAGGAATGTTTGTGCCAAAATGTCTGGACAACCGGAGTTTGAAGCAATTTAAGTCATAGGATGAGGGAAAGATGGATTTAGGGAGAGAGTTCCAGAGCTCAGCTGTTGAATAGAAGAAAGATTGGGAGCATCGTGTCACTCTTGTGTTGGAGAGTTGCACAGAGTAGGGGTGGGATTGTGTTGCAAGACGGGTACTACGTACCCTACGTAGAGGTGGCATACAGAGAGAGAGAGAGAGAGAGAGAGAGAGAGAGAGAGAGAGAGAGAGAGAGTATTTGCTAAGAATAACATTCCTCAAAGCCATACAGTAAAACCCACAGTCCAACGATACAGTACCGGTACCGTAGTTTGTGGACAAGAGTAAAACCTATAACTCTTCAAGCACTAAGACATAAGAGTAGGATACACCAAACTCATAATATATATATATATATATATATATATATATATATATATATATATATTGTATATCAAGAACTAGATCAAGTGCCGGTAGCACAAAATTAGGGTGAGACAGCAGTGGTTAGCCGTCACTAGGCTTACGGTGACCACCAGTAGTTTATTGTAACTCCCTGACTCACTCACCTTACCACACTTATCCAACCAGGCACACGCACAACACACTCACACAAGCATATACAACACACGTATCCAACCAGTCACTCGCAAAACACACTCATAAACACACACAATACACTCATATAAACACATACAACACTTATCCAACCAAGCACTAACACAACACTCATATAAACACACACAACACACTCATCCAACCAGTCAATTGCACAACACTCTCATAATTATAAACACATACAACACACTTATCCAACCAAGCACTCACACAACACTCTCATATAAACACATACAACACACTTATCCAACCAGTAACTCACACAACACTCTCATATAAACACATACAACACACTCATCCAACCAGTCACTCGCACAACACTTATAAACACATACAACACACTTATCCAACCAGACACTCACACAACACACTCATATAAACACACAACACACTTATCCAACCAGACACTCGTACAACACACTCGTATAAACACATACAACACACTTATCCAACCAGACACTCGCACAACACTCTCATATAAACACGTACAACACACTTATCCAACCAGACACTCGCACAACACACTCATATTAACACAAAGCACACTTATCCAACCAGGCACTCACACAACACACTTATCCAACCAGGAACTCGCACAACACACTCATTTAAACACACAACACACTTATCCAACCAGGCACTCACACAACTCATACAAACACACACAACATACTCACCCTAGTACTCTTGTCCAACCAGGCACTCGCACAACACACTCATACAAACACACACAACACACTCACCCTCGTACTCTTGTCCAACCAGGCACTCACACAACACACTCATATAAACACACACAACACACTCACCCTAGTACTCTTGGCCAACCAGACACTCGCACAACACACTCATATAAACACACAACACACTTATCCAACCAGGCACTCGCACAACACTCATATAAACACACACAACACACTCACTCTAGTACTCTTGTCCAACCAGGCACTCGTACAACACACTCATATAAACACACAACACACTTATCCAACCAGGCACTCGCACAACACACTCATATAAACACACAATTAACACACTCACCCTAGTACTCTTGTCCAACCAGGCACTCGTACAACACACTCATATAAACACACAACACACTTATCCAACCAGGCAATCGTACAACACACTCATATATGTACACTCACCCTAGCACACTTATTCAACCAAGTACTTGCTCAACACACTCATGTATATTATAGGCTACACACTCACCCTAGCACACTTGTTCAACCACGTACTCGTACAACACACTCATGTATATAGGCTACACACTCACCCTAGCACACTTGTTCAACCACGCACTCGCACTAAACACTCATGTATATAGGCTACACACTCACCCTAGCACACTTGTTCAACCACGCACTCGCACAACACACTCATGTATATAGGCTAAACACTCACCCTAGCACACTTGTTCAAGCACGCACTCGCACAAAACACTCATATATATATATATAGGCTACACACTCACCCTAGCATACTTGTTCAACCACGCACTCGCACAACACACTCATGTATATAGGCTACACACTCACCCTACCACACTTATCCAACCAAGCACTCACACAACACTCAAACATCTCATAGCACATTCACACAGCACACTAACCTAAACACACTTCTGGGCCATGCAGTCACACAACACACTCACATAACCAGCATGCACTCACCAGGTTTGATATTTACATGTCAAATAACACCAGGAAAGAATAATTGCATGATACCGAGGTGTGTGTGGGTGTGTATGTACGGGTGTGTACGTGTGTGTGTTTACATGAATTTGTCTAATGTTATACTACGATATGTTAATTTAATCTCCAGTCGATTCAATCCTCTGTTCCAAAATAAGAAACCTAAAATGTATTCTAACAGAACAAACACATTGCTCACCCAAACGAACCCCTCCCAATCCCAAATGAGCCACCGTGACAGACTGGCAAGGTACAAGGGGTTGGAGTGTTCCCTTTTGTATAGTCATGCACCATTGCCATTGGATGAATTTATTTTATTATCTTGTTCAAGGTACTGCCAGACACAGAAATCTCTCTCTCTCTCTCTTAAATATTCATTGTTAAGCAGTATTTTTAATTACATATTAAATATCAGATTCAAATAAGGCATACAAATTATTACTAGATGACAGACAGTATGCTATGTTAACCCCTTCTGTACCTGCAATGTCTTTTTAACTTTATCCTGGCTACTATTGGACGATTGTATTCAGTTTTAAAAAGGCCTCCAGCAATTAACAGACTTCGAACTATCTCACTTAACCCTTTTACTACCACAGATTCTTCTTAAACTGCACAAAATCGTCTAAATATAGGACAAATACAATACAAAAGACATCACCGGTACAGAAGGGGTTAACTACTGCATAAGTTAGCCTTCTGCGGGGCCCCAACGAACTGAACTGAGGTGAAGTAGCCTGCACATCTGGTGGTGGAGTGAATATAAGCTAAGCAGGGCTATAGTTCTTAGGGGAGGTTATTGGCTTGTTCCCTAAACATACAGTATTAAGCTTAAAATTTCGCTCCCTTGACCCCCTTTCAAGATAAAATTGTACATTTTTCGGTAGAAAAATGTCCCGGCCGAAGCCCGATTACTCTTAAATTACAGGTTCGCTATTGCTCGCCAGGATATAATCGACACCTAAATGGCACGAAAGGTCTTAATATTGACAAAAAATAGGTGAAAAGTCTCAAAATAGCCAAACTAACGGAACGCACATCTTAAAATCTCAAAACTAATATGCTAAACATGAGGGAGAAGGGGGGTCCAATAAAAGCGACTACCTCCCCATGTACACATCCGGTGGTGGTGGGAGTGAATACAAGCTAAGCAGGGCTATAGTTCCTAGGTCAGTGGGGCGACAGTTACACCCAACCACACAATACTCTCACAGCTTCCATACTTGATTACGAGTGATTATAGATACAATTACCACTATATAATATTAATAGACATAGTATAGCCTACATATGGTTAATTATAGATGCAATTACCACTATAAAATATGAATAGACTTAATAAACATACGGTTGATTATAGATGCAATGACAACTATACAATATTATACATAATAAACATACGGTTGATTATAGATAGGCCTACAATTACCACTATACAATATTAGACTTAATAAACATACGGTTGATTAGATACAATTACCACTATACAATATTAGACACAATAAACATACGGTTAATTATAGATAGGCCTACAATTACCAATATAAAATATTAATAAACATACCGGTACGACTTATTATAGATAGGCTACAATCACCAGTATAAAATATTAATATACATGGTAGATAAAGGGAGTTATACTACAAAACAAAAAGAGCAATATATAAAATACAAATACTACCTCCCCTAAGCCGATATTCCATACTAAATATGCTTTAATCAATTTCCAAATGTTACTGTACCTATCACATCTCTCAAAATGTATCACTATGTACACTGTGAATATTACTAAACTTTTCATACAAGCCCATTTTTTGTTTGCGTCATTCAGTGAATTAGGGTATTAATTATACAGTACCCGGTAGTTGATCACTTCGAAGGAGTGAAATAGAATTAGTCGTCGATTCTTGTACAAATCCATTAGTATATTTGACAAAAATGTTGTCAAGCATGTAAGAATGAAACATTATTTTCCACTTTCGCCGACTGATGTATAGGCCAAAGTAGATATACCGTATATAAACAGAATAGTGTAATATATATGGCTAGAAACATAAGACATACAATACAACTGTACATTAAACAAATGGATAAACAAACAAATGACTAACAAACCATTCCCCAAAAGCCTACCGGTATAAAAGGAGCCCTCCCCAAAGGCCTAAGCATACAACCCACATCCCCCAGAAGGTCGAGACGCCGCACTAGAAAGTTAGGCACAAAAAATAGGACCGAAAAAAAAAATCTTAAGTACCGTTAAGCGTAGCGGTTCCGGTGGCGGATTCTTTGTCCAGGGTTTGAATACCTCTACCGATAAATGACAATTATTCACTGGACTACTTTGGATACTGTTCACGTTTCGTTCCATTCAGCTGTCGAATTTTCCTGGTCAGCGATAGCGAGTCTGCAATGTAGTAGTAGCCAGCCTTTGGCCTGCACATGTATGTTTCACTAGAACAATGTACACATTTAGCTTGAAAGGTATAAGGGGGAACGGAGGGGGGAAGCATGAGGAGGGGGGGGGGGTCTAGAAAAAAAAAATAGAATAGCCTATTGCAAAATCATTCAAAACCCTCAATAATAATAGGCCTAAGCATAACAAACTCTACAACACCTAAAACAAATCTACTACGTACCGGAGCGTAGCGGTTCCGGTGGCAGGGGGCCGGTTGACGAATTCTTTGTCCAGAGTTTGAATTAGTCACACAACCTCTACCGATAAATTACATTGCACTGGCCTACTTACAACACTACACTGCTGACATAAAGTTAACTAGTTTAAGTTTATAACAGTCTACCAAACTCTCATATAACCTTTATGTTTAACCCCTTCTGTACCTTGCCGTCCTTTTAACTTTATGCTGGCTACTATTAATCGATGTTATTCAGTTTAAAAAGATTCTTAAGTAATTAACAGGATTCGAACTATCTCACTTAAACCATTATGTTGCCACAGATCCTTCTCAAGCTTCACAAAATCATCTAAATATAGCTAGAATTTAATTAAAAAGACGTCGCTGGTAAAGAAGGGGTTAAATCCATATATTTCACATATTATTCAGTATTTTAAGGTTTGGTTTGGTGGGACTAGCTAGGTTATCGGTAGGTTTTGTTATCTTATTTAGTCGTGAGTGTGGTTCTACGTGGTTAGGTTAGAATAGGATACTAAGTCTATTTTAGTTTTAGCCCGCTTTGACTTGAAACCTTGTGTCATCTTGTGAGAGTAGGCCTATATAATGTAACTGAGATATTTGAAAGGGGACTAGAGTGTGGAAGTTATGAATGTACAGTATGTAGTCTTACTTGGAACAGTCTGATAGTAGGACTATAAGTAGATTGTATATGAGTGGATTATCAGTATTACCGTGCTAAAGTGACACTAGATATGATAGTTGACACATTGCTGGTACCGGTAAGTAGCATCCATCCATCCATCCATTTATACATACACCCATATGCTACATACAGTACATACATATTACTTTATGATATACTGTATATAGGCCTACACACAGACACACGTATGCATGCATACGTAAAGTATATGTGTAGGTAAGTAGATATAGATAAAATGCATGTGTAGATTGCTAGATAAAATAGATAGTGCATGAATGTTAGCGTGAAGTGTATCAAATTGAGGTATTGCGTGGGAGGTCCTTTCACTTCCCGGTAATTACAGGACCGGTGTGACGGTAGCATAATCACATTGGATAAGGAGGATTAAACTCACGTCATACCTTACAGATTTAACTCCTATCAGCTGAATAATTTTATATTTCTTGGCGCAATCAGGCAATAACGAGAACATAATCCCCCCTCACCACAGCCTCAACCCCCACAATAGAAAACGTCATGTAAGGTCTAGATAGCAATTTCGTTTGATGAAGAACTAAGAATATTGCGCATAATACAATGTTGGCACTTTTACATCTGGAGCTACAGGTTGCTGTTGTTGTTTTATCGCTGTCATTGTTTATCATTAATATGAGAAGGTTAGACGAGCTTACCGCGTGTGAACTGAATCGATTTAGATGAACAATGCATACAATCGATTTGTAATTATGAAACGGTACATACAATTATAACTTTGGCGCTCGTTCTCTCATATATATATATATATATATATATATATATATATATATATATATATATATATATATATATATATATATATATATATATATATATATATATATATATATGTGTGTGTGTGTGTGTGTGTGTGTGTGTAATAATAATAATAATAATAATAATAATAAACGGTTTATTGATAGTTGCAGCCATTGGCTGAAAATGTACAAAGGAACAGTTTGTTGCTTAACTCTAACTTATATTAACTTACAATATGGACCAAAGTAAGAGATTGCACAAGAGCTACTGGTATTAAATGTTGATCAGTTAGATATTATGTACTTCGTTTGCCGATGATTTTCAAGTCGAGATGATAGTGGTACATTTTACAAGTTTTCTCTGAAAGCTTGTGAGTTGATTTACTTGTTAATCTAGGATAGAGATGACATATCTCGTATGACTTTGATTACTGTTTGTCTAGGGTGTTTTATTTTATTTTTTATTTTTTCCTAGTCGGTTCACCGTATTTTAGAAAGCTGGTGTTTACACGAGCGCGTTTTCCGGCATTTTTCGGGAGCAAGTATATTTATTCAATTATGTATTATATAATGTATTAATTATGTATTATTGTTTTTCTATTGTTTACTCATTTATATATATTGAATGTGTGTGTGTGTGTGTGTGTGTGTGTGTGTGTGTGTGTGTGTGTGTGTGTGTGTGTGTGTGTGTGTGTTACTCAGTTACTTGTTCGTCAAGGGGAATCCACGCAATGCGAGCTAAGCTCATTATTATCGCGCCTCCTTAACTGGGAATGTATTGCGTGAAATGCAGGGTAAGTGTTTTATGTATCGTTGGAATGGCTGTGGATGTGTGTGTAAGACCTGTATTTTAGCCAACTGGCGATATCTGGATACGAAGGCTTAGGGTTAACCTGTACGGTACCATTCTCACTACGGTACCAGTCTCACCCGAAGGCTTAGGTTGACCAGTAGCTTAGGTTGACCAGTACGATACCCATCTCGCCTTGTAACCGATCACCAACCCCAGATGGGACGTCACAACTTCGTCCACTTATACCAGGTTCCTATTTATACTGCTAGGTGAACAGAGGCTACACCGTTAGGAGACTTGCCCAAATGTGTGTGTGTGTGTGTGTGTGTGTGTGTGTGTGTGTGTGTGTGTGTGTGTAATAATAATAATAATAATAATCGGTTTAATTCAAGCCGGCAGCCAATGGGGCTGAAAATACTCAGACTTAACCTAGATCTTATCCTAATGGATCAACAGACTGATCCTGACAGCTAACGAGAGCGCCTACATACTCCCAAGGGAGTAGGACGTGGGCAGGAGACTTTGTGGGTCCCCCGAGACGATCCGCCCAGATCTTGCCTTCACGGCCAGGGAAAGTTTTTGAGAGAACTTCCCCTGCCGGCGCGTGTGTGTGTGTGTGTGTGTGTGTGTGTGTGTGTGTGTGTGTGTGTGTGTGTGTGTGTGTGTGTGTGTGTGTGTGTGTGTGTGTGTGTGTGTGTGTGTGTGTGTGTGTGTGTGTGTGTGTGTGTGTGTGTGTGTGTGTGTGTGTGTGTGTGTGAGTGAGTGAGTGAGTGTGTGTGTGTGTGTGTGTGTGTGTGTGTGTGTGTGTGTGTGTGTGTGTGTGTGTGTGTGTGTGTGTGTGTGTGTGTGTGTGTGTGTGTGTGTGTGTGTGTGTGTGTGTGTGTGTGTGTGTGTGTGTGTGTGTGTGTGTGTGTGTGTGTGTGTGTGTGTGTGTGTGTGTGTGTGCACAAATTGTTAGTCTCAAAATTATATATACATAAACAAACCTACATATGATTCAATAGGAATAATTTTATATAACTTGTAACCCCAGAACTCCGATTCTCCTGGACTGTATATAAATTTGCCCCTTATAAGTTTAGTATGTGCATAACTCTTGACGTAGCAGTACCGGTACTCTACAACGGGAGCCCAGATGGGTCAATAACACAATGGGAAGGCAAAATATGCAAAATTTCAAGTCAACATAAACTAAAAATAATCATTATATAGATTAACATTCCCTAAGCTGAGTTGTACAATGTACGGTAACATTGCAAAGGAAGTAACTAAGCAGTTAACATAATTTAGAATCATGATTATATACATGATAACATAACCGTAAAGTATGAAAAATGCACACATATCTGTATTAAGTTATTAACAGTGCCGTAATATACCGGCACGTGTTAAGTCCCAGTACCATTGAGGTCAAACATAAGATTTACGGAAGAAGTTATTGGGAAAGGATATGATGATTAGTGAAGGAGCTACACACCATTTAACTCTTCAATCAAATGACAAGTTTGACAATATTCTCTGGCTAACTCCAGACGATTTTGTTCGGTTAATGAAAGTGACTTCAGTAATCAGATGCTTAAACTTGACCTTACTGAACACTCACTCAAAAATGTATTCGTAATATAAATAAAATCGTCGGTAGATAAGTAAAACAATATTCAATTTGGCGTCACGTGATTGGAAGGGTGAGCATGACTGTGAGGAGTAGGTCAACACGGGTTCTTGTTGGGATGGGGAAGTTATTCCACTATAGGTAGCGCCAACGAACTTGACAATAATGTTGACTCCTTAACTTCTTATAACTCGAAATGAATGAAAGCAATCGGGCTGAAATTCCTCTCATTTGGGAAGAGTCCACCAGGTAATAGGTGTGGATATTTACAGCCAGTTTGCTCTAGGCCCCTTTTGAATTACAGAGAGGTTAGGGATGGAAATGATTGTCAAGTTCGTTGGCGCTACCTATAGATGCTCCCGTATTATGCACTCGTGGTCCATGTGCTTATAACAATGCTGTTCTATCTATCTATCTATTTACTCAGTCCCAATCCCCACTTTTCCTATTTTGTTTTTGTTTTCTTGTTCCCTCTTTTCCTTTTTTTATTTTATTTTTTATTTGAAAGGGGGGGGGGGGCAACTCAAGACAGAGCAAGAAGAGGGAAAACACAAAACACAACATAAAACTCGTACCTATCAAAATGCATCTAACCAAAACTAACTTACGTTGGTTAGGTCAGCTGTGTGATAAGATTAGGTGTAAGGTGAGGCGAGGCTAGATTAAGTTAGGTGAGGTTAGCTGAAGTGAGATGGGGTATGTTTGTGTCATGTTATACCCTGTTACAGATAGGTTGGCCACAAATCGTGAACCCTAACCTCTATAACTCAAAAAGGGCTATAGCAAATGGACTGTTAATTTCCACACCTATTTCCCGGATGACCCTTCACAAATGTATTGAGTATTGTTCACATGTGTGGGGAGGTTCCTCTCACACCGCTCTCCTAGACAAGGTTGAAAGGAAGGCCTTTCGTATCATTAACTCCCGTCCACTCACCAACTCTCTGCAATCTAGAATTAATGAATGGGGACAAGAGAATCTAGTTTCCTTTAATGCACAGAAAACCAAGTACATTCAATTTTCTAACCGACAGAATCTCACTGACTCCCATATATTTTTTAATGATGTAAATATTCCCACTTCCCCTAGTATTGACATTCTCGGTGTAACATTAACTACTAACTTGAGCTGGACACATTATGTTAGAAGCATTGCTAAGCATGCCTCTAAAAAACTGGGACTCCTGTACAGAGTTCGAGAATTCTTCACTGACGAGCAGTTGGCCGTAATATATAAAAGTCATGTGCGCTCTCAGATGGATTACTGTTCACCTCTGTGGGGTGGAAGTGGAGTGGTTGCATTGAGGCAGTTGGACAAAATTCAAAATAAAGCTATTAGATTAATCAATAACCCTGCAATCACACAGGACCTTCCTACATTATTCATACGAAGAAACGTTGCATCCCTTGCATTATTCTACAGATATTTTCACAGCAATTGTTCCGAGGAACTTGCTTCAAATGTGCCGCCTCTCCACATCTTTCCCCGTAGAACTAGGGCAGCTGAGAGCGCCCATGAATTTACACTTTCTCCTCCACAATGCAGAACTTCTGCTTATCAGAATTCATTTATCCCCAGAGCTACTACTCTTTGGAATTCACTTCCCTCGAATTGCTTTCCACAAACTTACAATCTACAAATGTTTAAATCCAGTTGTTACAAACATTTTATGAATGGAGGATGCCTTTAGGCACATGGACCTTTTTGTTTTATCTGTGTTTTTCCTTCCTCCGTTCATTGTCTCTTAAAAAAAAATAAAAAAATAAAATCTCTCTCTCTCCGCCGCAATGTTGCATCTCTCTCGCTATTCTATCGCTACTATAATAATCAGTGTTCCTCAGAGCTATCCCAGTGCATACCACCTCCTTTACGTAGGGCACGTGGTACCCGTCTTGCAACTCAATCCCACCCCTACTCTGTGCAACTCTCCAACCCAAGAGTGAAACGTTACTCTCAAACTTTCTTCTACTCAACAGCTGAGCTCTGGAAGTCTCTCCCAGAATCAGTTTTTCCCGCTTCCTATGACTTAAATTGCTTCAAACTCAGTGTGTCCAGGCATTTTGGCTCGAACGTCCCTTGATTTTGGCCCCATCACTCTTTCAACTATGGGGGAGGCACTCGCTATAGGCAGTTATGCCTTTTGCCTCCCTCAATCACAAAAAAAAAAAAAAAAAAAAAAATGGGAGAAATATTAGCTCGATTACTCTAGTCGTTTCTGAGTTATTGAGGTTAATGTTCAAGAGATTAGGCCTATATATTTGGAACAGGGTATAGTATGCAACATGAGGTAAGGTTGGATCGGGCCGGATTAACCATCATCGTGGAATATAAAAATACCGCGAGTGCAAAGTTCCTCAAGCAAGTTTGGGTATAACGGGCCAAAGTGAGAGTGAAGACACACACTGATGAGGTAATGTATAAAGGGTAGGTCACTCACTCACTCTCTCACACTGAAATATAAGGTTGACAAGGTAAGCCACCACACACACACACACACACACACACACACACACACACACACACACACACACACACACACACACACACACACACACACACACACACACACACACACACACACACACACACACACACACACACACACCACCACACACACACACACACACACACACACACACACACACACACACACACACACACACACACACACACACACACACACACACACACAGAAGTACCGGTACTGGAAGGGGGCCAGGGGGGTGAGGTTTGTGAGGGTAGGTACAGCTTTCACCGAGTCTGGTATAATAGAGGGGTCACTACTGCTGGGGCTACAAACTTTCATTTACTTGGCTTCTTTGTACTGTTCAAATATTGGTTCTTTCATTCTGTTAACCACTTCTGTACCGGTGTTGTACTTTTCATTATATTCTGGCAACTATTAGGCGATTTTGTTTAGCTTAAGAAGGATGTCTACTCAATAATAAGCTTCAGACTGTTTAAATTTATCTTGTTAGCTACCATATATCCTTCCTTACTTCATAAAATCGTCTAAATGTAGGTGAAATCAAATAACAAAGACGTTGCCGGTACAGAAGGGGTTAAATGCCAGAAACCCTTTCACTTTGACGAAGCATTTCCAATTTTTATTCTGGCCATCATTAAACGATTTACTTTATCGAGGTGGTATAAATTAAGGTCACTGCTGCTGTGCCTACAAACTCATGTTTACAGTACCGGTACTTGACTTCCTTGAACTGCCTAAATCCTGTTTCTTTCATTTTCTTTTAGTTCTCACTTCCCTTTCTGTACAACGACACCTTTCCTCTTTGTATGTCGGCTACCAGTAGACGATTTAATTCAGTTAGGTAGTATACAAGAGGGTCTTTACTATTGTAACAGTCCTTATACCTTCTAGTTCTAATACGCGTTTCCTCTTTTATTCTCGTTACCAATAAACGATTTGGTTAAGTTTAAGTGATACAAGAGGCTCACTGCTGTTTTTCTTCTTCATTTGTTTACATCTCGGTTTTTTCATTTTGTTCTAGTCCTCAAATAGCCTTTATTTATAGAATATTTTACATTTCATTAATTTGCAATTATTATCTAAGAATGTTTTCACCTCACTATCTTCCAATGTTAACGATTCCTTTATTTCTCTCCACCTCCACAGAGAGAACATGAAAGTTGAAATTCAGAATGTAGGACATGACTTTTGAAGGAGCTGTTTTTTCTATACTATTTCCCCTGACCTAACATTACTCTGATGCCTTTTACTTTTCAGGTTATTATTTCGATCTTGACTATTCTTCTTCTTCTTCTCGTTGATCTTGATGAGGGAGCTTATTTCTTCCTATACTATTTCCCCTGACTTAACATTACTCTGATGCCTTTTACTTTTCAGGTTTTCATTTCTACTCTATTCTTCTTTTCTTCTCGTTGATCTTGATGCCTCCTACTTGTATGATTTGGCTCTGTTCATCTCCTTTACTGCTTGAATCGTGATCTTTTTATTTATTTTTATATTTCCATTTCCTTTTGTTTTTACTTTTGCTTTTCATTGTTTTCCATTGCTCGATATTTATATTGTTTAGTATTTTTTTTGTTTTCATCTTTTATACTGCTTGAATCATAATATTCCTACTCTACCTTTTACTCTTCAATTACTATTTTTTTTACACAGAAAAGATAAAGGAAATACATAAAATTACCGGTAATGAAAGCAAGATTCACATACCTACCGGCGTCCTCTATTCATAAGAATACATAAGAATTGAGAAGGACCATTCAGAATCAAGAAATTGAGAATATTTGTAAGCCACTCATTATCTCTATCCTTCACTAATATATATATATATACGGTACTGTATATATATATTTTTGTCTGTGTGAGTGAGGGAGACAAAAGGCAGAACGTCCTGTAGCGAGTGCCTCCACCAGAGTTGAAAGAGTGACAGGGCCGAAATCAAGGGACGTTCGAGCCAAAATGCCTGGAAACACGGAGTTTGAAGCAATTTAAGGCATAGGAAGAAGGAAAGACTGATTCTGGAAGAGAGTTCCAGAGCTCAGCTGTTGAATAGAAGAAAGACTGAGAATAACGTTCCACTCTTGGGTTGGAAAGTATATATATATATATATATACTGTATATATACATATATATACTGCATATATATATATATATATATATATATATATATATATATATATATATATATATATATATATATATATATATATATATATATATATATATATATATATTTGCATACGGTATAATATTATAATACATGTAGCCCATATCCACAAACTCGAATAACTTCATCTGTTTCGTTCTTGGGATTGTATGGTTAATGGGTTTCCGTGGCCTAATCACCAAACACTAGATACAGATATAATATCATAATTAAACATAAATTGGGTAGATCAATCAATCTATAGTATGTAAGAAATACATACAAATATCTCCTTCACTCTCCTTTTATAGAGATTTTTCAACTCGTCAAAACTTTCACTTCCTCCTTTCCTTTCAACTGCACCAGCCTTCCTACTTTTGGTAGTGTGGATTTCCGTACTGTACACACACACACACACGTCACACATACACAAATCACACACATACAAATCACACACACACACACACACACACACACACACAGCTATCGTATTTCATAATCAATAGTGTGTAGCTTAAACAAACGTGTTTTTTTATTTTACTACTCT
Source organism: Paralithodes platypus (assembly GCA_032716605.1). NCBI lineage: Eukaryota > Metazoa > Arthropoda > Malacostraca > Decapoda > Lithodidae > Paralithodes > Paralithodes platypus. The sequence goes on from CM064488.1 coordinate 47,276,588, forward strand.
AAGCTGAAATCTATATATTGCTCAAATCTCATATAACTCTCTCTCTCTCTCTCTCACACACCATCAGAAGGGTGTGGTCTTAACAAAGCAATCACTCCTTCCCTTATAGGCTACACACCTTTCAAGTGTTACCGGTTAAGTCTCTATTTCAACACGGGGGCTTACACCAGAATTCATTATACCGGGTATATATAGTTAATTTCAAAACATGGAGGGAATTATTTGTTTATGTTCATTAAGCCTTTATTTCAAGACGAACTTCCAAGAGGTCTTATTTGAATATATTTTATGAATATTATAATTTGTTTTTATTTATTGCTTAACATCAATGTTATTACGGAGCTTACCCTAGTCATTCGTTTGGTATGTCCATTAACTTTGTAGTTCAACAGGGGCACTGAGGCACATCACACAATCATTCTATTTTGAGGGGTTTGATGAGCCTATTCGAACAAATCTAACCGATTTTTTTTTCATATTTCTGTATTTTTAAATGTAAATAAAACTAACAATTTACTAATATTAATAACATTGCTGAAAGTGATAATGATAAATATGACTGTCGCAAAGAAGAAATTATGATTTAAGTGCAACTGTCATTCATTTGTAGTGAAAGGGATGATGCAGATGCTGTAATATTTCACCAGAAATAATAATTATTAAGAGTTTTATATATTCTACTGAAGATGAGGATGAGGAGAAGGAGGATGTTGATGACGCTGGCGCTGATAATGAAGAAATTAAAATATGTATATGATGATGATGAGGTTGATGTAATTATTGTTAATGATAATATTGATGGGGATGAAAGAACATTAAAGATAAGAAACGAAAGAAATATAAACGCTATTATGAGAGCACTAAAAACGGCTGAACGTACCAGAAACGCCACATATAAATTCAAAGACAATAAAACTCGCATAAAACAAAGAAGAAAGTAACTATAACATATACATTCAAAGGTAATAAAACACACACAACTATACTGTATATATAAACTACCAACACGTCAGTATAAAAAAAAACCCAAGAGAATGGGGAAATCTAACTCGTAATATATTTTTAACACCCCACCAACATTACGATTATGACGTAAACCACTACATGAACCAACTTCTTGTGACATACGGGGAGATCAGAGAGAGAGAGAGAGAGAGAGAGAGAGAGAGAGAGAGAGAGAGAGAGAGAGAGAGAGAGAGAGAGAGAGAGAGAGAGAGAGAGAGAGAGAGAGAGAGAGAGAGAGAGAGAGAGAGAGAGAGAGAGAGAGAGAGAGAGAAGGGGGGATATATTAAAAGTTCATAAATTAACGTGTTGAAATGATAAGGAATGGTTGCATTACTTTACGATTCCAATAAAATGTGTAATGTTGTGTTAGAGAACTTGTATAGGTATAGGAACAGTAAGTGACATACAAATGTGTAATGTTGTTTTAGAGAACTTGTATAGGTATAGGAACAGTAAGTGACATACAAATGTGTAATGTTGTTTTAGAGAACTTGTATAGGTATAGGAACAGTAAGTGACATACAAATGTGTAATGTTGTTTTAGAGAACTTGTATAGGTATAGGAACAGTAAGTGACATACAAATGTGTAATATTGTTTTAGAGAACTTGTATAGGTATAGGAACAGTAAGTGACAAACAAATGTGTAATGTTGTTTTAGAGAACTTGTATAGGTATAGGAACAGTAAGTGACAAACAAATGTGTAATGTTGTTTTAGAGAACTTGTATAGGAACAGTAAGTGACATACAAATGTGTAATGTTGTTTTAGAGAACTTGTATAGGTATAGGAACAGTAAGTGACATACAAATGTGTAATGTTGTTTTAGAGAACTTGTATAGGTATAGGAACAGTAAGTGACATACAAATGTGTAATGTTGTTTTAGAGAACTTGTATAGGTATAGGAACAGTAAGTGACAAACAAATGTGTAATGTTGTTTTAGAGAACTTGTATAGGTATAGGAACAGTAAGTGACATACAAATGTGTAATGTTGTTTTAGAGAACTTGTATAGGTATAGGAACAGTAAGTGACATACAAATGTGTAATGTTGTTTTAGAGAACTTGTATAGGTATAGGAACAGTAAGTGACATACAAATGGAATAATAGAGAAAATAGAAAAAAGCCACAGAATTTTGTATAGCGGTAGCTAAAAAAAATATATATAAAATACTGCATATATTCAAAATTATAACCAAACGCTAATCTCCCCCCCCCCCCTTCCCCACCCCGCACAAAAACAACAACAACATTCACTCACATACACTTCTTCCCCACACACACTGTGTATATGGGGAAGGGAGGGGGGGGGGTAAATGTCGGTGCGTGTGTATTATCATTTGGTTATCACACACTTACAGTAGGCTACATACACACACATTTAAAGACCAAGTGCTCCACACGAACTGCGGTTCCGGTCTCATGTGCTAATGTCGGAATTCCAGGCAGCCCTGCTAAGAGCTGCCTCACTTGTCAGGTTCTTTGATTTAAGATTAGATAGCAAGGTCTAATCCCATTTCCACGTCATTCTTGGTCTGCCTTTTGGTGCAGCTCCCTCCATGTTCATGGACTTGCATATTTTCACTCAGCGTATTTTATCCATCCTCTCTACTTTGTCCACATTACCTAATAGCATTTGGTTATCGCTTCGTATATTATATTTTACAGTATTGTGTTATTGTACTTGTTTTAGCTACCAGGAGGGGCGGGGAGAGTGATCTACCAATATGGGTTCGATGACTTTCATAATGATCGGAATATCTCATTATCTAAAGGAATACACTTTTCAATATCCCTCGTCCGTGGTGTCTTAATCTTTCACAAATACTACGATTTATTTATATATTTTTTAACCAGTGAACACATGGAATTCGGTTGGCATTATTTCCCGCCAATGTGACCACGAAGATATGATAAAACGGAACAAAATCTTTACTTCAAAACAGAACACATAAAACGGTCAACGAAATATAACGGTAAACAGAGGCGGAGTGTCCAGAGAGGTATTTTAATAGCAGGTTTGAGAGAGAGAGAGAGAGAGAGAGAGAGAGAGAGAGAGAGAGAGAGAGAGAGAGAGAGAGAGAGAGAGAGAGAGAGTGAGGAAAACGAGTGAGTTACAATGAATAGTTGGGATCACAGAGACCTTGCGGTCCATTCCGTGGAGATACTCGAGGTGGAAGGAGAGAGATTGTTTAGTGCACTACACTCATTACAGAGTGTGAAAAATACTTTGTACTCTAGAGAGAGAGAGAGCGTGCGCGCGTGTATGTGTATGTATGTGTATGTGTGTGTGTGTGTGTGAGTTTTGGAGACGGGATGAAGAGACAAGGTAGCATGAGACTATGATGATGATGATGATGATGATGATGATAATAATGATGGTGGTGATGGTGAAATAAGAATAAGATAATGTCAAAGATACTAATGATAATGATAATGAGGGTGGTGGTGGCGGCGTTAATGGTGATGGATAGTTGATGGTAGTGCTGAAACTATAAGATAATGATGATGAAGATGATCATTATAATACCAACAATGATTATATAAAATGTGATACAGATAATGCTGATAAACAAGACGAAGAACAAAAAGAAAGACATAAACAAAGAGATTGTAGGCGTGACCTCTTCCCACGACCAATGAGAAGCTAAAGCTGGAGTGATGTCACTATTCTTTGTTCATACAGACAGGGCGAGAAACGTCATCCTCTAGCAGCCGATTCCCTGTGGTGTTTATAGCTGAATACGATACTATGACATAATTCCTTAACCCCTTCAGTACCGGCGACGTCCTTTTAATTTTATTGAGGCTACTATTAGACGAATTTATTCAGTTTCAGAAGGGCTTCCAGCAAAAAACAGGCTTTGAACTATCTCACTTAACCCTTTTCACTACCACAGATCCTTCTTAAACTGCACAAAATCCTCTAAATATAGCTAGAATAAAATTGAACAGACTTTGCCGGTACAGAAGGGGTTAATATGAATAGGATGTTTTAATAATCGACCATATTATATTGCATTATAAAAATCAAGTCGCACTCAGTTATCAAAGTTCACTTGGACATTGTTTAGCTCTACCAAGGTTAAGGGGCATATCCAGTGAGAATCCTAATGCCTTACTATTATTTTTTTCTGGAACCCCTTCTCCCTCATGTTTAACCCCATTAGTATTTTATAAGACGTTCGCCCCCATTATTTTGGCGATTGTTAGACCTCTCGCCCCATTTCTTTATCAGTTTTTAGATATTTCGTGCCATTTATCTGTCGATTTTTTCTTGACGAGCGATAGTGAGCATGTATTTAGGAAGAACCAGCCTCCAGCCAGGACATTATTCTACCGAAAAAACGTACAAATATATCTCGAAGGGGGGTCTTTGGGGTATTTTCTGTTTAAGGTCTACGGAAAGAAAACCCTCCCTTAACGAGACAGGACCAGTCAATCAGAGAGCGTGTGATTTATTACACTAATTAACATAATTACTGTACATATGACAGCTAACCATTAAGGCCGCTATATTCAGGTATTTGTATTATTGTTTGTGGTCAGTAATTTAATCGTCCTATCTAAATTACCGGTAGCTAGTTACCGACACCAATCTAAAGAATCCTCGAAATGTCAGTAACAATTTACTATTTAAAATATATTATGCACTAATATATTTCCATATTGTCTAAAGAGGCCTCTCTAAAACTGAGTAAGTATATAATAATACAAAATATTAACAAAAGTATATTTTATATACTATCGATTTTCTATAAGAAATACTACAGACCTCTTGGTTAGGAGACGACGTGACCAAGATCAATAAAATCGTCTAGTATTTCCCAATATATTATATAAATACAAACTACAAACATCTTAAATAACGCCACAAAAACATAATAACACCTTAGCCAAAACCCCACAAATCCTTCACTTCAATACCGCATCACAAGCAATTTCACACAACTATTTTCCCGAAGGCTATAAAATCCCTTATCAAACCATAGACATTGTGTTTACCGTTTCCGTGGTGAGAGAGAGAGAGAGAGAGAGAGAGAGAGAGAGAGAGAGAGAGAGAGAGAGAGAGAGAGAGTCAGACTGTGAGTGAGAGAGAATTTGATATGATTGTTATATTGAGAGAAGTACAAATGTTACACAAGTATCATAATTACATCATCTCAAAAGGGCGAAGGTGCATACGCAATCTACACCCTAATTCTAGCTTAAACTATTAGAGAGAGAGAGAGAGAGAGAGAGAGAGAGAGAGAGAGAGAGAGAGAGAGAGAGAGAGAGAGAGAGAGAGAGAGATAGAGATAGAGAGGAGAGAGAGAAGAGAGTAGAGAGAGAGAGAGAGAGAGAGAGAGAGAGAGAGAGAGAGAGAGAGAGAGAGAGAGAGAGAGAGAGAGAGGGGGGGGTCCAAGGACAATACGGTACTCAACATATCCTTGGCTTCGCTATTTGTTTCTCCTTTTGGGGAAGTGTTGTAAAGATGTTAATATAAAATTTATGAGTGGGTGTTGTTCTTCTAAACACACTCACTCCCTCAATTACTATGGAGAAAAAATGCATAAACAGTACATTATTACAAGCAGGTATACATATAGATAGTAATATACACAAATCACACGATACATACTGATAATTACAATACACTGCCACAGGTAGTATCATACATAACCTGATATAAATAACTAAAGATAATATGATCCACCTACCTGGCTATGTAATTACCTGCATGTGTAACTTACCTTTCAGTGAGTCATCATCTGCCCAATAAGGTTGAACACCCCCCCCCTCCCCCCCTATCTCTCTCTCTCTCTCTCTCTCTCTCTCTCTCTCTCTCTCTCTCTCTCTCTCTCTCTCTCTTATATATATATAGCTATCTCTCTAACCACCTACCACAAAACTCGAAGATTTCTCTTTTTTTATATAGCCATCATAACAATCAGTAACCCCACTCACACGTGACACATACACTCACACAGACACACACACGTACACCAATGCAACACACATGCGCACACCAATGCAACACACACAAACACACACACACCAGAATCCTAAAGGTTTTTTGGCTATCCCGATGGAGAAGGATAGTAACGTGATCACTCCCTAGCCAAGCTGTTCAACTATCAGCTTGTAGCCTGCATATCGTTTCACCAGCACATCTGCGTATGTACATTCGGATGCCATAGTCTATATAACCCACTCACAAATATTCGTGGATTTCACCTATTTCTAATTAGGGAAATATATCTCTGGAAACGAATTTAAGAATATAACTCTCTATACATCAACTACCAAACTATATTTACTATTTATTGAAAAGCAAGTTCTAGCTAAAGATCAATCCAGATAGTTATAATTGCATAAAGAAACACAGAGAATCTGTGATTTTTCATGAGTGGGCTAGAGACTATGGCATCCGAGTGTACTATGGTTGAAACTCAGACACTAACACCTCATGGTCCTCAAAGGTCGCTCATAAGTGACCTCATAGTTATAATAATAATAATAGTTCTTACAGCTAGCGCATGCTAAGCCAGCTAAGGATTGGCCGATTAGGCGTATTTTCATTGGGGTCCTGTACTACTACCCCATCCCCTTGCTCATGAGGGACGGTAGCGACTCAGCGCTTGTGAAAAATCTTTAATGCACCGAGCGTGGGCGCGATACTGGAACCTTCTGGGTCCAAGGCGCTAGTCACTACACCAGCGTTGTACTGTACCTAGGTTAAGAAAACCTCTGTATATGTTCAGTCATTAATATGTTTACCTCCGACAACGAAGCTAGAGGAGGTAATCCTTTTGCCTCCGTTTGTCTGTTTGTCTGTCTGTCTGTAAATAAGATATATCGAAAAGTTATGAACCGATTTTCACGAAAGTTGGTGGGCAGATAGGATATGCTTCAGGGAAGAAGTTATTCTATGTAGGTGATTGGTAGAGCGCATACCTCACTCCGCGTAGACAGCTCACAAAGTTATGAACCAATGTTCACGACATTTGGTGGGCAGATAGGATATACGTCAAGGAAGAAGTTATTCCATTTAGGAGGCGATCTGTAGAGCACATACCTATACGCGCTCTACTAAGTGTCCCTCTAGTTATATTTACACCAATGAAACGACACACACACACACACACACACACACACACACACACACACACACACACACACACACACACACACACACACACACACACACACACACACACACACACACACACACACACACACACACACACACACACACACACCACGCACGTACTTACACACGCCATGCACGTATGCTCACGCACATATATTATTCACGCCTCAAAGATGCAGCGATATTAACTCTTAGTTTTTACTTTAACCACACTCAACTTGCTCTCTCTCTCTCTCTCTCTCTCTAGGTAGTGATAACAATTATTTTCAATATCAATGTATTATTTATCTAACTATATAATGTAATGACAGTTTAAGCTAGAATTAGGATGAAGATTGCGTATGCACCTTCGCCCTTTTGAGGTAATGTAACTATGATACTTGTGTAACATTTGTACTTTTCTCAATAAAGCAATCAAATCTCTCTCTCTCTCTCTCTCTCTCTCTCTCAGAATGATTAGTCTAAACATGAACGCAAAAAGTTTGAGAAGTTGCTATGAATACGTTGAATATTACAGCATGCGTATTGATTTCTATATACACGGTTAGCTAGGATGGAAATAAGCTTCTCTCAGATATTGTAAATAGTGTTTAAATAGGCTACAGCAGTTTACGAAGAGGGTGGATAGTATTTTCAGTGTGTGTGTGTGTGTGTGTGTGTGTGTGTGTGTGTGTGTGTGTGTGTGTGTGTGTGTTGTTTTTGTGTTTTTGTGTTTTTTTCCAGACCTATATCAAGTTTTTAATAAATACCCCCAAGACCTCCCTTCGAGATAAATTTGTAAAGTTTTCAGTAACAAAATGTCTTCCATAATAACAGGCTCGCTATAGCCCGACAGGGAAACAAATCGACACCTAAATGGCAGGAAAGCTCTTAATATTGGCAAAGATTTGAGGCGAAAGGTCTTAAAATGTCAAAACTAATGGGGCTAAACATGAGGGAGAAGGGGGTCCAGAAAAATATAAACAAAAACTTCCCCTTGAACACTTTGCAACAAGTGTAGTGTACAGTACTATGCGAGAAAAAAACAGTATCTTTCATCAACATTATCTTTCTGGAATGGACGGCAAGATTGTTTAGATACGCGGTATTTTACTCACCGATTTTTCGCGTAATGTCTTTATATCATTCTCTATCACATAATATATAATAAATCAATATAACAATACTTTTTATATTTCCTTAATTTCCTTCATATTACATTTCCTAAATAGCGAATAAATACAAAAACACTACGTATCGGCCACCGGAATCTTTAAATAAATGTATTGTATATCATTTCTAGAGGGCGTTTCCCAAAAATATCAAAAGTAACACACATTCATTTAAGTCATCAACTCATTCAGCTTTCTCAATTCCATGGCGGTGAAGGTAAAAGATATCAACTAACCACAGAATCAAACGAGAGGAAGCTGGAGGTTAGTGCCGTGACAACATAAATAAAGTCTAACTTAATAATTTACTCAAATTTACTTAACCCTTTCTGTACCAGCGACGGATTTGTAATATAATTCCATCTTCATTTAGGCGATTTAATGAAGCTTCGGAAAGATATATGTAAGCTTAGGGATTAAGAGATAGTCTACAGCCTTTTAATGTGCAGACGTCATTCCTCAGCTGAATAAAATCGTCTAATAGTTGATAGCATATAATGAAAAGGATGTCATCGGTACTGCATGGGTTAACTACCGTACAGCAATTCAATTCTAACTATACTGTTTCATTTCATTTGACGGTAAATTGAATTCCTTCGCAGCTAATTTATCGCTACTTAATGGAAAAATATGAAACTACTACCGGTATGTCTCTGCGTCACATCAAGACCAAGTGTATATAATTAGCACCATATTTCACTACAAAATCTTCAAAAAATAACTGAAAAATCTTGATGGGAACTTTGCAATTAACCGTCAGTTGAAAAGAAACTAGGTGTAGTTCCCCAGTACCATAGTCTAATAATTACCCTATCCAGTATAAGAGGATGCAACAGATTAGTTTAGAATAGCTGTATGGTTGTACCCCTTTAACTCTTAGAAATCCTTCCATAATAAACTCGCCCAAAGTTTAGCCAGAATACTATTAACCCTTTCTGTACCAGTGACGATTTTTTAAAGTTTTTCTTGCTATACTTTAACGATTGTGTGCAGCTTAAGAAGGATCTGTGGTAGTAAATAGAATTAAGCGAGATAGTTCGAAGCATGATAATTGCTGGAGGCCCTTTTTAAGCTGAATATAATCGTCCAACAGTAGCCAGAATCAGGTTATAAGAACGGCACCGGTACTGAAAGAGTTAATTAGGCGTCCTCATTTACTGAAGGGGTTAACTATTCATATGATTATTATATTACCTACAGACCTGCACCCATTTCAATCTGTATCGAGCCCAAACGAGACAATGCAATGTTTTATGAATCTCAAATGCTTCAGAACTTGATTTTAATGTGTTAAAGATTCAAATAGGTATCATAAATACTCCTAATAGTTACTCATGAAAAATCATTATCTTCATGGATCTCTTATGCTTTTGTCTATGCAAATACAAAACCAACTGGATTCATAGAATCATAAATTGTTTTGCATCAATTCATAGAAATGTGTTATTGTATTTTTCATTAATATTTGAAATCTACATTCATAAATCAGTTTCCCTAGATATACTTGCAAAATGTACGGGGTCTAGGAATTTCTACGAGTGACTGTACCTGGTTAATCATTTATGTATCCACTACTTCCCTATCTATCCAACTAACGCCTATCCATCAAGTTCATCCACACGTCTATTAAGCTATCCATCCACAATTCCACATGGTAATATCTATCCACTCCACCCTACTCTACATATCCTCCCTCTATCTTACACACACACACACACACACACACACACACACACACACACACACACACACACACACACACACACACTTCCCTATGTTTAGCCTGCCTCCTGACCTGGCCTGTTTCTCCACATTCCAACAATCCACTCATTTCCGCATTCTTTCACCTCAACATTAATCAACCAACCACTTAGAAATACACACCTGAAATTATATAAAACTGTTAACTCTCTCTCTCTCTCTCTCTCTCACAATTAAATCTGCCATTGGGATTTTGTGTTTGTCCCGCCTATTACGTTTCCATTTCAGTGTTATTTTAGTCATTATTATCGCGGGTGGTGAACTACTTAGATAACCTGATTGTAATAGTCCCTTCCATCCACCCACAACACTCACACTTCCTACACCCAGCTAGTCCAGAATTACAGATCTCGTTATTTACAGAAACGGTACCGGTAACATCCCACAGGGGCCTTTTTTTTTTTTTTTACTCAACTCCAATCATCATATACTGAGTGATACATACATGCAATGACAAAGGTTATCAACTAATACAAACATATTCACGAAAATTATAAAGATGACTTTAATGGAATAAATATGAGCCTAATGTGTCTTTGCATCATGCTAAAATTATGTTTTCATAATTAACTACAAATTTCGCTTTAAAAGATCTTCGTAATAGCCGAGTAATCAAGATGGGGACATACAGTATCAGAATATCCATTGTCCTGAGTGAACATTGTTGGCAAAGGAGCAGGGTTATAATTGTAATTTTATACTTAAGAGGTATCGAAAAAGTAGCTGCAAATGGACTCAAATTTCCGTCAGGTGAAATAAATAAATAACTATACTTACCCACTTTCTACACCTACGATTCCACCCACAACAACGGTCGGTATATATTTCATACACCCACAGGTCTAAGTAACCCAAACCTCCAACTGTTGTCTACATTACAGTATCTCCTTTCCACCCATCAACTATAGATCACTCCTTACACCCAGCTCACCATCAACAACTCTCCCTCCCCTACAACACTATCATATATCTCCTTTCCACCCATCAACTATAAATCACTCCTTACACCCAGCTCACCATCAACAACTCTCCCTCCCCTACAACACTATCATATTTTCGCCAACAATCCACCAACTAGTTCACTTTTTGTCTAGTCATTTACTTCCTACTCACATACATACACACACTGTCCCTACTCGACACCCACCTGCCAGGAGTTGCATCCACCCTGCGATGTGGAAGACGGTGGATGATGTGAGGAAGAAGAAGAGTAGCATGGAGCAGATGGTGAGGAGGGTGAGGATGACGGAGAGGCCCACCAGAACAGTAGCAACTATCGAGGGAGTGTTCAGTAAGGAGGAAAAGTCGTCCAGCTTCCCCTTACACTCCAGACCTCCATTAGATACTCCGCACCACTGCCATAGGCCGAAGTAACCTGAGGGAGAGAAACAATACCATTACAAAATATATATGACAAACACATAGATAAATCAAAATCATCAGTCGTCTGCCTTGCAATTTCAAATCTGAAAGCCTGTAGCTTCTATACATGGTAGACAACGAAATCTGAAAGGCAATGGAGAGAAGGCAATGGAGAGACGGCACTGGATCCCCCCCCCCCCTCAGGTTCCTATACTGTAGATGGCACCCAGTGACACATGCAAATATACTGTATATAATTATGCACTGCCAGACTGCCTGCACTCATACGACATACCTCCAGCATTGTTTTAAACTGAATCAAATTGTACCGTACTTATGAGTTAAGGAGGGTTGGCCTACCTAATGCAGACTGTTGGCAATAGCAAGGGCAACATTTATGGTATACCGGTAGTCTTATAACGAAGTACTAATCAGCAGGAATTGACTCTCAATATCGCTCCCAGATACATTATATCAGTCGGTATAATTGTCGGCATTAGTACAGTGTTATCACAAGTCACAGACACCTCCCATGGAATCTGTTCTTTAGTGTTAAAGTAATAATATAATATAACTTAAGGTACCGGTACTGGTACTACGTTTACGACAACATATGGATATGAGCCATATAACTTGGCACTGACTCCAATCGCGTTAATGAGAATTAAAAAAGACAATATTTATATATATATATATATATATATATATATATATATATATATATATATATATATATATATATATATATATAGCCTATACGGTATATATTATATCTAAATATAAATTGAATCTATTACAGTGAAGCACGAGTACTATATTTCTTTTACCGCCTACATACGGTAAGTTAGTTAAGAAATTAGGAAACTTCCTTTACAAAGAATAGTAAATCATGAGATAATTGTTGCGCCTCTTATTTGGCGCTCTTTTATATTGAAATGGGACCTGAGAGAAACTGCTATTGAGGTTCATTTCTTATCGAATTGAAAGCAAGATATAGCCTACTGTAGAGTCGTAGAGCGCGCGAGGGCACGCACACATACACTCTTTAATATTCAAGTCTCTCTCTCTCTCTCTCTCTCAAGGTGAAGTATATACCGTACAGTTAGTGACGTCAGAGGCAGTGACAGACAGGGGTGACATCTATGGACCGGTCAGGCAAATATCGTCCAACCCGCAAGTGTGTTATGCATGTGAGTAATTTGAACAGTTGCCTATATTCATGTGTACACACTGCGTGGTTATATGTATGGAAGAATAATTAGTAAGACTGATTTAAATATGTATTTCTTACGAAGTATCAGTAGTTAATTACAATACGCAATTAACACTTTCTGTACCGGCAACGTCCTCTTTACTTATTATGGCTAATATTAGACGTATTTATTCAGTCTAAAAAGGGCCCACAGCAATTAACAGGCTTCGAACTATCTCACTTAACCCTTTGTACTATCACACATCTTTCTTAAACTGTACAAAATCTTCGAAATATAGCTAGATTTTTTTTTTTAAACGTCGTCGGTACAGAAAGGGTTAAATGTTGCATAGCAAAATATTATACCACATTAATTTTACTTTCACACGTAAAATCGCGGAGTTGGTACGAATTCTTTTGGGCAACTGTACTTTATGATATGACACGTTGCTTCCCTTCTTACTCCTTGCATAACGACGTAGGCTATACAGACTAATAACACACATACGAAAGCCACAACAGCTTCCACTCTCTCCAACACCCCTTCTCCCCTCCCTACACTCTTCAGAAAATAGGAAAAGTAGAAAATAGCTACGAGGTGCCGTTGTAAAGGCTTATCCCGCAATACCTTCACCTGACCTGACCTGACACACAGTACCGTCCCTAGGTTTAATATATTACTGGTTTATTACCTGCATATCGATAGAGAATAGGCTAAAAGCATATTACCTGTGCCTATATTGAGTTAGGTTAGAATATTATAGCTGGTTACATTTCACCTGACGGTAAACTGAATCCCTTGGTACCGGATGTCTAGATAGGCCTACTTAATGGATAGATATAGAACTATAGTACCGGTAAGTCGTAAGTTATATATTAATGCCAAGTTTGCATAATTAACAACATATTAAACAACTAATAAGCACAATTATTGTGGAATGGGCTAATGTATATTAAGCTTGGTTAGGTATAAACTAAGATGACTAAAATCGCCGATTCCTTTTTATTGATATACCGGTATATATATATATATATACATTTATATATATACCCACACAAACTGCCTCACTTGTGTCGTAATAAAGAATACTTGCGTCCACGCTCCCCTTACTCTAAATTTCACTGATGATGTCACAAGTGTGGCACGCTGATTTGCTCTTCCTTACCGAGAGAATCATTGATTTAGTTATGTGGGGAATACCGTTACGCAATGAACCCCCATTACAAAACAATATAACTAAACTGTTGTAACAAAAACAAAACAATTAGCCTAAGGAATCACATACAGGCAAAAACTAACAATGACAAAGAAGAAGCCCAAGAAACAAGGGAACAACAGCAGCCGCAACAAGTTTACGAACCCCAAGTTAACCCCCGGCACCGGTATATGATTCAAGACCCTGGGGCCAAACGGGTTCCCACAGGGGATAGTAACTCCACTTAGTCAGAACAATGGCGGCTACACCACTTCCGGTAGGTGCAAGTGGAGGGGAGGGGAGGGGGGGGAGGGAGAGGGAGAGAGAGGGAGAGAGAGAGAGAGAGAGAGAGAGAGAGAGAGAGAGAGAGAAGAGAGAGAGAGAGAGAGAGAGAGGAGAGAGAGAGAGAGAGAGAGAGAGAGAGAAAGAGAAAGAGAGAGAGAGAGAGAGAGAGAGAGAGAGAGAGAGAGAGAGAGAGAGAGAAAGAGAGAGAGAGAGAGGGGGGGGGGGGGTAAGCCAGTGCAAAATAGGGATAGAGAAGATAAGTAGTGGGGAGGAGACGGAAGAGTGGGAAGGAAAGGCGTAAAAGAAGAAGGAAGGGGAGTGGAAGTAAAGAAAAGGGAAGCTGATGCTGATAATGGGAATAAGGGGAGAGAGGTGGGGAAGAGGGACCAGGGATGGAAGAGTGTGGGTTGAAGTAGAGTGGGAAGAAAGGCAAAACGACGGATAGTGGAATTCAAGGTAGAGGAGGAGAGAGGAAAGGAGTAGGAATTAAGGGAGAAGAGAGGAAAAAGGACACGAAACAGAGCGCATGGAGAGGAAGGTGTAGGGGCCACCTGCCTTTTTTCTCTTTCTCTCCTTTTCTCTGGCTTGTATCTATTCGGCCCCATTCAGCCAACTGTTTTAGACGTTTGTCCCCATCCAGGTGTCGATTTCTTCCTGGCGAGCGATAGCGAGTCAGCATTGTATGGAGAAATCCGGCTTCGCCGGAGAAATTTTGCTATCAAAAAATGTACAAATTTAGCTTGCGGTCAAAACAAAAATATATATATATGCCTGCTCGCTACCGCTCGCCAGGAAAATATTGACACCTGGATGGGGATAAAAGTCTTAAAACAGTAGGCTGAATGGGGCCGAATGGATACAAGCCAAAGAGAACGGAAGAGGAAGAGAAAAAAAACGAGGTGGGCTCCCTTAAGGAAGAAGTAAGGACGAGAGGAAGGCATTATTAGGGGCGTGTGTGGGAAGGAGGCTTGATTGAGAAAGAAGTTTCCGAGTTAAAAGGCTGAATCGCAAGAGCACTTTTTCCGGTAATTACATTTTGGCAATATTTCGGGTATCTTTAACATCAGCAACAGCATCTATACTGAAGATGTATTTTGTTATTTAACTGAACTTTTATAAACGTTCTAATTTAAAGCTAAGTACCGGTACCAGATATCGCCGAGAAAAAAAAAAGTGGGGGAAGATGAGTTTTACTATAGTCATTCACTGTAAGTAGGCGAAAAATTATGACCTCTACCCTCTGTAACTCAAAAATGATGACCTCTATCCTCTGTAACTCAAAAAGGGCTATAGCAAATTAACTGTAAATTTCCACATCTATTCCTTGACTGACTCTTCCCAAATGGTAGAAATATTAGCTCGATTAGGCCTACTCTAGTTGTTTTTGAGTTGCAGAGGTTAGAGGTCATGATTTATCGCCTACTTACAACGAATAGACTATAGCCTGCTGATACTTTCGTGTTTATTATAGTCATTCCGGCCACAATCCAAAGTGACCACAGAGTTGTTTATATGTTACACTTAATCGTATCAGTATCAATCAATTCGTTGCACACATTGCACTTTTGGATGGATTATACGTTAGGCTAATCCACGTAAGGGGAGATGGGCGTATTTATCTGCCCATTGTTATATATTTTTGTATAATTTCTTACTTTCCTCTCTAGACCTTCATCAAGCTGTAAAAAACACTATTGAACCCCCTTCAAGATAAATCTGTAAATTTTTCGGTAGAAAAATTTCCCGGCCGAAGGCCGCCTACTATTAAAATTTTAGGCTCGCTATCGCTCGCCAGGAAAAAATCGACACCTAAATGGCACGAAAGGTCTTAATATTGAGAAAGAAATGGAGTGTAAGGTCATAAAATCGCCAAACTAATGTGTCGAACGTCATCAAATATAAAAACAATGGGATTAAACACGAGGGAGAAATGGGCCAGAAAAACAGCCCATCTCCCCTTAATCTATTTGTTATTAATTTCACCACACCACCAAACACCTCCAATGAAATTAATGAAAGCATATATGTGATCCACCGGGATTCGAACCTGCTAACAGCTAACATTATTTAAACTACTTGCACCATATCAAAGCGTGTCAAACATGGCAACGGAGATTGCCAAATTCAATCGAATACCTTATTTTACACTTAAATTAAGGACCTTGGAGGACCTAGGGTAGGTTGGTGAGGGCGCTGAGGCCTAATGGTACAGTACAGTTGCCAACATTAATGTGTATACGCTCTGATCAAATATACGGAAGGAACATTAGCAGGATAAAATTAGACGATTTTATGCAGTTTAAAAAGAGCCTCCGGCAATTTTCAGGTTTCGGTCTATCTCACTTAACCCTTTTTACTACCAAAGATCCTTCTTAAGCTGCAGAAAATCGTCTAAATATGGCTGCAAGAAAAAAATACGTCACCGGTAATGAAGGGGTTAAGAGAAATACACCCACTTGAATAATTTATGGTATAGAGGTCATGAAATAGCAAGAGTGCTAGTGCCTAAATGTGGGCATCACTCAAGGCCTAGTGTACTGCGTGTTTGATTAACTTGAGGTATGTTTGTTTGTATGCGTTGTGTATAGGCCTATACAGTATTTAAACCTTAGACCAAGTTCTGAGGCATCTGGGATAAAAACATACCGGTACTGCAGTATTATCTCCTTTGGGTTTGATACATATTCAGTAATTAGTAGTACCGGTATGTACTTAGCTAGTGTGGCTTATACCATAGTTAACCCTTACTCTACCGGCGACGTCGTTTTCACTATATTCTGGAAACTATTAGACAATTTCATTCAGCTTAGGAAGGACGTCTACCCATTAAAAGACTACAGACTATTTCAATTAATCCTTTTAGCTACAATATATCCTTCCTAAGCTTCATAAACTCGTCCAAATGTAGTTAACATCAAATGAAAAAGACGTCGTTGGTACAGAAGGAGTTAATACGAACACCAATACAAAGACGCAATCTGCATAACGATATGAGGGAAATTCACTAAAAATCGAGAGGAATATCTGGAAAACAGGGTCCGCGGCCGGAATCTACCGCAGCCGCAATGGACTGGGAGTCTGGGACTTACTGTATACAGTATACTATAATTATAGTCTATTCGCTGTAAGTAGGCGAGGAAGCATGAACTCTAACCTCCGTAACTAAAAAACGACTCGAGTGATCGAGCTAATATTTCTACCATTTGGGAAGAGTCAGTAAAGGAATAGATGTGGAAATTTACAGCCAATTTGCTCTAACCATTTTTGAGTTATAGAGGATAGGTCATGATTTATCGCATACTTACAGCAAATAGACTGCTTTCAGCCCATTCTCCCGGATTTTTCCTTCAGTTTAGTTACCGGATCTCTGCACGACCGGCACCAACTTCCGGTACCACCAGTCACTTACTAAACTCAATGAGTCGGATTTTGGTTTTCTTACATTACAAATCGGTTAAGGCAGGATCACGTAACATGCGTGATTTTACAGAATTTCGATCGGCCGCTAAAATTTGGCAATGAGGCGGGGCCGTTTTGTCGATTCCTCCTAGAATTACAGAATCGCTATCGCTCGCCATGAAAAAAAAATGCACGAAAGGTTTTTATATTGACAAAGAAATGGGGCGAAAGGTCTTAAAATCGCCAAAATAATGAAACAAATGTCTTAAAATCTCAAAGGTAATGGGACTAAACATGAAGGAAAAAGAGCAACTACCTCCCCCCCCCCCCCATAACTCCCTTGCTGCCGACACTAACAATATCACGTTTTAACCCATTTTATTTATTTTTTTCAGTACCGGATTTATGCACGACCGCCATCAACTTCCTTCTGTATCAGACTATTTCAACCCATTCAGCACGATTACGTAATGTGTATCTTATTCTGGTTACCATAGACGATTTTCTTTAGTGTATTATCTGTCCTTTGGTACTCGGAGGGTTTCATACCGTCTCAAAAACCTATCTAAATCACATAGGACCTTCTTAAACTGAATAAAACCGTTAAATGTTAGCCAGACTAGAATACCGTCTCAAAAACCCTCTTAAACTGAATAAAACCCTTAAGGGGACATGGGCCGGTTTTCTGGACCACTTTCTCCCTCATGTTTAGCCCCATTAGTTTTCAGATGTTAAGATGTTTGCCCCATTAGTTAGTCGATTTTAAGACCTTTCGCCCCATTTTGTCGTCAATATTTAGACCTTTCGTGCTATTTAGGTGTCTAGGTTTTCCCTGGCGAACGATAGTGAGCCTGTAATGTTGGAAGAACCGGCCTTCGGCCGGAAAATGTTGCTACCAAATAATTTACAAATTAATCTAGAAGGGGGATCTAATGGATGTTTTTTTAAATGGAGGTCTAGGGAGGAAACTAGAAAAACAATGAATACATGCAAAAATCGCCCAAAAAGTGAACCATCCTCTCTTAAATGTTGCGAATGATTTTTCCGTGTGAATAAATGCGTCTTTAGTCACCTAAAACATTGCATTCTGTTACGGTACGGTACAGTACAGTACGGTACGGTACGGTACGGTACGGTACTGTGTGTGTGTGTGTGTGTGTGTGTGTGTGTGTGTGTGTGTGTGTGTGTGTGTGTGTGTGTGTGTGTGTGTGTGTGTGTGTGTGTGTGTGTGTGTGTGTGTGTGTGTGAAGTGAAAGGATGGTGAAGGAAGTACTCCATAATGCACCATTGGCAGAATTAACAATAGAAAGTCCTAATGGGTCAGGCAATAACAAGTTCAGAGGTTAAACGTGGGATGGATTGGGGGGTATTCTGGACCCCCTTCTCCCTCATGCTTATCCCCATTAATTTTGATATTATAAAACGTTCACCAAACGTTTAGTTTGGCGATTTTAGAAAACTTCGCCACGTATTTAAGTGTCGATTATTTTTCCTGGCGAGCGATAATGAATACAAAATATTCTTTATTCGAGACTCAACAATACATCTGGATTACACCTTGAGTAGGCCTAGTCAATTCTACTTTGGTTCACATCTTATAACTGTGCAATATTAATGTAGCTTAAGAACGAATTATATATATATTGGCGGGGAAATTGTTCTACCTAAAACAAAATGTACAATTATATCTCGAAGGGGGGTCTTCGGAGATTTTTTTTTGTTATTATTAGTTTGTATTTATTGTGCTAAGCTTGATGGGGGTCTAGCCTTAAGGGAACAAACAAAAAAATCTATAAAAAATATGAAGAAAACATAACTCAGCCTATTCAAATATACACTATCCAAAACAAAACCTAATATACCTTGGCTTCATTTAACATAACATAAACTACCAGAACATACAGGTAATGTATCTAGATCACACGTAATCTAACCAATCTAGCCAAGAAAGATACGGTAGGTCTAACGTATGATAACATAACCTATCCTATTTTATAATAAGGTTAGGAACGGTAACAAATGTGTATCTAAACCAAGGAATGCCGAGGGAAACTGGATTGGTAAATGAAGGTTAACCAGTCTCTCTCTCTCTCACTCACACACTCTCTCTCTCATTGCATGTAAGAAATAAATGTAGTTTGTAAAATCTCAATCGGCTTTAAGACGGCAAATAAGGTCATTATGTTAAGTCAAGGCTCTCGGCCCATACCGATCATAATTGTGAGGTGTTAAATAGATGAAGGTTAACAACAGTATCTCTCTCTCTCTCTCTCTCTCTCTCTCTCTCTCTCTCTCTCTCTCTCTCTCTCTCTCGTATTTGAAATACAAATACGAAATGAATGGCAAACAAATAAAAACCGCAACGGTAGTAAAAGACCTAGGGGTACTAATATCTGAAAACCTAAAAACTTCCGACCAATGTATAGCAGCTGCAAATAAGGCAAACATAGCATTGGGCTTTATTA